>OY482674.1:85574789-85989789 GCA_960531455.1 Urophora cardui
AATAATAATAATAATAATAATAATAATAATAATAATAATAATAATAATAATAATAATAATAATAATAATAATAATAATAATAATAATAATAATAATAATAATAATAATAATAATAATAATAATAATAATAATAATAATAATAATAATAATAATAATAATAATAATAATAATAATAATAATAATAATAATAATAATAATAATAATAATAATAATAATAATAATAATAATAATAATAATAATAATAATAATAATAATAATAATAATAATAATAATAATAATAATAATAATAATAATAATAATAATAATAATAATAATAATAATAATAATAATAATAATAATAATAATAATAATAATAATAATAATAATAATAATAATGATAATAATAATAATAATAATAATAATAATAATAATAATAATAATAATAATAATAATAATAATAATAATAATAATAATAATAATAATAATAATAATAATAATAATAATAATAATAATAATAATAATAATAATAATAATAATAATAATAATAATAATAATAATAATAATAATAATAATAATAATAATAATAATAATAATAATAATAATAATAATAATAATAATAATAATAATAATAATAATAATAATAATAATAATAATAATAATAATAATAATAATAATAATAATAATAATAATAATAATAATAATAATAATAATAATAATAATAATAATAATAATAATAATAATAATAATAATAATAATAATAATAATAATAATAATAATAATAATAATAATAATAATAATAATAATAATAATAATAATAATAATAATAATAATAATAATAATAATAATAATAATAATAATAATAATAATAATAATAATAATAATAATAATAATAATAATAATAATAATAATAATAATAATAATAATAATAATAATAATAATAATAATAATAATAATAATAATAATAATAATAATAATAATAATAATAATAATAATAATAATAATAATAATAATAATAATAATAATAATAATAATAATAATAATAATAATAATAATAATAATAATAATAATAATAATAATAATAATAATAATAATAATAATAATAATAATAATAATAATAATAATAATAATAATAATAATAATAATAATAATAATAATAATAATAATAATAATAATAATAATAATAATAATAATAATAATAATAATAATAATAATAATATAATAATAATAATAATAATAATAATAATAATAATAATAATAATAATAATAATAATAATAATAATAATAATAATAATAATAATAATAATAATAATAATAATAATAATAATAATAATAATAATAATAATAATAATAATAATAATAATAATAATAATAATAATAATAATAATAATAATAATAATAATAATAATAATAATAATAATAATAATAATAATAATAATAATAATAATAATAATAATAATAATAATAATAATAATAATAATAATAATAATAATAATAATAATAATAATAATAATAATAATAATAATAATAATAATAATAATAATAATAATAATAATAATAATAATAATAATAATAATAATAATAATAATAATAATAATAATAATAATAATAATAATAATAATAATAATAATAATAATAATAATAATAATAATAATAATAATAATAATAATAATAATAATAATAATAATAATAATAATAATAATAATAATAATAATAATAATAAATAATAATAATAATAATAATAATAATAATAATAATAATAATAATAATAATAATAATAATAATAATAATAATAATAATAATAATAATAATAATAATAATAATAATAATAATAATAATAATAATAATAATAATAATAATAATAATAATAATAATAATAATAATAATAATAATAATAATAATAATAATAATAATAATAATAATAATAATAATAATAATAATAATAATAATAATAATAATAATAATAATAATAATAATAATAATAATAATAATAATAATAATAATAATAATAATAATAATAATAATAATAATAATAATAATAATAATAATAATAATAATAATAATAATAATAATAATAATAATAATAATAATAATAATAATAATAATAATAATAATAATAATAATAATAATAATAATAATAATAATAATAATAATAATAATAATAATAATAATAATAATAATAATAATAATAATAATAATAATAATAATAATAATAATAATAATAATAATAATAATAATAATAATAATAATAATAATAATAATAATAATAATAATAATAATAATAATAATAATAATAATAATAATAATAATAATAATAATAATAATAATAATAATAATAATAATAATAATAATAATAATAATAATAATAATAATAATAATAATAATAATAATAATAATAATAATAATAATAATAATAATAATAATAATAATAATAATAATAATAATAATAATAATAATAATAATAATAATAATAATAATAATAATAATAATAATAATAATAATAATAATAATAATAATAATAATAATAATAATAATAATAATAATAATAATAATAATAATAATAATAATAATAATAATAATAATAATAATAATAATAATAATAATAATAATAATAATAATAATAATAATAATAATAATAATAATAATAATAATAATAATAATAATAATAATAATAATAATAATAATAATAATAATAATAATAATAATAATAATAATAATAATAATAATAATAATAATAATAATAATAATAATAATAATAATAATAATAATAATAATAATAATAATAATAATAATAATAATAATAATAATAATAATAATAATAATAATAATAATAATAATAATAATAATAATAATAATAATAATAATAATAATAATAATAATAATAATAATAATAATAATAATAATAATAATAATAATAATAATAATAATAATAATAATAATAATAATAATAATAATAATAATAATAATAATAATAATAATAATAATAATAATAATAATAATAATAATAATAATAATAATAATAATAATAATAATAATAATAATAATAATAATAATAATAATAATAATAATAATAATAATAATAATAATAATAATAATAATAATAATAATAATAATAATAATAATAATAATAATAATAATAATAATAATAATAATAATAATAATAATAATAATAATAATAATAATAATAATAATAATAATAATAATAATAATAATAATAATAATAATAATAATAATAATAATAATAATAATAATAATAATAATAATAATAATAATAATAATAATAATAATAATAATAATAATAATAATAATAATAATAATAATAATAATAATAATAATAATAATAATAATAATAATAATAATAATAATAATAATAATAATAATAATAATAATAATAATAATAATAATAATAATAATAATAATAATAATAATAATAATAATAATAATAATAATAATAATAATAATAATAATAATAATAATAATAATAATAATAATAATAATAATAATAATAATAATAATAATAATAATAATAATAATAATAATAATAATAATAATAATAATAATAATAATAATAATAATAATAATAATAATAATAATAATAATAATAATAATAATAATAATAATAATAATAATAATAATAATAATAATAATAATAATAATAATAATAATAATAATAATAATAATAATAATAATAATAATAATAATAATAATAATAATAATAATAATAATAATAATAATAATAATAATAATAATAATAATAATAATAATAATAATAATAATAATAATAATAATAATAATAATAATAATAATAATAATAATAATAATAATAATAATAATAATAATAATAATAATAATAATAATAATAATAATAATAATAATAATAATAATAATAATAATAATAATAATAATAATAATAATAATAATAATAATAATAATAATAATAATAATAATAATAATAATAATAATAATAATAATAATAATAATAATAATAATAATAATAATAATAATAATAATAATAATAATAATAATAATAATAATAATAATAATAATAATAATAATAATAATAATAATAATAATAATAATAATAATAATAATAATAATAATAATAATAATAATAATAATAATAATAATAATAATAATAATAATAATAATAATAATAATAATAATAATAATAATAATAATAATAATAATAATAATAATAATAATAATAATAATAATAATAATAATAATAATAATAATAATAATAATAATAATAATAATAATAATAATAATAATAATAATAATAATAATAATAATAATAATAATAATAATAATAATAATAATAATAATAATAATAATAATAATAATAATAATAATAATAATAATAATAATAATAATAATAATAATAATAATAATAATAATAATAATAATAATAATAATAATAATAATAATAATAATAATAATAATAATAATAATAATAATAATAATAATAATAATAATAATAATAATAATAATAATAATAATAATAATAATAATAATAATAATAATAATAATAATAATAATAATAATAATAATAATAATAATAATAATAATAATAATAATAATAATAATAATAATAATAATAATAATAATAATAATAATAATAATAATAATAATAATAATAATAATAATAATAATAATAATAATAATAATAATAATAATAATAATAATAATAATAATAATAATAATAATAATAATAATAATAATAATAATAATAATAATAATAATAATAATAATAATAATAATAATAATAATAATAATAATAATAATAATAATAATAATAATAATAATAATAATAATAATAATAATAATAATAATAATAATAATAATAATAATAATAATAATAATAATAATAATAATAATAATAATAATAATAATAATAATAATAATAATAATAATAATAATAATAATAATAATAATAATAATAATAATAATAATAATAATAATAATAATAATAATAATAATAATAATAATAATAATAATAATAATAATAATAATAATAATAATAATAATAATAATAATAATAATAATAATAATAATAATAATAATAATAATAATAATAATAATAATAATAATAATAATAATAATAATAATAATAATAATAATAATAATAATAATAATAATAATAATAATAATAATAATTATAATAATAATAATAATAATAATAATAATAATAATAATAATAATAATAATAATAATAATAATAATAATAATAATAATAATAATAATAATAATAATAATAATAATAATAATAATAATAATAATAATAATAATAATAATAATAATAATAATAATAATAATAATAATAATAATAATAATAATAATAATAATAATAATAATAATAATAATAATAATAATAATAATAATAATAATAATAATAATAATAATAATAATAATAATAATAATAATAATAATAATAATAATAATAATAATAATAATAATAATAATAATAATAATAATAATAATAATAATAATAATAATAATAATAATAATAATAATAATAATAATAATAATAATAATAATAATAATAATAATAATAATAATAATAATAATAATAATAATAATAATAATAATAATAATAATAATAATAATAATAATAATAATAATAATAATAATAATAATAATAATAATAATAATAATAATAATAATAATAATAATAATAATAATAATAATAATAATAATAATAATAATAATAATAATAATAATAATAATAATAATAATAATAATAATAATAATAATAATAATAATAATAATAATAATAATAATAATAATAATAATAATAATAATAATAATAATAATAATAATAATAATAATAATAATAATAATAATAATAATAATAATAATAATAATAATAATAATAATAATAATAATAATAATAATAATAATAATAATAATAATAATAATAATAATAATAATAATAATAATAATAATAATAATAATAATAATAATAATAATAATAATAATAATAATAATAATAATAATAATAATAATAATAATAATAATAATAATAATAATAATAATAATAATAATAATAATAATAATAATAATAATAATAATAATAATAATAATAATAATAATAATAATAATAATAATAATAATAATAATAATAATAATAATAATAATAATAATAATAATAATAATAATAATAATAATAATAATAATAATAATAATAATAATAATAATAATAATAATAATAATAATAATAATAATAATAATAATAATAATAATAATAATAATAATAATAATAATAATAATAATAATAATAATAATAATAATAATAATAATAATAATAATAATAATAATAATAATAATAATAATAATAATAATAATAATAATAATAATAATAATAATAATAATAATAATAATAATAATAATAATAATAATAATAATAATAATAATAATAATAATAATAATAATAATAATAATAATAATAATAATAATAATAATAATAATAATAATAATAATAATAATAATAATAATAATAATAATAATAATAATAATAATAATAATAATAATAATAATAATAATAATAATAATAATAATAATAATAATAATAATAATAATAATAATAATAATAATAATAATAATAATAATAATAATAATAATAATAATAATAATAATAATAATAATAATAATAATAATAATAATAATAATAATAATAATAATAATAATAATAATAATAATAATAATAATAATAATAATAATAATAATAATAATAATAATAATAATAATAATAATAATAATAATAATAATAATAATAATAATAATAATAATAATAATAATAATAATAATAATAATAATAATAATAATAATAATAATAATAATAATAATAATAATAATAATAATAATAATAATAATAATAATAATAATAATAATAATAATAATAATAATAATAATAATAATAATAATAATAATAATAATAATAATAATAATAATAATAATAATAATAATAATAATAATAATAATAATAATAATAATAATAATAATAATAATAATAATAATAATAATAATAATAATAATAATAATAATAATAATAATAATAATAATAATAATAATAATAATAATAATAATAATAATAATAATAATAATAATAATAATAATAATAATAATAATAATAATAATAATAATAATAATAATAATAATAATAATAATAATAATAATAATAATAATAATAATAATAATAATAATAATAATAATAATAATAATAATAATAATAATAATAATAATAATAATAATAATAATAATAATAATAATAATAATAATAATAATAATAATAATAATAATAATAATAATAATAATAATAATAATAATAATAATAATAATAATAATAATAATAATAATAATAATAATAATAATAATAATAATAATAATAATAATAATAATAATAATAATAATAATAATAATAATAATAATAATAATAATAATAATAATAATAATAATAATAATAATAATAATAATAATAATAATAATAATAATAATAATAATAATAATAATAATAATAATAATAATAATAATAATAATAATAATAATAATAATAATAATAATAATAATAATAATAATAATAATAATAATAATAATAATAATAATAATAATAATAATAATAATAATAATAATAATAATAATAATAATAATAATAATAATAATAATAATAATAATAATAATAATAATAATAATAATAATAATAATAATAATAATAATAATAATAATAATAATAATAATAATAATAATAATAATAATAATAATAATAATAATAATAATAATAATAATAATAATAATAATAATAATAATAATAATAATAATAATAATAATAATAATAATAATAATAATAATAATAATAATAATAATAATAATAATAATAATAATAATAATAATAATAATAATAATAATAATAATAATAATAATAATAATAATAATACAATGGCGATATTATAGCTCTGACGAGTTTTATGGCCGAGCTTCTCTCCCAATTCGAGGTGTGCTCCTTTTTGTTTTTCCTACTAATTGGGTGGACCTACAGTTTTATGCCGGCTCCGAACGGCGAATGCATTTTTTGTGAGAAGCTTTTTCATGGCAGAAATACATTCAGAGGGTGTGCCGCCCCCTACCGAGAGGTGACCGCTGCTCTTAAAAAACCCAATAATTGGATTTTTACTAATAAGAAAGATTTGTGTTTGCGTTTGCTCGGACTGGGGTTTGAACCCGGGGCCTCTGGCATAGTAGGCGAGCACTCTACTCACTGCACCACAGCGGCCACTGACTGACAGCACGTACATAACGTAAAGGGGTGGCACATAAAATGTGTGTTCGGTGAATGTACTAAAAGTGTAGGGTAGAACAATATCAGACATTTGTCACAGAAGTTTAATGTAAAGGCGTCAAAAAACGAAAATTAACGAATTGCTAAGAACAAAATCGCATGGAATATGTATTAATAGTATTAATTTAATACTAATATTTAAGTTTAAGTTGGTTACAAAACACAGTTCTGCACAGTTTAGTACACAAACGAGTTATCGAACGCATTTTTCTGCACTAGAGTATGCTAATGCGTTCATCGAACACATCTTATATTACTGACGTGCGGCAAAATAGAAAATTGGCAAAGTATGCCGGATCCGGCGACTGATACGTTGTCAATGTAGCGTTGCACGAGCAAAATATACACAGTCTACTCAGCTGTCAGTTTCTTCCTTGTCCGTCTAGACGGATAAGTACTGATTCTGTTTAGCCCATTAAGCAGAACATCTCTTGAAACCGTTAAGAATTGCTGGCATGCTTGCATGCAAACAATGATCAACGCACGAAAACCTAATGCTTGCGCAGCATAATAGCCCAACCAGTCAACGACGCACGCACGTAGCCCGTGTCAGCGGACACAACCTGTCTTATGGAGTTGTAGTCAGGGATGCCACTAAGAAAATTTGTTTCCTACCAAAAACCTACCAACATGGCTTCGAGCCTACCATTTTTTTTTTAATGCGAGATTTAACCATATTCAACAAATTCATTTAAGGTAAATGTGCCAGTAACCGACCACCCTGCAGTAACCGGACACTTTTGTTTTTTACCGCTTAAAATAAAAAAAAATTTATTTTTTTTTTTGATTTTGAAAACCTTAGTATTAAATTTAATATTATTTGTATAAATATCAATAAATTTTAGAATGAGTGTTACGACAGCCTTTGCCCCATATGTTAAATGTACGTATCTGTAACATAGGTATGTAATTGTACAGTGTCAATGTTAAGTTTCGTATAGCGTAAATGTTAGTAACAGAAAAGTCAAAGTGGTATCTGTGTGTATGTGTCTCTAAGCCACAGATCGAACCCGAAGCTACGATTGGCTTTATGTTTGTCCATATATGGATAATTGGTCACTTTCACGAAAGAAAGTAACGTTTTTATTAAGCACATTAGGGGACAGTTAATTCGTGTTGCTTGTCCGTTTGTCCAACCCTCTATAAAAGGGCGTTGAATGTGACCAACGGGTCATAATAGAAAAGTTGCGGTCCGGTCAATTGATAGTGAGTGCAAAGTGAAAAATTAAAAGATAAAGTAAAGTGCAGTGTAGTGTAAAAAAAAAAAAAAAAAAAAAAACAAACAAAAGGAGAAAAAATGAGAAATTATTTAGATAAGCTACATACTTATATGTATATCGAATACTAAAGATTTATAAATTAAAAGTGAAAGTGGAAAAATGTTAAATCTATAAAAATAAAAACATAGAAAGAAAGTACAAAAAAAAAGTAACTTGAATTTTGATTTCTTTTATTTTCTATTAAAGTTTAACTATTGCATACAAAAAAAAAAAAACAAAAATACAAAAAAAATATTAAACTTTGAGAAAGAAAATCAACTGAAGTGTGAACAAAAAAAAAAAAAAAAAAAAATTAGAAAAAAGAAAAAAGAAAAAAAGAGTTAATACTATGTACCCACATCCATTAGTCATCACCACCAGTCACCATAATCGTCCACAGAGCACTAGGTCTTCTTAAAGAACAGGTGCATTAGCAGGAACTGGAGGTAAGTCCAAGAAGCACAGATATGTATGTGCATAGGTATATATACATATATAGGTAGATAGACATAAGTTGTAGGTGCGGATATATGTGCGTCCAACGGACTTACGTATATCTGTGGTCACAAGCAATAACCACTTAAGTCGACTTAGGAAGATTTCGGTTATAGATACTCCATTATTCTCCTTTTGAAATTCTATATTTCTGTAAAACCCCCATGATTATAACTTAATTCAGTCAAAAGATCTAAATAAAAACATTTAGGCTTAACTTACAATAGAGGTATTTTAGGCTTGCCTTAACAGCCAAAGTAGATTTTTAAATTCAATCAAATTTCTTCATGACATCTTGTGTTATTTAAAATTTAATAGTAACATTGTGGTTGGCTCACTGATTTTGCGTCCATAGCTTTAACCGACTTTTATGATTTTTTAAGAAACACCTTCGAATATAAAAATCAATTAATCTCGAAAACCATATTTTTTGAGTTAAGCGGTTATTGCAAATAGCCACAGATATATGCATACATACATATATTTTCTTTTTGTGTTGTTGTAGGTCGCCACAAAGGACCTCCACCAAGTTTGGGGTATCAATTCACACATACAACAATTACATACCTACATATACATTCACCGGATATACTATTTTCACAATTATAACAACCACATCATACCAATAGCCACTTAGAAATCCAGAGTACACCTAATATCCGTATACACATTTAACATTTACAACAACCACAAAGTCATCCAGCTACTCCGCCTATTACACAAACACATTAATTACAACAATAACACCAGGACCCGGCTAATACAAAATTACGCCAATCTCGGAAACATCTCCAGCAAACCATAATACATACATACACACATACATACAACAACAGAGATTTTTGATAGTCAAAATTTTACAGCGGGGCTACAGAGAGTTAACATAAATCCAGCCTAGAGCTGCAAAAATAAATACAGCCAAACAGCTGAGTGGGTTCAGCGGCCTAAAGCCATAATCATACATACATACATATATAACACTGACATACTTCAGTTTTGGAACAACTGAACATTGGTACATAAGATTCAGAGGGACGAATTGGAAACAGAGAAGTAGCGAGCACAACAACAAATCAAGCCTCAGCGATCACGGGGGATTCCACGGAAGAGCGCAGCGAACAGTTTTTTTTTTATCATATTTAAGTTTTTAGTTTTAGTAATATCTCTTCCTTTTTTTTATTTTTGCTTACCATATTTTTTATCTGTATTTTTCTCTACATATTATTCACATTCGGCGAGTAGTTTTTTTGCAGCACAAATATTCCTTCTGTTACAAATATCAGTCAGAGTTAATTCTTCTTCTAGTTTTTTTTGCCCTATTTTGTTCTTTACTCCGCTTTTCCTTTTTTTTGCATCATCACTAATTTCTTTCTTCACGTACACGTCTTCCACGTGTTCACGAATTTTGTTGTTGTTAGCTGCTTTTGATTCTCTTTTGATTTATGCACTCGTTATAGAAAATTCCGATCCTCAATTAATTTTTTTTTTGAATATTTAGTAATTTTGATTTGCAGTATAATCTCAAGGCCCCACAGTAATATATATACATATATTTTTTTATTCACAATATTCTGTAGTTTTAAGTCAATCGATTTATTATATTTTTTTATATTTTTGTTTGCGCTTAATTGGTGGTGACTCGCTCGTCGCACCCAAACACGAGCGAGTGATCAGACAATTGACTGAAGTTAGGGAGTAGAGCGTAAACACATAAATTTTAATATAAACGAGTAGGTAGGTAGGTAATAATACTAATATCGCAAATTTATAAATTCTCTCCCTCAGTAGCAGCAGCGAATGTTGGTACCTGCATCGCCGTGGTGAAAAGGTGAGTTTGTTTTATTGTTGTCATTTGTTCTTTTCAATTATATATAAAATCATACATAGACATACCTACCTACACTTGAAGGTCATTTCTTTTGTAGATATCTTTTTCTTTGAATTTTTTTTTTGTAGATTAAGTATCCCTCAGATACTAAGATATATATTTACATATTTAGTATTTTTTTTTTTTGCATATATTTGTGAATTTAAAGAAATGAATTTAAATTGTTGAATTATTTGGAAATAAAATAAAATTAGTGAAAGTCATCCTAACTCCTCTTATATTTTTTATGGGTTGAGGAATAATAAATATAATGGATGAGTAAATCATTAGACGTTTTGGTGTGGGTGTTGTTTTGGTGCAAATAGGGATAGGTAGGAATGGAAAAAAAATGGACATTGACTGACGTTCTTCTCTGACTTATAATGACTGAGTTTGGGGGCGCTGTAAGGTAATAGGAGTCAGCACAGCGCCCATGGCTTCGCGTGTTCACGCTGAAGAGGGTGGGATAGACTCCATCGGACTGGACAGGGACCATTTCTAATTTCCACTCTTTCTTCATCGCTTTCTTCATAGTTCCTTTGCACCGTTTCACCATTTTCTCTCCTAAGGCATGATTTTTTTGTTTATGTTTCTGTGGGTAAAGGGAGGTGGAAAAGAATCCACCCACCGTCGAGCTAGCCTGGGTTGCAAGCATGCCTGCCCTCCACCTCACCTCTACCCGGTGCAAGCAGAAATGTAACAATGGCGCCCAACGTTTAGCAAATCCACGAATTTTAATTTTTGCATCAACAACATCCGTTGCAACATTTTCATGTCTATAGTTCGCAATTTTCTTAACCAGTTTTCATTAATCACTTTTTATATTTCTTTTTTTGCTCCACATTTTCTTTTTGTTTTCGTTTTTCATTCTCCTATTCTTTTTCTATCGGACGGATAACAGTCAAAAGGGTAGCATCAATTGCCACTTTGGCAATTGATTTGTACGCTTTTGACTGGTCAGGGGGTTTTCCCGTCTCAACTTCATGGTGCCTCTTAAAATCCTCAACAGGCCTAGGAGTAGATAATGAAGTTGAGACGGCGAATAATGATTTTTTTTGGTTAGAGAGGTGGAAATACTATTTAAGCTACCGTAAGTTTGGTTCATCACCGGCCCTACGTGAGGTTTATAGCTTCATCCACCTGGGGGTAAATTTGTAGTGGTGTTTCATCATTGAGTAGATCGGCAGCCGCACTAGGAGCCAGCACTCTGGGTGTGTTGTGCCTCGCTTAGTGATGCAAGAAACGACGTGACTTTGACTTTGGACGCTAACCGACCATCTCAGGAATCGACGCCAGAACACAGGGCCAGACGATCTAATGCGACAGAGCGTGAGTCGACACCGGAGCGCAACATACCCAGAAGTTCCACTACGACGGGGCGAGAGCGAGAGCACGGAAATAATAATACATATAGTACACCTAATAATCCGCCTGCCTGGAAGAAGCTCGATTTGGAGAAATGGCATGTGAAGTTCGACGGGACAGCGAAAGGCATCACTGTCGAGAGTTTCATATTTAGGGTAGATAAGCTGCGGGAACAGCATAACATTTCCCATTTTCAACTTTTCACAGATTTCCATTGTCTGGTCACCGGTAACGCCTTGAAGTGGTACTGGCATCCTCGAAGACCATGCGGAGGATCCCAGCTTCGGCTACCCGGAGTTGAAGGCCGAGATGTTAGCCCACTTCAAGACGGCCGAGTCTGACTACGAAATAATTCGAGAGATAATGGAACGAAAACAACTGATTCAGGAAACTTTTGACGAATTTTATAGTGAGGTACACAACTTAACGTTTCGTCTCAGAAAGAAAATCCCCGAAAAGGAGCTTGTTAGCATCATAAGGGGAAATTTGAAGCCGTATTTGGCCAACCTTACGTTCGCGTCCAAGATGGAAACACTCGCGGAACTGAAAAGCGAATGTAAGAGGGCAGAGAGGGTGATGAAGGATAACAAGAATCGGTCGAAAACAGTTAACGAGATAGCCATGTATGAATTCGATTTTCCGCATAAGATAGAAAGCGAGGTGGAAGAAATTGCTAGGCCGCAGCGAAACAAGCCGCCACAGCCACCAGGAAACAACCATCTTCCGAATGTGTCTGTGCCATATAGCCCCACTGCGTCATCGTCCAATGTCAAATCGTTTTGTCCGTCTCCGTTTCACTTGATGTTATGTTTTTCATGTGGAATGCCTGTCGACCATTTTATCAAGAATCCTGTAGAAGCACAAAAAGATAATAGGTGTAATTCGTCTTTCCATCAAATCTTTTGTTTTGCTTGTGGTGGTAACTCGTCCTTTTGTGTGTTTAAGCCAGGTACGGGAAACTCCAGGATGGCAGAGTGCTCCGGGAACTCGCGCCAGACAAAGATGCTCCCGGAAGCCAAAAAATAACTATGCTAAAAAGAGAAGTAAATAGAGTAGAGAAGAAAACAGAGAAGAGTCAAGAAAAGAAAAATAATAATAACAATAGAAAAACTTTGCATCAACGAAAAATAGAATACGAAGAAGCCAGAAAACGAATCTTTTGCGAGGAAGTCCTTCAAAGAAGAAATAAAAGAAAATTTGATAAAATAAGAAAGTTGAGAGAGAAGACAAAGGATTTCAAACGAATTCATAATAAGATAATCTCAACAATAGTCACTATTAAAGGAGATAATAGGTTTTTCGCTAAAGCAAAAATCGGTGGCCAGGAGGTGTTAGCACTCCTCGACTCCGGGGCAGGAGCAAGCTGCTTAGGCAACAATTGTTCAGAGTTGTTAAAGGATAAAGAAAATTTAATAATACCAGTGAAAGGCCAAAACATCAGAACGGCAAATGGGGGAGAAACGTCGGTGACAGGCGTAATAACGCTTCCTGTCGAATGGGACGAAATGAGAAGAGATATGGAGTTTCTTATAGTGCCTGGTTTAACGCAAGAAGTGTATCTAGGTGTTGATTTTTGGCAAGTGTTTGGTATGAATGTTGTGAATAGAGTAAAGGATGTGTCAACAAAGGTTGTCGTTTCGGAACTCGTGCCATCCGAAGACGATTTATCTTTTGAAGCGGTGCAACATGAACTTACTACTCAAGAAGAAGTTGCACTGGAACGAGTTAAAGCCAAATTCCCTTCTTTTGCAGTTTTAGGATTAGGGAAAACTGAAATTGAAGAGCATATAATAGAAGTAACGAACGAGCATTTACCCGTGAAACAGAGGTTTTACCCGATATCGCCCGCGATACAAAAATTAGTTTATGCTGAACTAGATCGTATGCTAGAGCTAGGAGTAATCGAAGAAAGTAATAGCAGTTGGAGTTCGCCAGTGTCGCTTGTCATAAAAGGCACTAAAAATCGGCTATGTTTAGATGCTAGGAAGGTCAATGCGCGTACAATAAAAGACGCGTATCCGCTGCCCCATATTGATGGCATTTTAAGCCGTTTACAAAATACGAGATATATTTCAGCCATTGACCTTAAAGATACCTTTTGGCAAATTCCGCTCGAAAGAAGATCTAGAGAGAAGACAGCGTTTACAGTGCCGGGTAGACCTCTGTATCACTTTACAGTCATGCCATTCGGGTTGTGCAATGCTGCACAAAGAATGTGTAGACTGATGGACAAGGTAATACCCGCTTCCCTTCGTGATTCTGTGTTTGTATTTAGATGACTTGCTTGTGTGTTCAGTAGATTTTGTGTCACATTTGTGTTTGTTAGAAGAGGTCGCTAAGTGTCTACGAGAAGCCAAACTTACAATAAATGTTGAGAAGAGTAAATTCTGCTTTAAAGAAGTTAGGTACCTGGGTTATGTAGTAGGCAACGGGTGTATTCGCACAGATTTGAATAAAGTTGCAGCAATGCGAGACTTCCCAGAACCCAAGACCCCAAAGCAACTTAGGAGGTTCCTAGGGATGACGGGCTGGTACCGACGCTTCATAAAAGACGGACGCGACGATAGCAGCACCGCTGCATGAGTGTCTTACAAAAGACAAAATTAAGAAGTTTTCTATGACAGAGGAGGCAATGGTTGCATTGGAAACACTGAAACAAAGTTTAATTTCTGCTCCTGTACTGACTCACCCAGACTTCGACAGACGTTTTTATATACAGTGTGACGCATCGACTGACGGAGTGGGGGGAGTACTGTTTCAACTAGACGACGAAAATAACGAACGACCAATTGCCTACATGTCCGCCAAGCTGAATCGTGCCCAGCGCAATTACAGTATTACTGAGCTGGAGTGTTATGCGGCAGTGTTAAGCATTAAACGTTTTCGACCCTACGTGGAAGGACTGCCTTTTACAGTAATCACCGATCATGCTAGTCTAAAGTGGTTGATGAACCAGAAAGATTTGTCTGGTCGACTAGCAAGGTGGAGCCTAAAGTTGCAATCTTTTAACTTCGAAATTGAGCACCGAAAAGGGTCGCAGAATATCGTGCCGGATGCGTTGTCGCGTGCGGACATGGCTGAAATTACATTAAATGACCGTATGTTAGATGTGTGCTTGGACTCACCATTTTTCAAGACGTCTGAGTATGACGAGCTCAAAAAGACTGTGACAGACAATAAAACCAAGTTGCCAGATATTTGTGTGTCGGACGGATACGTTTACAAAAGGACTCAATTCAACCGGGGAGACAAAACACAAGAGGACCACGCCTGGAAGCTCTGGGTTCCAACTGAGTTGCGGCAGGGTCTTGTAGAGTCAGCTCATGCGTCACCATCGTCAGGTCATGGTGGCATACACAAAACATTACACAAAATTAGAGAAAAATATTTTTGGCCAGGTATGGTTAATGACGTGCAGGAATACATTAATGACTGCGAAATATGTAAAGGTAGTAAAACACAAAACGCTTTTAAGAAGCCGACGATGGGCAAACAACATGTCACTGAGGGACCTTTTCAGCGTTTGTATATAGATTTTATGGGTCCTTATCCACGTACGTCCAATGGTAATGTGTATTTGTTTATATGTCTTGATCACTTCTCTAAATTTGTGTTTTTAAAACCGATGCGAAGAGCTACTGCGGCTGAGGTAGTAAAATATTTAGAACATGAAGTTTTTCATATTTTTGGAGTACCGGAGTATATACACTCCGATAACGGTAAACAATTTATATCAGAGTCCTTTAAATCCTTTGTCAATAAGTATGGAACTAACCATATTAAAACTGCGTTTTACTCACCTCAGGGTAATGCCGCAGAAAGGGTAAATCGGTCGGTGCTACAAATTTTGAGATCGTATATCAAGGAGCACCAAAAGAACTGGGATCACTACGTAAGTGATGCCGCATTTGCTTTACGCAGTGCTACACACTCCGCCGTTGGTAGAGCGCCATATGCTGCACTATTTGGTCTACCAATGATACAACACGCAGCATCATATGAACTCTATAGAAAACTCGGAGCAATTAGGGACGCCGACTGCGAAGTTATCAGTGGCAGAGATAATTTGCAACTTCTACGAGACAAAATTATTAAAGAATTGAAGCTGGCTCACGAGCGTAGTGCAAAAGTTTATAACACTAGGAGTAGAGAAGTGAAATTTAATGTAGGACAAGTGGTATACCGCCGTAACTTCAAGCAAAGCTCACAGATTGACAACTACAATGCCAAACTTGGCCCAAAGCAAGTGAAATGCGTTGTCTTAAAAATAATTGGAAACTCGATGTATGAGCTTGGAGATATGAGTGGAAAGAAAGTCGGGGTATACCACGCTAAAGATATTTTTGTAGCTTAGATTTTGTAGGTTTTATGTTAGTAATATGTTGTTTTTGTGATGCCATGTAGTGTTAGATACATGTTTGTACGTATGTAGATGTGCACTAGACAAAGTACCTATTGTACGGATATCAACTGTATTGACGAAACAGTATTTACTTTTATATTCTTGACTGTTAATTTTATTTTTAGGACATAAAGGCTATTTGTGATATTTTCTTATATTTTATCTTACCTGTGATATTTTAGTTATTTATATATATAGACTAGTGTGGACAGCTGCAACCGTGCAGATAGATACATACTTAGCCTACCAGTGATATTTTGATCTGTGATATTTTTATATACATATATATTGACTTACCTGATATATTTAATTTCACGATCTGTGATATTTATTTACTTATTTATTTATTTATTAAATGACTTATTTATTTATTTATATTTTTTATTTATTTATTTATTTAGTTATTTATTAATTTTTTTAGGTTTATATTTTTTTTGTAATTATTTATGCAATTATTTATTTATTTTACCAACTTGACCATTAGTTATAGTTTCAACTGTGATATAGTCGTAAGTTGCTGAAAATTGACGTGTACTTGCATGAGTATAAACAAACTTAGCGCTTGTACCTTAGTGAAATGAGTCGTATTGTAGTTAGTAGTAGAATGGGAAGCTATAACTGCCCGGCTTTAGGTCATGGGTCGAGGCCACACGTTAGGTGAAATATAGGAAAGGCCGCGTATGAACTCTTTTACGCACACGTTCCATGTTGCAGGCACCATCGACGGTTGCGAGCCTGTTACGACAGCCTTTGCCCCATATGTTAAATGTACGTATCTGTAACATAGGTATGTAATTGTACAGTGTCAATGTTAAGTTTCGTACAGCGTAAATGTTAGTAACAGAAAAGTCAAAGTGGTATCTGTGTGTATGTGTCTCTAAGCCACAGATCGAACCCGAAGCTACGATTGGCTTTATGTTTGTCCATATATGGATAATTGGTCACTTTCACGAAAGAAAGTAACGTTTTTATTAAGCACATAAGGGGACAGTTAATTCGTGTTGCTTGTCCGTTTGTCCAACCCTCTATAAAAGGGCGTTGAATGTGACCAACGGGTCATAATAGAAAAGTTGCGGTCCGGTCAATTGATAGTGAGTGCAAAGTGAAAAATTAAAAGATAAAGTAAAGTGCAGTGTAGTGTAAAAAAAAAAAAAAAAAAACAAAAGGAGAAAAAATGAGAAATTATTTAAATAAGCTACTTATATGTATATCGAATACTAAAGATTTATAAATTAAAAGTGAAAGTGGAAAAATGTTAAATCTATAAAAATAAAAACATAGAAAGAAAGTACAAAAAAAAAGTAACTTGAATTTTGATTTCTTTTATTTTCTATTAAAGGTTAACTATTGCATACAAAAAAAAAAAAAAAACAAAAATACAAAAAAATATTAAACTTTGAGAAAGAAAATCAACTGAAGTGTGAACAAAAAAAAAAAAAAAAAAAAAATTTGAAAAAAGAAAAAAGAGGTAATACTATGTACCCACATCCATTAGTCATCACCACCAGTCAAGAAGCACAGATATGTATGTGCATAGGTATATATACATATATAGGTAGATAGACATAAGTTGGTATACACATATGTAGGTGCGGATATATGTACGTCCAACGGACTTACGTATATCTGTGGTCACAAGCAATAACCACTTAAGTCGACTTAGGAAGATTTCGGTTATAGATACTCCATTATTCTCCTTTTGAAATTCTATATTTCTGTAAAACCCCCATGATTATAACTTAATTCAGTCAAAAGATCTAAATAAAAACATTTAGGCTTAACTTACAATAGAGGTATTTTAGGCTTGCCTTAACAGCCAAAGTAGATTTTTAAATTCAATCAAATTTCTTCATGACATCTTGTGTTATTTAAAATTTAATAGTAACATTGTGGTTGGCTCACTGATTTTGCGTCCATAGCTTTAACCGACTTTTATGATTTGTTAAGAAACACCTTCGAATATAAAAATCAATTTATCTCGAAAACCATATTTTTTGAGTTAAGCGGTTATTGCAAATAGCCACAGATATATGCATACATACATATATTTCCTTTTTGTGTTGTTGTAGGTCGCCACAAAGGACCTCCACCAAGTTTGGGGCATCAATTCACACATACAACAATTACATACCTACATATACATTCACCGGATATACTATTTTCACAATTATAACAACCACATCAGCATCCAACTACCACCACATCATACCAATAGCCAGGACCCGGCTAATACAAAATTACACCAATCTCGGAAACATCTCCAGCAAACCATAATACATACATACACACATACATACAACAACAGAGATTTTTGATAGTCAAAATTTTACAGCGGGGCTACAGAGAGTTAACATAAATCCAGCCTAGAGCTGCAAAAATAAATACAGCCAAACAGCTGAGTGGGTTCAGCGGCCTAAAGCCATAATCATACATACATATATAACACTGACATACTTCAGTTTTGGAACAACTGAACATTGGTACATAAGATTCAGAGGGACAAATTGGAAACAGAGAAGTAGCGAGCACAACAACAAATCAAGCCTCAGCGATCACGGGGGATTCCACGAGGAGGAGAGTTTTTAGTTTTAGTAATATTTCTTCCTTTTTTTATTTTTGCTTACCATATTTTTTATCTGTATTTTTCTCTACATATTATTCACATTCGGCGAGTAGTTTTTTTGCAGCACAAATATTCCTTCTGTTACAAATATCAGTCAGAGTTAATTCTTCTTCTAGTTTTTTTTGCCCTATTTTTTCTTCTTTACTCCGCTTTTCCTTTTTTTTTGCATCATCACTAATTTCTTTCTTCACGTACACGTCTTCCACGTGTTCATGAATTTTGTTGTTGTTAGCTGCTTTTGATTCTCTTTTGATTTATGCACTCGTTATAGAAAATTCCGATCCTCAATTAATTTTTTTTTAATATTTAGTAATTTTGATTTGCAGTATAATCTCAAGGCCCCACAGTAATATATATATATTTTTTTTTATTCACAATATTCTGTAGTTTTAAGTCAATCGATTTATTACATTTTTTTAAATTTTTGTTTGCGCTTAATTGGTGGTGACTCGCTCGTCGCACCCAAACACGAGCGAGTGATCAGACAATTGACTGAAGTTAGGGAGTAGAGCGTAAACACATAAATTTTAATATAAACGAGTAGGTAGGTAGGTAATAATACTAATATCGCAAATTTATAAATTCTCTCCCTCAGTAGCAGCAGCGAATGTTGGTACCTGCATCGCCGTGGTGAAAAGGTGAGTTTGTTTTATTGTTGTCATTTGTTCTTTTCAATTATATACAAAATCATACTTAGACATACCTACCTACACTTGAAGGTCATTTCTTTTGTAGATATCTTTTTCTTTGAATTTTTTTTTTGTAGATTAAGTATCCCTCAGATACTAAGATATATATTTACATATTTAGTATATTTTTTTTTTGTTGCATATATTTGTGAATTTAAAGAAATGAATTTAAATTGTTGAATTATTTGGAAATAAAATAAAATTAGTGAAAGTCATCCTAACTCCTCTTATATTTTTTATGGGTTGAGGAATAATAAATATAATGGAGGAGTAAATCATTAGACGTTTTGGTGTGGGTGTTGTTTTGGTGCAAATAGGGATAGGTAGGAATGGAAAAAAAATGGACATTGACTGACGTTCTTCTCTGACTTATAATGACTGAGTTTGGGGGCGCTGTAAGGTAATAGGAGTCAGCATAGCGCCCATGGCTTCGCGTGTTCACGCTGAAGAGGGTGGGATAGACTCCATCGGACTGGACAGGGACCATTTCTAATTTGCACTCTTTCTTCATCGCTTTCTTCATAGTTCCTTTGCACCGTTTCACCATTTTCTCTCCTAAGGCATGATTTTTTTGTTTATGTTTCTGGGGGTAAAGGGAGGTGGAAAAGAATCCACCCACCGTCGAGCTAGCCTGGGTTGCAAGCATGCCTGCCCTCCACCTCACCTCTACCCGGTGCAAGCAGAAATGTAACATGAGCGATAAAAATGTGAAGGAAAAGAGAAGGAACCAGCAATTTCCAGATAAACAAAAACTTTAGTTGGCGTTAAATGATATTTGGACAAGGTTAGATTGGGTATTAGTGGCTGCCACCGCTCGTCCAGTGCGGAGCAAATCAGGTTTTACTTTTGTGGAATAATATTTGAGGAATAATGAGGGCAAGCAATTGATCCTGAAGGAAACGTAAGAAGATTTAACGAGGGAAATAGCGGACATGATTTCAACTTGGTACAGCAAACACATTTACTACCTAGGCAGGCCTGATGGCCTGTTGTGATACCACATGGAGCTCTTTATTACACATCATGTAGATGAACCACCTTGTTTGCTTCATATAGCGTAAAATGTCAGATGCCTTTCTGTTTTCAATATCCTCCAGTTGTGTATGTGGGGCAAGTGTACTTGAAGCTCAAAGAAAACGTTTCTATTTAGCAGAGTTTTGTAACAAAACTCTACTGAGAAGGCACGTTTTCTCAACAGTGTTGTGGCAAAGTGACAAAATGGACTAAATCAGTGATGTTAGTTGAACGAAGGCAAAAACCTACCAAAATTCAAATCGTCCTACCAACCTACCAAAAGGAATAAAACCTACCAGTTTTGGTGGGAAAAGCCCAAAAGTGGCATCTCTGGTCGTAGTGTAAATGCCTAGTCACCAACGCATGACGACGGCTCTCTTGACGCACGTATCGTAGAAACTTAGCTCAATTTGATTTTTCCCGTAATAACGTGTCAGCTACAACATTTTCAATTTAAAAATTTATCTATATATATACTAGGATACCCGGCCAAGCTTCGCATTGGCTTTCAGTTATCAACAGTCACCATCATCTTATTAGTGATTTGGTATTCAAAATAAAAGATACTTTTATTTTGTGATCTTATTCGCCATCCTGATAAAACATATTTTTATACTCAGCTGTACTAGTACACAGAGTATTATAGTTTTAATCACATAACGGTGGATTGTAACAGAGTGAAATAATCGAGATAGATATAGACTTATATATATCAAAATGATCAGGGTGAAAAGAGAAATCGATTTAGCCATGTCCGTCCGTCCGTCCGTCCGTCCGTCCGTCTGTCCGTCCATCTGTAAACACTCTAACTCGCGCAAAAATTGAGATATTTTGATGAAATTTTAAATGCAAGTTGGTATCGAGACTGGGACGGTTGGTATTGAAAATGGGCGAAATCGGACCATGACCACGCCCACTTTTCCTATATAGAAATAATCGGAAATTTGGTATCTCAGTCACTAATATAGCTAGAGCGATGAAATTTTACCCACGTGTTGAGCTCAGGCCCCTAGGAAGAAATTTGATGAAATTTTGGAAAATGGGCGGTGCCACGCCCACTTATCAAGGGTCAAACCTTGAAAGTTTTATATGTCATAACTCAGAAACCATTGAAGATATATCGACAAAATTTGGTACGCGTGATTTACTTACTTAGGCATACGTTTGGACGGAAAATAGTTAAAATCGGTTGACGGCCACGCCCACTTTTATATATGTATATTACAAAGTGACCTAATAAAAACATTTTAAGCGATATCTCTGTCAAATATAAAGATCTGTCATTGAAATTTTGTCGCGTGAGTCCAACTGCGGACATAAAACGAAAAACAGAAAAATTTTGGAAAATGGGCGGTGCCACGCCCACTTATTAAGGGGCAAACATTGAAAGTTTTATGAGTCATAAATCAGAAACCGTTGAAGATATATCGATGAAATTTGGTACGCGTGATATACTTACTTAGTCAAATATTTAGACGAAAAATTTCCGAAATCGGTTGAGGGCCACGCCCACTTTTATATATGGGTCTTATAAAGTGACCTAATAAAAACATTTTAAGCGATATCTCTGTCAAATATAAAGATATATCATTGAAATTTTATAGCAGGAGTCCAACTGCGGACATAAAACGAAAAACACAAAAATTTTGGAAAATGGGCGTGGCACCGCCTCTTTTTATAAACAGGAATATACGAGATTTCTGAGCCCATAACTCGACAAATAATTTATATATAATGACGAAACTTGGTGTGTACACTTTCATTACTTGTGGTAATACACGCTCAAAATTTTAGCGAAATCGGTTGACGACCACGCCCACTTTTATATATGAGAACTATAAAGGGGCCTAATAAAAACATTTTAAGCGATATCTTTGTGAAATATAAAGATAATTCATTGAAATTTTGTGGCATGACTTCCACAATAGACCGGAAACAACAAATAGAAAAATTTTGGAAAATGGGCGTGGCACCGCCTCTTTTTACACAAAGGGATATACGAGATTTCTTAGCCTATAACTCGACAAATAATTAAGATATTATGACGAAACTTGGTTTATACACTTTTATAACTTGTGTTAATAGCCACGCAAAAATTTATTGAAATCGGTTTATGACCACGCCTACTTTTTAAGAAAGATATTTCTGGAACACCCTTTGGGAATTTGTAACGTGACATCTTTGTAACTAGAAGTCATAAAGGAATGAAATTTTGCACAAAGTATAATATTGATATGCTTAGTGGGATGACTGATAAAATTTTAGAAAATGGGCGTGACTACGCCCACTTTATGCAGCACTCGCTTTGTATTAAGTGCACCGTGTTTCCATCAAACGCAAACAAACAATGAAAGCATACAGCTGAGTATCTAATGTTCGATTCCACTTAGGCTTCCTTACTTGTTTATTACTGGAAAGGTTTCTATTTTAAAAAAATGAAATACACGATATTCTTTGATTTGACTGAAAATGAAATCACAAATAAAAAGTTGTCCGGATTTGGATGAAGAACGAAATCAGAAATAAAATTGATTCATTATATGAAATCAAAAAGGATTTGACTCACGCAACGATAAAATTCATGAATTTACTGTGGTGTCGCTCTTGTGTTCTATTTCTATTTACGGCAAAATATCAGAACATATTTGAAATCCTATAACGGCCTTATTCCGCGGGGTAACATAATTTAATTTACCGCTAAAGTGAAGACTTGACCTTTGAACACCTTTCTCGTATTCTATTCCACCTCAATAAGTGATAACAATTTGTTAGCATTTTGAGTCGGATTCCATTCCATTCGTATGGAATCGCTTTGATAGCGTTACCATTAGATAAGCTCGTACTTACAATTCGTTAGAGCTATTTCAGCGGCATTGTATTATACATACTATTATATTCTAGTCAAAGATATTATTAACAAACATTTTGTAACAATTCCTAAGTTTTCGGTTATGGAAGGAACCTAAAATTTAATCGAGAAATTCAAATTTGGACCGATACTTTGGTGTAAATAGAAATAAAATACAAAAGCGATACCTGCCGGATTTTTCTTCATATGCATGTACACATGTTTTGGTATTCTCTATCTCCAATGAGATATATCTACCAAATTTCATTAAAATGTTTCAGTAGTTTTAGACGAAAATATATAAGGATAGGTATATATCTAAAGTCAAATTTTAAAAATAATTTTTCAATTTTAATTTCTGTTGTAAAAGAAAAATTATTATAATTAAAATTGTTTGAGTAGTTAAAAAGTTTATTCCGCACAAAGAATGTTACATGAAATTTATATATATATATGTACGTAGATAGAGCTATGTATGAATCTATGGCCAGAGCACTTCCAGAGATTTGGAGTATGAAAAATTCGGTTACAGATATACGTAAATAGATAAAAATAGGTATATACATATCTGAGGTCAAACTTTAAAAATAATTTTCCAATTTTCATTTCTGTTGTAAAAGAAAAATGATTGTTCATAATATTAGGAAAATACTTACCTTTCCAGATATTGTAAATAAATTGAAAAATAAAGTGAAATTCAAAAAACCAAAACATTTTAATGTTAATCGAACCTACCATTTGCATGCAAAACGAATCGAATCCGTTTGTATCATTTAAACCAATTATCGGCACGGCCTGGCTCACTGAGCTGGTGCTGAGAACAAGCTTCTCACACGCATGTAATAGTGCAACTCTAATGAACCGTATGCAGATGCGTATGCGTGTGCGTGTCACTGACAGCCGTGTTGCATACCTGTGTTTAAATGAGGCAAACTCCAGTGGCACGGATGTAAATGCACCACACGCATAGAAAATTCGAAGATGATTTCGAACACGCATTCGAACGCAGCTAAGTTGAAAATTTCCTACTTCTATGCGTTTTCTATGCGTGTTGCAGCTAATATTAGGTTGGTTGCTACATCGGTATACATATTTTTTGGTAAAAACTTCGTTAAATTGATTTAAAGTGAAGTAGTGAAAATGTGTTTGCCAGCAGAAATGTTAATTAAAAGGGGTTTTAAATATATTTAGAGATGGTTAATATTAATTATATGTTAATTACTATCTGCATACCCATGTACATAGTACATGAATTTAAATTACATATACATATGCTCCAGTTATCAGAACCTTATCTGAACTGAATGGTTTCTCAAATTGTTTAGATATAGATTTCTTTGGAGCTAAGCATATTTTTCATTGTGCATTAAGAAGTCATCTGCTGTGTAATAATGTAATATAGAAAATCGGTGACTAGTTTAGTTTAGCTCTAGTCTAAATATTAATATATATATCTTTTAAGCGAATGTCTGTATTAACTTTTGTTATTAGACGGATTAATGAATAAATAAATAAATGAATAAATAAATATGTAGTTACCCGTGTGTAAATAAGTTTAACAGTAAAAAAATAATTAAGTGAAGTGAGTATTCTTTTGAATAGGGAGTTTTCGCCTTGGTATAACAGAACACCAGATTTCAGAGGTCGTGCATATACATACATATTTGTATTAACCAAAATTATATATTATATTTATTTATATCTTATATTTTAAGGCAAAGAAACTGTAATTCTTACAATACATAAAAATCAACGGATAGCAATTTGGTAATATGGCCGCTGTAGTGCAATGGGTAGAGTGCTCGTCTGCTATACCAGAGGTCTCGGGTTCTAACCCCAGTCCAGACAAACTCCAAAAAAAATTTTTTTTAATTAAGTAAAACCCAATTATTTGGTTTTTAGAAATAGCGGTCACTCTCGGCAGTGGGCGGCATACCCTCCGAGTGTATTTCTGCTATGAAAAAGCTTCTCACAAAAAATGCATTCGCCGTTCGCAGCCGGCATAAAACTGCAGGTCCACCCAATTAGGAAAAACAAAAGGAGCACTTCTTGAATAGGGAGAGAAGTTCGGTCATTAAACTCGTCAGAGTTATAATAACGCCAGTGTATTATTATTATTATATTATTATTAATTTGGAATTGATCCACTTTACGGGTTTTCAACAAATTAAAAAAAAAACTTACTTCCCTTTCCAAATACAAATCACGTTCCCGAATGGTACGTTTTTTTTTAATAATTTTAACGTATTCCTTATATACGGTAATAACACTTCCTATCATAATTAATATCAATTCTAAATCCTCATTCATTATACATTTTATTGAATCTTTCGCGAATTGGTAAAATATGTATTTTCAAAAATAACAACGGCGGAAATTGTATATGTATGTATGTAGTGTACTTGACAGACGCAACCATACGCATACACTGGAGCAGCCAGGGCCGCACGCAAGAAAACGTTTAGATGCGCATACGCACACGCATTCGCATACGGTGCATTAGAGTTGGACTATAATACGTGAGTTTCATGCGAGCGCAATAATTAAAACCGAACAAATTGCTTAGTATCATTCGGTTTGCCATTCTAGCAGGTCGATGGCGGATCAAGCAATGCGTGTATGTTTCCTACATACGTATATATGTTTGTTTGTAGGTATGTAAACACATATGCGTGTTTTCATACGTACGCCCGCACATCATTGGACAAACGTCCGTTGTCAACAACAATCTGACATCAGTGATGCCAATATTCTTGGACCAAAAATCCCTACGGCATGCAAAAAAATTCCCTACGCTAACAAAATTTTTCCCTACAAATTTCCCTACGCCGCATTTTCTCTATATTAAAATAAACACACACAAAATTGATGCAAATAAAGTTTTTATTCAAAAAGCCACGTATGCATACATAGAAATTTTTATGTTACTAAGTATATTTGCAAGAACTTTCTTTTCGTGTTCAAAATGAAAAAATTCCTTACATCTTATTCGTTCAGAATATTTCGGAAGAGTATTTAGAAGCTCGAGACACTAAGGTCCAATATATATATCATCGACTGGCAATGTTACGTGAGGTGACCTAATCAATCCTTATTTCATTTTTTTTAATAAAATTTTTAGTCAGCTTATAAAATATTTTAGTTGACTTCAAATAAATTTCATGTATTACCTGCTTTTTGGCTTGAAAAAGTGTCGGTTACCCCTGACTGCAAAGCATTTAATGGGCACGGAAGCGCATAACACCCTGGATTACAAACAACGACGCATCCCTTGCTCTCTCCCCTACGGAGATTCAGGAAGTCATAAAGAAGGCCAAAGCCTCAAAATCAGTCGGACGAGACGGCATATCCATGTTGATGATGAAACATCTCGGACAGAATGGAGTAAGGTTCCTAACGGAGGCCCTTGTCATCCCCAATATTTGGAAGATGGCAAGGATGGTCCCCTTACTTAAACCGGGTAAGCCAATGTAGGAGAATCCTATCGACGGATATCTCTCCTCTCCCCCGTATTAAAGATACTTGAGGCCGCCTTACTACCATATATAAACGGACATCTACAACCTGCCACACATCAACATGGATTCCGGAAAACCCACAGTACAACAACAGCTCTAAATGCCATAATTACGCAGATAGTGCGCGGTCTCAACCAACGACACCCCCGCGAGAGAACGGTCCTCGTGGCACTCGACAACCATGCCATCTTGGAGGATTGGAGACATATCGAGCCTCCCGCCGAGGCTGAAAAGGTGGGTGTTACCTTCGACAGCCTAGCTTCCTTCTCCGCGCATACAACAGCGATCGCGAATAAGGTTCAAAGTCGCAACAAAATCCTCAATTCGCTAGCCCGCAGCACCTGGGGAAAAGACAAAGAAACTCTTATCGTAACATACAAAGCAATCGGCCGGCCTGTCTTGAACTATGCATCGCCAATATGATCGACGGGGACTTGCAGGACGCAGTGGAGGAAACCCCAAGCCTGGCAAAATTCGGCGTTACGTAATGCTACGAGAAGTCTACTCATGTCGCCGGAACACCACCAAAATCACGGGGCACAGATTCTTCCAGTTGAGAACCATAACATCATGCTTAGCAAAAAATTTCTCCTGGGACGCTACCGCAGAGGGCATCCAAACAACCATCTACTGGTTTATTTATATTTATTTATTTATTTATTTATTTAGTTATTTATTAATTTTTTTAGGTTTATATTTTTTTTGTAATTATTTATGCAATTATTTATTTATTTTACCAACTTGACCATTAGTTATAGTTTCAACTGTGATATAGTCGTAAGTTGCTGAAAATTGACGTGTACTTGCATGAGTATAAACAAACTTAGCGCTTGTACCTTAGTGAAATGAGTCGTATTGTAGTTAGTAGTAGAATGGGAAGCTATAACTGCCCGGCTTTAGGTCATGGGTCGAGGCCACACGTTAGGTGAAATATAGGAAAGGCCGCGTATGAACTCTTTTACGCACACGTTCCATGTTGCAGGCACCATCGACGGTTGCGAGCCTGTTACGACAGCCTTTGCCCCATATGTTAAATGCACCTATCTGTAACATAGGTATAATTGTACAGTGTCAATGTTAAGTTTCGTACAGCGTAAATGTTAGTAACAGAAAAGTCAAAGTGGTATCTGTGTGTATGTGTCTCTAAGCCACAGATCGAACCCGAAGCTACGATTGGCTTTATGTTTGTCCATATATAGATAATTGGTCACTTTCACGAAAGAAAGTAACGTTTTTATTAAGCACATAAGGGGACAGTTAATTCGTGTTGCTTGTCCGTTTGTCCAACCCTCTATAAAAGGGCGTTGAATGTGACCAACGGGTCATAATAGAAAAGTTGCGGTCCGGTCAATTGATAGTGAGTGCAAAGTGAAAAATTAAAAGATAAAGTAAAGTGCAGTGTAGTGTAAAAAAAAAAAAAAAAAAAAGGAAAAAAAATGAGAAATTATTTAAATAAGCTACTTATATGTATATCGAATACTAAAGATTTATAAATTAAAAGTGAAAGTGGAAAAATGTTAAATCTATAAAAATAAAAACATAGAAAGAAAGTACAAAAAAAAAGTAACTTGAATTTTGATTTCTTTTATTTTCTATTAAAGGTTAACTATTGCATACAAAAAAAAAAAAAAAAAAACAAAAATACAAAAAAAATATTAAACTTTGAGAAAGAAAATCAACTGAAGTGTGAACAAAAAAAAAAAAAAAATTAGAAAAAAGAAAAAAGAAAAAAAGAGTTAATACTATGTACCCACATCCATTAGTCACCACCACCAGTCACCATAATCGTCCACAGAGCACTAGGTCTTCTTAAAGAACAGGTGCATTAGCAGGAACTGGAGGTAAGTCCAAGAAGCACAGATATGTATGTGCATAGGTATATATACATATACTAGCATACCCGGCCACGCTTCGCATTGGCTTTCAGTTATAAATAGTCATCATCATGTTATTTGTGATTTGATTTTCAAAATAAAAAATACTTTTATTTTGCGATTTGGTTCGGCATCCTGATAAAACATACTTTTTATTCTTTCCTGCCATACAAAAGGTCTCGTGTTCTATCCCAAGTCCGGACAAACACCGAACATTTTTTTTTTATATAATTAGCACCCAATTATTGGGTTTTCAGAAATAGCCGTCACCCCTCGGCAGTGGGCGGCATACTACCTTCTCACAAAAAATACATTCGCCGTTCGGAGCCGGCATAAAACTATAGGTCCACCCAGTTAGCAGGAAAAAAAATTAAGGAGCGCGCCTCACTTTAGGAAGATAAGCTCGTTCTTAAAACTTGTAATAGCAATATCAGCGCCATTGTGTTATGTATACTATTATATTCTAGTCAAAGATATTATTAACAAACATTTTGTAACAATTCCTAAGTTTTCGGTTATGGAAGGAACCTAAAATTTGCTCGAGGAATTAAATTTGGACCGATACGAAATCCCTCCGGAAAAGTCCGGAAATTGGAAAAATCGGTGTGTACGTGTGCATGTGTGGATGTGTGTGTCCTTAATAGACTCCATAACCAACCGTTTTTTATGAAATTTTCACAGTAGATTCATGCAGTGTTAGTGCTCATAGTAGGGTATATAGAATTTGATGTATTGTGCAACGATTTTCCGTCATCCCTTGTCGGAAAATCGTTCCACAATACATCATATTCCTACCCTGTCGGAAAAACAAGCAACCAAAAAGTATATAGAATTCCCAAAAAGCGGGAGCTTCCCGGAATACATGCCTAAATGAGGACCAGGATCGATCCAGCAAGTCTTCGAACAATATTGGTATCAAACGAAAGGTGTTGAACAGGCCTTCAACATAAAGTTATTTTCATTCCGATGCCTAGGCCAAGTCCACAGATATGGGTCAAAACGTGGGACCGAGTGACCCTGGAAAGTTTTTGAGCGATATTGGTATCAAACGAAAGCTGTTGAGGAGGACTGCAACAAAAAGTGATGCCTAGGCCGGGTTCCAAGATTTGGGTCAAAGAGATATTGGTAGAAAATGAAAGGCGTTCAGCAGGGCTTCAACATACATACAGCTATATTAATTGTGATTTCTAAGGCTGTTTCCCAGAGATGGCTCAAGTAGGGGGCCCGGATGGTGATGGACGGTCCCGGTAAGGTACTCTGAAAAAAAAAACGTTGTAAATACAAAGATTTTTGCAGTTAAATTAACAACTTTCCGCAGTTAAAATGTGCCCAACAACGCTCCGTTGTTATTTCAAAGATGCGAGCGTTTTTGATTCAAATACTTTTCGTATTTAAGTTAACAACGGAAACTGTTGAATGAAATACTTTTACATTTAAGTTAACAGTGTTTGCTTTTGAATTAACAGCAAAATTTTTTAGTCCAAAAGCGAGCACCGTTGATTTAAATACTTTTCGTATTTAAGCTAACAGTTTTTGCTTTTGAACTACCAGCAAAAGTTTTTGGTCCAAAAACGGGCACCATTGAAGCAAATACTTACGCTTTTAAGTTAACATCAAAAAAACTGTAAACAATAGTAATTTTTTTTAATATAATAGATATTATTTTATTTTATTTTTTTTATATTATATATATGTTTACATAGTAATATTAATACTAAGGCCCGGTTACACCAAACAAACTTTTTCCATTCAGTGATGGTCATTTGATACATCATTTGAACAACGCGATTGATGAAAAGAGACACGGACACAAAGGTTTTCATCACATTTTTCACACCGTCCATATAAAAATATGGAAACTTGTAGGCAGTGTGTGACAGAATTATCCATCAATCGTGCGCCTCAAATGATATATCAAATGACTATCACTGTCTGCAGGGCTTTTTACACAAACACAAACACATAAACTCAACTTATTTTTTTTTTATTATTTCATAACACATTCTTTATTGTTTTCGCCACATTTGTAGGTTTGCGGAATTTTATCCTGTCGGCGATGAGTTCTTTTTTATTTAATATTTCGTCGATGTCGTGGGAGTGCATCATTGCAAGCAGTTCAATGTTTTTGATACCGCATTCATTGAACTGCATCAATGCACCTGTACATAACTCCCACGACAAGAATAACTTGATTATTTTCTCATCGCCGACAAGTTTTACCAGATTTGGCTCGTTCGATTGCTCGCTATCGGAAAAACGGGATAATCAAACATATTTAACCTGAAAATACAAAATAAAATTTTCAACGTATATATGTATGTACTACATATAATTTTAATATATTATAATAATATATAAATATTATCATTATTGTGACTTACCTTTATTTGCAATTATATATTGCATATATGTACATATACTATATATTTTTCCCGAAAATTTAAATTTGAAAAAAACAATTTTCTATTTTTTATTTACATACTTCAAAATTTTTCAACAGCAAGGGAGTTCTTGAATCAAAAACGCCCGTCTTTGAATTAACTATGGAAAGTTGTTGAATCAAAAACTTTGCCGTTAAAACAAATACTTTTGCTGTTGAATCAAAGACGGAGATTCAACAACGGAAAGTTGTTGAGTTAACTACGGGTATTTTTTTCAGAGTAAAGGTAAAGGTAAATGTAAAGGTAAAAGTAGATAGGGATAGGGATTGAGATATGTTTGGGATCGGGGGCAGTAGGTTTGTTGCGGCGAATATAACTACATAACTTTTATTCAGAGAATATACAATTTTTTATTATTCGCAATCATTAAGATGGACTCTACGATAATGGTGAGCAATACGGTAATCAAAGACTTTTCTTTAGGCTTCGTAGGAATAAATTTTAGCAGAACAACGTCTGCCGGGTCTGCTAGTTTATTAATAAATTCTATGAATAATACGATTTTCAAGAAAAATTACTACGAAACCAAACACAAGTTACTACGAAATCAAAAACTGCAATGTGTACATATTGTACAATGGTAACCCTGTTATTCAACTCATTCCAAACAAACCAAAAACAATGCAGAATGTAAACAAAGGAAAACAATTCATAGTCCGGTTAGTCGAGAACGTAAACCCGTGTACCGTGTCAGCTGATCCAACCTATTCAATGGGATTTGTATGTAAACGATTATTCAGCGACGGAGATGGAACAAAATTTATGTTAGCGTATTAATAATAATTCAATTTATTGAAATCGCAGATTGATTTTCCTATATTTTTTGTGCGAATCTGTGAATAACTTCTTCCACTGTGATATCGATATTTCTGTTAATACTAAGCAAGTCCGTTCAGCCTATCTTCACCAGTTGAATTTGTTATCCAATTTTTTATTGACATTTTTGGCGTTACTTTTCTGTAATTAGCACATTAATAACAGCAATACCGTATATTAATTATAGCGTTTGTTGAGCCGCACAGTGGTCGGGCGAACCTGCTTTTACAAGAAAAAGTCGTTTTTTTAAAGTTGTGATAAATTAGTCGGAAAAAAGCCATTCTTACTCAGAAATGTCCAACGATCTCAGAACTGATAAGTTTTTTCAAAAATATCTGCTGAGACATCCGTTAGAGGCGTCTAAACCCACAAATTCGATCGTGAAGTATTTTAGTCATTATTTGAGCATAGATTTCCCTGCATTTTTTGCATAGTGTTTCAAGTAGAACTGAAATTCTTTGGTCTAGTCTTACTTTTTACACATGTAAAGCCACGGTTTTACAAAAAATATTAACAAAAAAAAAATTGCTACTAAATTAGCAATACTACAAAAAAAGGCTTTATTTGAAGATTTTCTTTTTATTTCAGAAAGGTATAACTCACAATATCAATCGAGTAGGGCCTTAGATTTTTTAACGGAGAATAAAAGAAAGGATGCCCTAAAAATCCATGAAAAGTTAGGCGCCCATATCCGCCCGAAAAAAAATGGCGGCCAAAAAAGTAAAGGCCTTAGATTTTGCATTTTTTTTTGTGTATATTTTAAAGGCACGATGACTCAAGTTTCAAGTAAAACTGCAGTCTGGTGTTATTTTTTGCTTCATATGAAAGTACGATTTCATAAAAAATCTTAAAACAAAAATACACTATTTTTTATAAACAAGGCTTTTTTTCAAAAAGGTATAACTAATGAGTCGAATCTTTATTCCATGGCATAAAAAGTCATTAGACGCGTGTCATACGAATTTTGAAATTTTCGCTACAATATACTCGCGCACGATTTGCTTCCTAAACTGTGTTTTTATAGAGAGTGCACGTTATTATATTCGGAATGGTGACACATTTAGAGTGGTTTAATGTTTTAAGACAAATTTGGGAATTTTTCTGAAGAAGCCCAGGAAGCTCGAAACAAAGACTTCAGCATAACACGCGAAAAATGAGCAGGGAGCAATCGAATGAAGATTTCTTTCACATGCTACTCATAACATCCGATCCAGTTATATCGAGTATGAGACCACTTCCTCTCCGAAAAGCAGACTCCATTTCTGAAGAAGTCATCAGTCTTTACGGGAACCAAGTCAGAACTCATCAGTTTTTGTTGAAATCGCTACAGCCGAGTGAAAATCTGTTATTTGCTACCACCTCCAAAATGTTCATTTAATACCGATTTTTAAGTTTATTTCTTCTATTAATATTGTGGTCATTGTACCATTTGTAAAAAAATTGTTCTGTTAGAATTAATGTTGTTTCATAGCCATCAGTATAAATAAAAGATTTCTCGTAAAAAAATGAAGCTTTTATACTTTGGGTGTAGTACGTATTGGGTTAATAGTGCCTAATAGAGTGTTGTCACTATGGGAAAAGAAAATCCTGGGAATCGTGTACATCATTTCCCATACTTTAACTAAAATATGTAAAAAATTATCGGAAAAAAACTAAGGTCTTTTGATTGTGGTCAGCGTCAGCTGTCAACTGTCAAATTATAAATTTTTTTTGCATAATCGGATTCAGCATTACATAAATAATATGATCCCAGATTTTCATTAGGGTCGTAACACTACTTATAATTTTTCTATTCTATTTGACAGCTTTCAACTGTTAAATTATAAATTTTTTTTGCATAATCGGATTCAGCAATACATAAATAATATAATCCCAAATTTTCATTAAGATCGTAACACTACTTCTAATTTTTCTTGTAAAACCAGGTCTCTCCGACCACTGTGAGCCGTAGGAAAGTGCAGGAACCGTAGGAATTTTACCACAAAAGAGCGAATATGAGTACAAAGAATGTAAATTGTGGTAAAATTCCTACGGTTATTGCACTTTCATACGGCTCAACAAATGCTACAATTATAAATAATACTTCGTGAAAAATTACCAATTACGAAAAATTACTATTCTCATTGATTTTTTCCTGAAAAAGAAATATATGCTAATAAAGCATCTCTTAGTTAAAAATAGTTTTATGGTCAGATCAATTTTATACAAAACGAATCTTTCGGGGGGTTTTGTCCACAAACCTCCCCCCCCCGTTACTACGCCACTGAAAGGAGCTTCGGAATTTGCCTATGCACCTACCTGTGTCGTCTTCGATATAATGCGAATGCCGTATTTATTTTCAAACCATTAAGAATTTTTCAATAAAATTTTCAGGGAATGTTTTGTGAATGTTAATTTTACTAATTTTAAAACCCCACTATGCAAAAATACTGTGGACTGCTCCAGAAATATAAATCCAGAAAGGGAATTCCGCCGGCTGAGGGTAATTTTTTTTGAAGCGAAGCCGAAGGCCGCCAACGCAAAATGTTTTTCTACTCAAAACAACTGTGGATCGGTCCGTAGATTTTACTCCAGAAAGATAATTCTGCCGGCTGAGGGTTATTTTTTCTAAGCGCAGCCGAAGGCCGCCAACGCATTAGGGTGTACTACGCAAAAATAATTTATTATTAATAACTATAAGTTTTCTCAAGATTTCGTTTGCATTTTTGTGATCCATTTAGTGACCCCCCTACCCTAACAAAAAACCAAAAATTCAGAGGCCTGGCGCATATCGAAATTTCCTCAAAAATTTTGCATTTAGTTAAAAAATTGCAAATTTAACAAAATTAAGCGTAAATATACATAGGATTGCTCTTCGGAAGTAGCAGAGGTATATAAGAGGAAGATTGCGCAATGGTACGAATCCGCTTGACGGAATCTTTATGGGAAATAAACAAGTTTTTTGAGAGTATTGCATTGATTTTATTATTTTGCAGATTTATTAAATAAGTAGTATAGAATTAATAATTAGTAGGAACAACTGAAAGGAGCACACCTCAAATTGGGAGAGAAGCTCGGTCATAAAACTCGTCAGAGTTATAATAGCGCCATTGTATTATATTATATTATTATTATTATAGAATTAATAAACCTGCGTTCAAATATTTATTGGACATTTTAATATCACATACACAGCAGCCAAAGAGACTATTTGCAGTCTCTCCTATTATAAAACTATGCGCATTTTTCCTTTTTTTGCTTGAAGACGGATATCAAACGGGAGTTGGAAAAAATTCTGACGTTTGATTAGCTCAATCCACCTTCATCAAAGTTCTAAAAGTTGTTGAAATTTTTGAAAATGAGATGTATCTGATTTGGACTAATAAAGCTATGAACAGCAACGAAAAAGAAAAATTTCAAGTGCGTTTTTTAAAACTAAGACATCCATATTGTGGCAGCACTGCCGCATGCGACTCTGTAAAAATATGTATTCGTTATCTTGTCCATTGTGAATTATTCGTATGTATGTATGTATTGTTCTGAGCGGTGGTCGTTTCTTGTCATTCGCTGAAAATAAGTCGGACACGCAACCACGGTGAGTTTCCTATATATTTCATTTTGTTATTTGTTAATTGTATTATTAAATACTTAGAAATAAACGCCACGCAACGTAATGTAATTTCGGTGTTAAATTTCGGATCTTGTCCGAGAACTCAACGACTACAACTTTATTTCGTGATTGGAAATAATTTCATCACATGATCGTACATAACCTTTGGAAATGACATACATACGCTTCAGCTGCTACCGTCGTTACATACAGTGCTTTCGCCAATCTTGGTGGAGCTACAGTTCACACAACGCCAAGGGTTAGTGACGTCAGTGCCACATATTTAGACTTCGCCAGCAACCGACGCAAACGTTACGACTTTGGATTTTGCCAATTTTGCAGGCGCCTTATATAACTCCATAACAGGGGCCACTACAACCGCTGCACTTGTCGCAAATGTTGAATCGCTCGCCGCTGCGCCCTCTGCGCCGCCGCCGCTGTGACCGCTTCCAACGCTGCATTGCCGCCGTACGCTCTAGTACATACATTATCTGTTGGTGCGCCACATGTTAGCGCTCCATACGTCGCAAATGTTGGGTCCATCGCCGCTGCGCCTTCTGCCGCCGCAACCGCTGTGACCGCTTCCAACGCTGCATTGCCGCCGTACGCTTCAGTACATACATCATATGTTGGTGCGCCACATGTTAGCGCTCCATACGTCACAAATGTTGGGTCGATCGCCGCTGCACCTTCTGCCGCCGCAACCGCTGTGACCGCTTCCAACGCTGCATTGCCGCCGTACACTCCAGTACGTACATCATCAGTTGGTGCGCCACATGCTAGCGCTCCATACGTCGCAACTGTTGGGTCGATCGCCGTTGTGACCGCTTCCAATGCTGCATTGCCGCCGTACGCCTCAGTACATACATCAACCGTTGGTGCGCCGCATGCTAGCGCTCAATACGCCGCCCTACCTGTCAACGCTACTAATGCCCAATCGTGCACAAACAATAATACGCCGTTTCCACTGTCAGCTACTCTTATCTCGCATGTGAGTGATCATAACTCGCTGCCTCTTTCAAGCGTAAACTATTATACGGGTATGTGAAATGGGGCGTTATTGCCACGAAAGCTCCAAGATTTGCCGGAGTTTACAGGACTGGCTGAGGATTGGCCGATGTTCATTAACGCCTTCAACGAATCCACGGCCGCATACGGGTATACAAATTTGGAAAACAACCAACGGTTGCAGAAGAGCTTGAAAGGTGAAGCCAGGACCCGCAATGTTACGTGAGGTGACCTAACGTTACAATCAATCCTTATTTCGTTTTTTTTAATAAAAATTTGAGCCAGCTTATAAAATACATTTTATTGTAGTTATTAAGAAATTTTAGGATCTTAGAAAAAACTAATTCGTTGCAAAGAAAACGAAAATTTCTGACTTCAAAAATTCCCTACATTTAGCTAATTTTTCAAAATCTGTCCCTTTTTCCCTACACTGCAAATTTGAGGTCGAATTTCCCTACATGTGGCCTCTTTTCCCTTTACTTGGCATCACTGGTCAAGAGTAGATTTCCAACTGGTTTCAACACTTTGAATGAGTTTAATGCCGGAATCGCAATTTGGCGTTAGGTCGGTCGCGCGTTGATCGTACCTCAAAGCCTCTTCACACTGACATTCGATATTAGTTGGTGGATTGGAAACATCTTCACTGCCACTAATATATTTTGTTGAATTTTTTCATAAATTTCATAATTCTTCATCAAAAAAAAACAATTTTAATTTACTTAATGTCAAACGCCCGACTTAGTAGAGAAATGTTCAACTCAGGCGTTATACAGGGTTGCAATGAACGATATTACAAAAATTTTACGATCAAACGCCTGAGGTCACAATGGGATTAGCTTCATATATTTCCGTACATTTCTACTCACTTGTCAGAAGCGTGACCGACCGAACGCCACATTGCGATTCAGGCATAATTGGCTGCTCACCCGCATTTCGTTGAAACGCTAAAAAAAATTCACTAGCAGTTGTACTTTTTTAACTTGTGCAACGATTTGCTTTACCTTTTGTAACAGTGTGCAAACTACTTCGTTACCCAAACTATCTTTAACGATAAGGTTAAGCGTGTGCGCAAAACACCCAAAATGTCGCCACTTCAGCTCTTTTTCAATTGCATTTGTAATATTTTTTGCATCGTCTGACATTGCAAGTGAAATTTTATTATTAATCCCCCACTCTTCAGTAACTCTAATTAATTCGGCGGACAAATTTGTTGACGTGTGTGACTCAGTCATTGGACTGCACTCCAATAAAATACTGCACAGATCGAATTGTGCATTCACGAAATGGGCTATGATGGAGATGAAGCTCACCCAGTGGTGCCAGATTGAGGGAAATTTCCCTTTTTGAGGGATATTTCACTGCAAAATTTTGTAAAAGGGAAAAAAGGGGCATTTTTTAGTCCTTCATATAAAAAAGGGATTTTCTGGTTGCAGAACGGTTTATGTATAATTGAGAGTTTATATTAAAATAAAATAATTAAATACACCTCTCGCGACATATTTTTCCTAATCTTGAACACACGTTCCAATACATTATTTTCTTTGTTTTGAGTAAATTTTCTCAAAAATGTGTAAAAAAACTTTCAAAAACATTCAAACAAATTCATTGCCATGGTTATTTCTATGAGAATTCAACTTATCAAAATTAAAGAAATCAAATCTTCAAAACAAGAACAAGTTGGCGCTTAATAAATTTTTCCTCAAAACAACTACATATGTATATGAAACCATGGTAACAAATTTTTTATGTGTAAATATCTTTATTTTATAATCGTTTTAACTTGTTTTAGGAAAATTTACTCAAAACAAAGAAAATAGTGTTCAAAATATAGGGAAACTTGAAACGAGTTGACTCGGCCCCTCTTCTCTCATTTTGTAATTTGCTGGGAATATTTTATAAATGTTATTTCCATTTAAGTTTATAACTTTTTCATCATAAAAAGCACTATTAAAGAACTTTATTTGCCTGCTAATAATAATAATAATAATAACCCACGCCCTCCAATCCCGCCCGACCGCACGAGAGGCGCACCCGCATGACGTACGGGTATTTTTTATTTACATAAAATGCCGAGGTGTTGAGTGGCAGGAGTTTGTTAAGCGTCGAGATCTAAAACTGCTCAGCTACAGAGAAATAAAATCATCAGCTGATTATAGTAGATTTGAAGTTAGTCTTGAGAATTATAACAGAATAATCGCTACCAGGGCCGTGCGCACGGGGGGGGTTTTGGGGGTTAAAACCCCCCCCCATGACCAAATCTAAGTTGCAATGATTTTGCAAAAATTTTCAAAATACAGTTTATAAATTTTGCATTGAATTTTGACTCATAATTTTTGACAATATTAGTTACAATAATTTTACGGAAGAAGAATTGGTAAAAGTTGCAAAAAATAAGGTTGGCCAATACATAAGTTCGGCACTTTGAATTGCACTTGGAGCTTTCCGAAATTACAAAGTTGTGTAGCATATGTTCGTTTGGCATTTTTTAAAAAATTGTACTGATAACAAAAAATGTTCATTTTGTGAAAACAGTGAGCAGTTTCAATTAACAAGTACACGGAAAGAAATTTGTATACCTGAATCAAGAAAAATGCTTTCATGAACTCAAAAATTTACTTAATTATTACTGGAAATAAGAAATTGAGTTTTCCAAAAATGAGACAATTATTTTCTTATTCAAGAACACTAACAAAATCTATAGAAAAAAAATGTTGAAAAAAAATGTTTAAATAAATAAGAACATCTTTTCTTAAATTTACTTAAATGAAGAAAATCTTTTTGCTAATATCAAGAAGAATTTAAGAAAATTGTGTTTCGACGAATTGGAACAACAAAATACCTACAGCGAAAAAAAAAATGTAAAATGAATAAGAAAACGTTTTCTTGAGCGAAGTAAAATTTTTCTTGCTGAATTTGCATTTCCAAAGTTACATGTATTTTTTTTCATTTGCCATCCGCTTTGCATATTTCTGAACATTTTTGCAATTCTCAGACTGTTAGTGAAGCATTTGGTATAAGGAGTTCACTATTTGCATCTTCATTTATATTAAATAAAATGTTGTCATTTCAATAAACAAGTCCTAGGAAAATACTAGTTGACTAATTTTGGTTTTCTAATCCCTCATGATTAGTTTTCATTTTCTTTAATTTTTACGTTTTTAATATTTTTAGAAAATATTTGCTTAATTTAATATTTAATATTTTCTTATGCCTCAGACACACATGTGGTATGAATATTAGAATATCAATATTATGCTATGAAAATTTTCAATTAAACTACAATATGAGGGTGACACATATGTGGTATAGATCGAAATATTATTACTATACTACGATGTGTGTCTCTCGCATTACTTACTTAAGCTCTTATAAGAAAAGTTTTACTTGCAACAAAAAAATAATTTCTTAATTTATTTCAAAAAACAAGAAAAAAACACTTACCCTAAGTAAATTATTTCTTATTTATTTAAAATCCAATTTTACTTGAAGCAAGAAAATGTTTTCTTATTTATTTAAAATCCAATTTCACTTGAAGCAAGACAATTTTTACTTACTTATTTAAAATCCAATTTTCTTGGATTTTCTTGATATTAAGAAATTATTTTCTAAGTTCAAAATCAAGTCTAATTTTTCTTGTCTCGGCATTGATTATAGTAAAAAATTCTTCCCGTGTACTATTCAGGACCTGGTTAACTAGGTTTTGATGAATCATAATGAGTTTCAGAAAAGTTAGAGAACATTTAAATTTATGGTGTATGGGTCTGGATATCTGTTTCAGCAAATATGTTTATCTTAGCGAAAAATGTATGCGAATGCAAACCAAAATTAAAACCCCCCCAAGGCTAATTTCTGCGCACGGCCCTGATCGCTACTATGTGTTAAGATAAGACTGTATTTTTTCCCTTATAATGAAAAGCGAGTCCGAAATATCTAAAAAGCTGGAATAGGAATTAAAGCTCTTACATAAACCCCGGAAAGGTTCATTTAATTCAAAGTTTGATTTACATTGCTTTAAATAGATAGGGTTGAAGTGTCTTGTTGAACGAGAAGGAATGTTAAAGTTTATTTCAGCTAGCAAGAAAGGAGAAAGAATTAAGCCATTCAAGAGCTTAACGAAAAATATTACCCCTAACATTTCTCGCCGACTTGCAAGAGTCGGAAGATTAAGGAGTTTTAAATGGCTAGTATACAGTGGAAGATTGTAACCAGAATCCCAAGGCAAATTTCTTAAAGCAAATAGCAAAAACTGTTTTTGGACTGACTCTAAGCGATCAGAGTGAATCTGATAGTATGGATTCCAAACTATGGAACCATATTCCAATATAGGTCTTACTAAAGTTGTAAAGAGTGTTTTAGTTATGTATGAATCGCTGAATTCCTTTGACCAACGTTTTACAAACGCTAAGACACCTCTTGCTAAATATTCTTATATTTCTGAAATAAATACTATACACTCTCTCTATATACCAACTTAGTTCGTTCAAGGCTTGAGTATGCTTCGGTTATTTGGAACCCAGTATACTCGATACATGCTTATCGATTAGAGCGTGTTCAAAAGACATTTATACGCTTTGCTTTACATACCCTAAAATTTAATGAGCCCATCCCATCTTATGAATCCCGCTGTATGCTAATTGATCTTAAAACATTAGAGAATAGAAGAATGTTACTGTCACTTTCATTCATAACTGACATTATTGTTGGAATTATCGATTGCCCATATCTGCTTGGTTTAATTAACTTTAATGTACCGTCAAGATTGCTTAGACACTCTTTTCTTTTTTTAATGTGGGAGTTTGTCGTACTAATTATGCGTTAAATTCGCCAATAAGCAGGGCGTTAACTGAATTTAATAGCCTTGCCAAGAATTATGAAATAGATTTTGGGCTTGGGAAAAATTGTGTTAAATCTGTTTTAATTCAAGCTTATCGCTAATATACTTACCTTTCAATTATATTAACATATGTAATTGTAAACATATATTCTTTGTAACTTAGGTTTTTTAGTAGTCTGTAAGAACTTGTTTCATAGATGAATAAATAAATAAATAAATAAATAAATAAATGAATAAATAAATAAATTGTTTGAAAATTTCGTGCGATTTTTTTTTTAAGATTTGGGAAATTGGGGGAATTTTTTCCAATTTCTGTGGGAATTTTGGCTCAGGTTATCTGGCATCACAGCTCACTGTGCTTCGCGATGTGCAACAATCCGTGGTTATGCAGAATTTTGAACCTTCATTTATTTTTTGCTTCATTTGGAAAACACATGCTTCGTAAATTGCAGGGATAATTATGTTTGATATAGAATGCCGACTTGGTAACTGATAGCATGCATTTAGTGCCTTTACCAACTCATGGAATCCCTCATCCTCTACAATACTACATATATGGCCGCAGATCCTTTATAAAAAGCATTGGCAGTGCATCACCGATTGCCTTTTTTATTTTAGCAGACATTTTGGCGTTTTCGAAACCAGATGATATTTTTGTTTGTCGTAAAGCATTTACAGATGATAAAAGTAATTATGCAGTTACTCTTAGTTATTGCCAAAATAAGCGATTTATTTACCTAACTTGGTGCACTCTTCCCCCTGTTGGTGTATCAGTTTGCAGTGGTATTACATCAGTTGCTTGCGTTGTTTGTTTCTGTTAGTATAGAAAATTACAAATTTAAATTAGGTTCATACTGTTAAATGATTTCATTCATACCTTTTGCATTGGAAGTTCCACTGAGGGATGTTTATTGAATGTGTTTTTAAGGTTCGTTAATGACTAGGGCAACAGAAAATATGCCCTAAAAAATTCGTTTTTAGCGCTAACAATATGTCCTTAAAAATATGGTTTAAGCGCTAAAAATATGCTCTTAAAACTTGGTTTAAGCACTGAAAATATGCCTTTAAAATTTTTTTTATATACTTAATAAAAAGATATACGGCATGGCAGGTTGTGTGCTCCCCTTTCATGCAAGAGGTTCCAGGTTCAAACCCTGGCCCGGACAAATATCAAAAATTAGTTTTAAATAAAATTACTTTTTGTAATAAAAAAATATTTTTATTAAAGGTGTTTGTTTTTATAGGTACAAAAGCGAAATAAAAAATTCAAATTTTATTAAATTATAATACTTTTTGTAACAAAAAATTATTTTTATTAAAGGTGCATTTTATAGGTACAAAAGACGAAATAAAAAAATTCACATTTGCGAAACACATCTTCGTTACCAAAAGAAAACAAGTATTTTTACATACGAAAATCTATATATATTAGGGCGGGTCAATTTGTACTGACGGAAAAAAACCTACTTTGTTTCGGCCACAGCTGCATTCTCTGGTCAATTCTGAACAAAAAAGTCTAAAGGAGCATAGTTCTAAAATGAAGTTTGACCCTCCGCAATTTTGATTTTAGATAGTCATCCCTAAATTTTTTTTTTACATTTGTTAAAAAAAATGTAGTTGAAGATACTCATATTAAATTTTGAGACTTATTTGAGTTGAACCCATCCGTCGGCCGACACATTATCACAAAATTTAATCAATTTGGGTAAAGTTTACAAACGGCGAAATTTTGCGATAAATTTTCAAATAGAAAACTATGTCGATTGTCGCGGTAAGTTTTTAAACGTAGAAAAAGATCTTTCCACGTCAACTGAAGGTATCAGGGCGTATTTAAAAGCAAGAATTTCAGACATTGTGTAGCGTGTAGTGCTACACGTTCAATATGAATATTGCGATATTTTTCTCGCTCTGAAGTTCAAAATATTTTACTTCCGTCCTTTCGGCACTTTCACTTCCAATTCGTTTATTGCCAATATTGCGATCCGGATCACGGATTTCAAAATTTCTAAATATGCACGCATTTTGATGGATTGCAAAATTTTCATGCTACACAGTCAATCCGTATTGTCAATATTGCGATCCGGATCGCGGATTTCAAAATTTCTAAACATTTTGCGATCCAGAATCGCGAGCCATCAATACTCGATGCTACACTATCAATATGAATCGCGATCCACGGATTTCATCAATATTGACCGTCTGAAGTATGTCTATGTATGTAGATACACAGCTGATTCGTGTAGCACATTTGAATGAAGCATTGCGAAAATTATTAAATTCGCCTTGAACTTGTCAGACAAAGAGGACTGGCAAATAGTATGCGCATATACAAAACAAAGTTGCCAGAGTACAAAATTTAAATAAAAACAATTTTACGAGCGAAATGGAAAAATACGACGAAATACTATGCTAAAATATGAATTTATAGCCAAATATGCCAAAAATATGCAAATAAGTCAAGATATGCAAAAATAAGCCTTTTGACCTAAATATGCGAGAATATGCCCTAACAAGTTAGGCTTATTCTCTTCGTCTTGAACTAAAACGCCGATATATATTTATCATATGTAAATAGGACTGCAACAGAAAAATATGCATTTGCATATCTTCTGTTGCCCTATTAATGACGTTTTGTAAGAAATTTTTGGCAAAATATATTGGATGCTAAAAAGAAAATATTTTTAAAAGTTATCGCAGTTCTGATTTGCGATTTTTCAATCACAGTGAAAAAATCACCGTTTGCGATATATCGCTCATCACTACTATGTAGATATGAAATATCCAAACAGATTGTAGCGTAAAATATGTATGTATATTATCGAGTAGGTAATTTTAGAATATGAAAGTCAAAGTCGACAATAATCACATTGCCTCGTCATTCCGAAAACTCTATACGACCTCCACGTGGCGAAATTTCAACCGAGAGAAACAAGTTGAATGCTTCAGATGTATCTACGTATATATGTATTTACATGTACATATGTACACTGTATCGTAGTTACAACCTTGCAAAAAATGTGATTAATCCGAGTCGTGTCCGGGATCAATCGCAAGGTAGCATGCGACTAATACAATTGTACATCCCTTTATATGGAACGAATTGATCGCATTTGTTCGAGCATGTCCTATGAAGAGACTAATTTTTCAATTTGTATACCCGATAACGGGTACAAATGTAGATTACTCACTAACATACCGAACGGGTACAAATGTAGATCAATCGCTTTCATCACGACGAGTACAAATCGTTGTACCTACCATACGAAAACTAGCACTTTCAAAATTTTTTACAGAGAAATTCTATGGAAGAAATTTTGAAAGTGCTAGTTTTCTTATGGTACGACGAAATGTAGATTTTTCAGAGTTGTTAGCCAATGCTATTTTTTATAACAATCTTTAAAAAATTGTAAATGTTAATGCGGTCGCTGTGGTGGGTAGAATGCTCGCCTGCTATGCCATAGGTCTCGGGTTCAAACCCCAGTCCGGACAAACACCAAAAAAATGTTTCTAATTAATTAAAACTCAATTATTGGGCTTCTAGAAACAGCGGTCACCTCTCGGCAGTGGGCAGCATACCCTCCGACTGTATTTCTGCCATGAAAAAGCTTCTCACAAAAAATGCATTCGCCGTTCGGAGCCGGCATAAAACTGTAGGTCCACCCAATTAGTAGGAAAATCAAAAGGAGCACACCTTGAATTGGGAGAGGAGCTCGGCCATAAAACTCGTCAGAGTTATAATAGCGCCATTGTATATATGTATTATTATATAATTGTTCATGCGTATTTAAATAAAGATTATATAGTTGTTTTTTTTTGTAAAAAAATCTCAGTAAAAATATCTTAATAGACAAAAAAAATTAAAGCGTGAGTAACGAGTATTCATGAACATTGATGTGTAAACAGTTTCGAAATCGGATTTTTATTCCCTTTCTTTTTCCCGGGTTTTCTGTGGATTAAAATGCGACTATCGTTTTTATATTTTTTTGTTGTCATTGTCACTGCTATTATTTTGTTTTTGTTTGTTTGGTTTTTGGTTTTTGATTTTTCTTTACTATTCTTTTGTTTTGTTTTGTTTTGTTTTGTTTTGTTTTGTTTTGTTTTGTTTTGTTTTGTTTTGTTTTGTTTTGTTTTGTTTTGTTTTGTTTTGTTTTGTTTTGTTTTGTTTTGTTTTGTTTTGTTTTGTTTTGTTTTGTTTTGTTTTGTTTTGTTTTGTTTTGTTTTGTTTTGTTTTGTTTTGTTTTGTTTTGTTTTGTTTTGTTTTGTTTTGTTTTGTTTTGTTTTGTTTTGTTTTGTTTTGTTTTGTTTTGTTTTGTTTTGTTTTGTTTTGTTTTGTTTTGTTTTGTTTTGTTTTGCATTTGCACGGCTATGCATGCAAGCATTTGTAAGTACAAGTCTACCTACCACGGACGATGCCAATGTATTTGAAAGGATATTTTAGGTAACATTTTGTTAAAATTATTATTCATGATTGTTATTAAAAGAAATTTTTTAAATACATTGCATATTTTTGTAAAATTTCTACCTTTAATGAATCTAGATTTATCCACATTTATACCATTCAGAAACAACGGAGACTAATTGTGGACCGATTGTTCCCGAAAGAGACCAATCCGCGACAAATCTCCTTCGGGATGAATCGCACATTTTTTTTTTGCAGGTAGTTGACGTGACGTGATGTATGTATGTACATACATATATATTAAATTTTTATTTGTGTGCAATTTTATTTTATTCTTCGTCAGGGAGAGTAAAGGGGTTAATAAAACTTCCTCAACGTTTGGTAGCTTGTCTGTTGTCAGTCTCAATACGTCCATATACTCGTATCATGATTTTATTTACCTTCTTAAAGTATTTATTAATATGTACAATACGACGCTTCCAAACAATACTGTACTAAGTCTGAAAACTATGTTTTGCAGGAGAAGCTCTCAAAGTTTAAACTCGACCATGGTATAAAAAATACAGGTATGTGCATTGTCATTTTGACGCTGCCTTTTTGATTAAAAAGCAGATTTTTGAAGTTTGATCTTATGTCAGTTTTGGAGTATAGCGATGCCAGACTTTTATTTTTTGAATGCGTAGATTTTGTTTGAAAGTTTGGGTATTTCAGGAATCAAAGGACAGAAAGAGAAAGGGCACTAGTGAGCAGATTTATGGAACTTCCGGTAGCTCCTCTTCGCTCACTCCACAAATCTTCATCTACTCTCCGCGAATAAAGGGTATCGTCGGAAATTGGAAAAATTTTATATCACCGTCTTTGCAGCCATATTTGGTATTATTGAATTAAAACAGTTTTTACTGTCTCCTTTAAAATTTGGGTGGTAGCGGATACGCGGTATTGCACTTTATCCGACGATATGGAGTTATAATAGATCAATCTCCCAAACCTCCCCAAACTATATACCAGAGTGATCACAAAGCCTAAATTAAAAGTGATCGTAACTACTAAACTAAATTAAAAACTCACCGAGAATACCGGAAAGGGGCTACTTTGTAGTACGGCCAAACTGATATTCCACGAAGTAAAAATCCGAAATGAATCTTTTATGAATCACTGATGAAATTCATCTATGACTGAGGAGGCATCAGTGAGTACTTTCAAATAAAGACTGCTGAATTTTTCATATAAATGGTTTGCTTTTTTCAAAAAAAAAATAATAATAATAATAATAAAAATTGTACTCAGAAGAATCATCAATGATCATTCAGCAGTGAAACAAATTTACTGCAGGATGTGTAATTTTTTCAAATTGAAAAAATTTCTTTCAATTCAAATTGAAAAAATTCGTTACTATGAATACCATGGTTACAATTTATTTTTAAAACAAAGCTGTGAAAATGCCATTAATGGAGGATTTTTATCATTGAGTATGGCAGCACGAAATGTCATAATCTGCTTAATTGTCAGGTGGTTAATATGGCGACGAAAACTTGACGTTTGTTTTACCTGGTATACTTATACCATGAACTCGACATGAAACTTCAGTTGTATGCTAAGTATATTTTCACTTGTAACTTCTGTTTTGATTGAACGATCAATACCAAAACTCGACAATGGGTCATATTAATAAAAGCCAAGCATTTGCTTTTGCGTAAGATTTCAGACCTTTTACTCAAGTTTTGAAATTTGATTTATACAAATTAATGTCAAATTTTCGAAATATTGAGTAAAAGCATTTTCTTGGTTTTTATTAATAGATACGACCCAATATCAAAGTTAGGGTACGCTATATAAAACCATAAGAAAAAATAAAAACTTGCTACGTTGTTTTTAATGGCAAGCTCTCAAAGCTTTTATTCTGTAAAAATCTCGAGTTGTATTACATATGTATATGTACACTTTTGCTTATAACTTTTGATTGGATTGTCCGATAGATACAAAAATTTTACAACATTCAAATTAAGACACGTTATACTTGAAAACACCAAAAACGGGAAAATGTACTAAGTCGACTTAGTACAGTATTGTTTGGAAGAGTCGATATATGGATGGTGATCTGCATATATGATGATAGGTACCCACCAAAAATTCTAAGCCTTATTTAAGTATTAAAACAGCAGATTTAAAGGCTTGTAATAAGGCCCGAAAATTATAAGGGTAGCAAATTTGTATGGCGTAAGGCTTAAAATAAGGCTGATTTTCCTGTGTCATCAGGCCATAAGGAGTAGGTACTCTTTCTCTGAGACCACACCTTATTCCAAAGGCTTATCCGCCATGCCAAATAAGGCCTAGATAAGTATTAGAGAGTTAGGAGCAGACAGAGTGAGTACACAACAGAAGCAGAGCTGCCAGCGTACTCCTTTTTATACCTGATTTGTCAACAATAAGCAAAAAATTTTTGCCGAGTATGTATATACATATATATGAATTTTACACTAATATATGTACATATCTTCGGCTTATATTCAATAAGCACTATCAGCAATTTTTACGAAAACGAATTTTTATCACGTGATCTCTGGCTCATCCCTCACCTACGACATTAATGACAAACTTAAAATTCAGATTTAATGGTTTTTTATTCACATTTGGAAAATTTCTCTATCAGCAAAAAAATTATTTTCGAAGAGCAAAAGCCTCTATCAACATCAATTTTTATTTAAATTGAATTTTTCTTAACACAATAAATAAAATCTGGGTAAGTAACGTGTACCCACGTACTTAATTAAATAATTAATGCATATGTATGTATGTATGTTTTTCTACATATCGTATTGCATAAAATCAGAAATTTCATTTTAACCAAAACTCTGGTTGATTTCATTTTTAATATAAAAATAGTACTATTAACCAATTTTTGGTTGATTCTTTTCTCAGTGTTTATGGTTCGTTAAAGTAGACATATTCTTTTTTCCATGTGAACACATACACATATGTATGTACATATATTCGATAACATTTTACAATCTTGTTGAGTTAGTTGTATAATGCTGTGAAAATTACTGTTTAAATTTTAAATAACTACAAATTTTCAGTCGGCAACCCTGCAACTCTGCGAGCGATCAGCTGACACGTTCTTAAGTATAAAATCAAAACGATTTTGATTTCTGTGGTACAGGCGTCACCGTCGTCCGTCGTTGAATAATCGTTTACACACAAATCCCATTGAATAGATTAGATCAGCTGACACGGTATACGGGCTAACGTTCTCCAATAACCGGACTATTAGCAGAGAACTTATAAAACCAGAGAAGGTCCATTTCCACGAAAAGTGTGAGGAGGACAACATGATAAGGAACTCACCATGCTAAAAATTAATGGTGAGTTCTTCGGGCTAAACAACAGAATTCTGTTTTTAGCAGAGGAAATTGAGCATTTGATATTATTTAGCATGGGTTGAGAAAATTAAGTAGGAAACGTTTATACATTCAAAATTTCCAAGAAATTTTTGCAAAAAATGAGAAAAAAAACGAAACCAAAAATAAAAATTAAAAAAATACGAAAATAAAAATTAAAAAATATGCTCACGGTGGTTGGCTTCGTGAGCAAATGGGCAAAGTCCATTTATTATTTAAGTTCTCTGTTTATACCTACATTCATGTTAGCAAATTTTATTTCTATTTCCTCAAGTGGGGCTAATTTCCATGGTTTGCCACATTTTCAAAGAAATTTTTGCAAAAAATGAAAAAAAAACCAAAATAAAAATTAAAAAAATACGAAAATAAAAATAAAAAATCCAAAAATATGCTCACGGTGGTTGGCTTCGTGAGCAAATGTGCTAAGTCCATTTATTGTAACTTTTCAGGAGAGGCAAAAAATCTCCCAACTTTTTTTAAAAATCTGAAAATGCAAATTTCTTCCTCAGACGGTCGTACCTACTAATATACCAGTTATCGGCTCATTTTAAAACAAAGCTTGTACATACAAAGTTATGAGCTTCTTTGGGACTGAGCACATTTGCTTTCTACCTATTATGTACCTATTTCTTTTTTTTTTAAGTGGACTTACCACATTTTCTCACAAATTATTATATGTACTCACCTGTACGTAGTAAAATTTAAATATTTTGATGACGTACCTACATACATACATATGTAGGTTTTAAGAAAAATAATTTTTTATGCACTTAGACATTTGGATAACACTGCATTACAACGTGAAAAACGGACATTATGATAACCTTTTTTTGGCAGACGATGTATTTTTAGTTTAACCAATCTCAGTTTTGATAAAAAGTGGACTTAGCACATTTGCTCACGAAACCAACGATATGTATCTAGGTATGTACGTATGTGTGTACATATGTACATAAATAGTACACACATAACATATGGTATGTGAAAATAAAAACAATAGCTTAATTCCATTTGCCGTCGGCATTTCATATTTCTCTACTTTCGTGTAAAAGCATACATACATACATACATATTTACATAGGTACAAGCATGTGTGTTATCCAAGAACAAAAACTACTCTCCAAACCCAAACCTACATATGTATCAAAATACAACAAAAACATTTTCATTCATAAATGCATAAGATCAAATGAAATGTGGCAACGTCGCCTTCGCTCAAATCGGCGAACATTTTCAATTTTTCTAGTCCGACTCGACTTCAAAGAAATTCAAAGGCAAGAGGGCAAAGTGATAAGGGGCAGCCTAAAAGAAGGCGCTAGCATCCATACATACCTACAAATGGCTTCACATGCCCCTCTACGTTTCTTTGCTGTCCACAACTTTTCACAACTCGCGGCAATTTTGCCAAATTTCAGAGATGCTTAACGAACGAACGGATTCTATTTCGTTTTGTTAATTCACAATGCTAAATTATCAAAATGGTTTTGTTTCGTTAATTCGCAACGCTAAATTATCAAAACCATTTCGTTTCGATAATTCACAAAACTAAATTATCAAAATGCAACCGGTAACGTTGAAACGAAGTAAATCAACAAAAAGATTGCCTGCACGAGACGCATACGTACACAGCTGTCACTCAAATCGTAGCAGTTCGTGTGCATATGCATATATGTACATATGTATGCGAGCACTCGGCCGATTGTTCGCGACGGCATTGCGAGCGCACTAAGCATTTCAACGTTATAAATTTGGTTATGATAACGCTAATCAACGAAATGAAATTATGTATTTTGAAAATTTCTTTTCGATAATCAACGAAATGGTATTATTTCGATAATTTCATTATCGTTATTTTGCGACTATAAATTAATTTGATAATTGCGTAAACGGTAAAAACCTCAATAGTTTCAACGGAAACGATTGCTTTTTTTCGGTAAACGATAATATTAACGTTACGATGCATCCTTGCCAAATTTCTACTCCAAATGACTTCGACATCAAGTCAGTGGACATGCGGGTAATTGAAAAGTGATGAACCTTGCAGACAATAGCAATGGTTCAACACCTGCGCACTTATAAGAACAAGCGCAGCCACATGCAATAATCGGGCCTACGAACTGTCAACAGTGATTCTGATGTGTTTTTGTTTTTGTACAAAATTTTACTTCTTCGTGGCGATCAACCGAAGGGCTGTCGGGAGTTTATTTGTTCAGCGAGGCTAGACGAACATAACACCTGCGCTACGAAATTACTGTGGACAGTGATAAGGCCGCGATTTACACGTGCGCCCCTCTAATTACTGCCAATTTACATGTATTGCAGTAGGATTCGAACCTGCTGTAAAGAACTATGGCCGGTTGAGCGCCTTTTCCCTCGTGAGGTCAACTTTAAAATTCTGCGATTTATGAGAAAAACCTGTCTTGTCAAATTTTGTGCCATGTTGTTGGGCAACAGGGAAATGTAGAGGGGCGAGCAGAGTATGAGCTCGTCGGTATGTAAGCACACATGTACATATGAATGTTTGTATGTAGACGCGACCGTCGAAGTGACATGGCGTGTGATTGACTTTTGTGGAGCTGTACAAAAACAAAATAGAATGTCGCTCGTCCCTTGACACTTTTACACCTTGCCCTCAAATGTATTTTAAGATGAGTTGGACAGAAAATTATTGAAATCGATGGCGTTTCGCACAAAGGCGACGTTGCCACATTTCATTTGATCTTAAGTATGCATTTATGAATGAAAAATTTTATTGTTGTGTTTTCATAGGGTTGGTGGATACTCGCTGTTGTTGGATATTACATATGTTTTTACGCGCGGCTTAAGAAGTTTGTATATGGCTTTATATGTAGGTTGAAATATACATATGTATGTATTAGGGATTCCAATTTTTCCGATTTTTACGATCCCGGGATTTTCGGGATTTATTTTTTAAATCCCGGGATCCCGGGATTTATCCCGGGATTTGGACTTTAATTACACAGGCCGACAATATTTCCAAAAAATTTTCTAACTCAAATAAAATTCTACTTTTCTAAAGGATTTCGGTGCGCTGATTCTGAATTTGAAGTCGGATTTTCGGTAATGCGTTTAGGTTTTGAGATATTCGTGTCCAAAGAGATGAAAAATGCGATTTTTTGCTATATTCACTGCTCAATCTGTTAAATTATTTACTTTCATTAAAAGATGATTGCAGCTATTGAAAGAACGATCATTTCTCTTGAAAACAGCGCTTTCCTTTTTCGGGTATCTTATTCGGATATCTACGTTGTCTTCAAAAGAAATGATCGTGCTTTCAATAGATGTAATCAGTTTTTAATGAAAGTGAGTAGTTTTAAAAATATTGAGGAGTGAATATGGCCACAAACTGCGTTTTTCGCCTTTTTGGACATGAATGTCTCAAAAACTACACCGAAATCCTTTTGAAACGTAGAATTTTATTTCTGTTACAAACATTTTTCGACCAGTATTATTTTCCCAACATTTGGGGTTGAAAAAAGGAAATATATATTTCGAGGAACGCTACAACTTTAAAGTGCAAAGAAAAATTATTGATATTTCCAAGCTTGCCGAAAAATTCAGAAAATTAATGCAACTTCTGAATAGATAAATATCGGAGGCAAAATTTTGATATGAATTCCGAGTATGCAGCTGCGTATTTAATTTTAGTACAGTGTTGTAAGACTATCAAGTCTAATTAAAATTTTGTTTCCATTTTCTTCCATTATTTACTTTCCATGTGGGAAAATTCCAAAAAACATTTGAGAAATAAATGACCAAAAATCAGGAAATAGAAATTATCGAATGAATTTTGCCACAAGCTAAAAGCTTTAAAAATACCTAACGTACGTTTCCTTACAACGCGTACTTCAATATAAAAAAATTTAATTATTAAAAAAAAATCAAAAATTTTAATCCTTACTTTAACTAATGGACTTTTTTATTCTAGAAAAAATGTCGCACTTTCTTCCGGCTGTCACATTTTTTTGTTCTCTTCTACACAGACACAACACTTTTTTGGGGATGTTTGTTCTATTGACAAAATATAAAACTGGCCCGACTACGGGCAACATTTTCTGCTCTTAGCACAAGTAAAAGGTTGCATTATTTTTGTTTCATTAATCACATGAAAAATTCAACACTTTAATAGGGCACATGACACATGTTCATAATGCTGCAATGTAATAATGCAACATTTTCATTCAGAATAGGAAATGCTATTAGTATACAGATCTGAGACCAATAAAAATTATATAAAATATAACTTTTCTTTGCTATAATAGCGGAATATTCTCTCTTTATCTTATCCCGAAAATCCCGGGATAAAATTCTAGCGATCCCGGGATTTTCGGGGTGTCAAAAAGGGCGGGATCCCGGGATTCCGGGATCCCGGGATTGGAATCCCTAGTATGTATGCAATTATTTGTAGCAAGATATGTAGATACATACATACATACATAGTAGGGTAATGTGAAATTAGATACATATGTAGTACATACGTGTTTACGTACAGCAAATGGGCATAAACACGTGCATGTAGGTACATATGTAAATATGTATGTATGTACATATCGACCCCTTTAGGGGCATTTCAGTTATTACATCTGGGTCTGGGTTAAGATAAATTTTTACTGAAACAATCCGGCTCATAATGAAAATTGGCTGCACTTGAAAAGAACTAAAAAGAAGAAGAAACATATACAACATATGCCCAGCAGTAAAAATCTGAAATGAATCCTTTATGAATCACTGATGAAATTCATCATGAGGAGGCATCAGTGAATGCTTTCATATAAAGGCTGCTGAATTTTTTCAAATAAATGGTTTGCTTTCCTAATGCCTATATGACTCCGTTCGGAGCCGGCATAAAACTGTCCAATGGTAGGAAAAACAAAAGGAGCACACCTCGAATTGGGAGAGAAGCTCGGCCATAAAACTCGTCAGAGTTATAATAGCGCAAAAACAATTATTCTGTACGTTGAAAAAAGACAAATACTCCCTCAAAAACAATTTGATTGACTTTAAACTTCAAACTAAATGAAAATAACTATTTCAAAAATTATTTTTTTGGAAATTTGAATTTAAATTACTGAAATAAATTATGAAACTCACATGGCGGGATAGCTATGTATTCCATGTTATAAGGAGAAGCCAGTGCGCAGTATAATTTTCCTTCCGGACTTCTTCTTTCCCCTTACGGCCAAAGCAGAAGCTTACAAGAGGCAAATTTGAAATTTGTATTTCCATATATTTTTTATTTTAAATATAATTTGTTTTATAGTTGTCAAATTGAAAACTTTGTCAGAAAAGCTGCCGAATGTCAAAAACCTACCGAAATACAAGCTGGCTCGTTGGTTTTTAACCGCCTAGATGGTATTTCGTTTGGTTTTTTCAATATAGCTTGCTCGCTTGCACCAACGCAAAACGATAGTGATGAATATTCAACAAAGAATCATCAATGGTCATTTTGCAGTGATACAAATTTACTGTAGGGTATATGTATATATATGTATCCATACACAAATGTCACTTTTCAGTTCTGCCAAATCAAAAAAGCACTGTGCTGCCAAATCAGCACGGAAAAAACAAATCGAACAGGGCGGATCAAAAATTGAACCAGCAATTTATCTGGTTTAATCGAGCTTAAATCTTTGTTGTTGCATTTACATGCAAAAATTTTTATCTGGGTTAGGATCACCGTATGTGAAACACGGCTTTTGTGCGACTTTATCGTAAGGGACAAAATCAAACTTTTCAGGAGAGCATTTTTTTGTTTTTTTTACTGTAGGTACTGAACCTATCTTGAAAAAATTTTCAGTATGCGAAAAAATCATAATTTTGTCCCTTACGACAACATAGCTCTCAATATGAGTGTGTTTGAATAAATGTCCCTTACGATAATGCATATGTACATACATATGTATGTATGTACCTAGGTATGTATGTATGTGTATAAAAAAGGTTTTATATGACATTTTTAATGATGGGATCGTAGTTATATAGTGAATAGTGTACTCGCCTTCCAAACTAAAGTTTCCACGTTCGATTTCCGCCATATACCTATAGAGCGAGAGCCCGTGACTGCCAGACCTACGTCATTTTATAAATGCTGAAACTTTCTCAGCGCATACCTCCAACGCAACTATGAATGATGGTGCAATATGAAATTTGGGTCGTGTGGGGTTTCGGAGATATTAGGCCCCAAAGGTGCCAAAAATAACACCTTACTTACGTCATTTTATAAAGGCTGAAATTTGAATATATCATTTAGGAGACTCTAAAAAGACGATATCTCTTCAGCCAGACACTTTCCATGTGGGGAAACCCCTGCCAGACACCCCTAAAAACTCGAAAAATGGCACCTTACTTACGTCATTTTATAAAGGCTGAAATTTGGATATATCATTTAGGAGACTCTAAAAAGACGATATCTCTTCAGCCAGACACTTTCCATGTGGGGAAACCCCTGCCAGACACCCCTAAAAACTCGAAAAATGGCACCTTACTTACGTCATTTTATAAAGGCTGAAATTTGGATATATCATTTAGGAGACTCTAAAAAGACGATATCTCTTCAGCCAGACACTTTCCATGTGGGGAAACCCCTGCCAGACACCCCTAAAAACTCGAAAAATGGCACCTTACTTACGTCATTTTATAAAGGCTGAAATTTGGATATATCATTTAGGAGACTCTAAAAAGACGATATCTCTTCAGCCAGACACTTTCCATGTGGGGAAACCCCTGCCAGACACCCCTAAAAACTCGAAAATGGCACCTTACTTACGTCATTTTATAAAGGCTGAAATTTGGATATATCATTTAGGAGACTCTAAAAAGACGATATCTCTTCAGCCAGACACTTTCCATGTGGGGAAACCCCTGCCAGACACCCCTAAAAACTCGAAAATGGCACCTTACTTACGTCATTTTATAAAGGCTGAAATTTGGATATATCATTTAGGAGACTCTAAAAAGACGATATCTCTTCAGCCAGACACTTTCCATGTGGGGAAACCCCTGCCAGACACCCCTAAAAACTCGAAAAATGCCACCTTATTTACGTCATTTCATAAAGGCCGAAACTTGCCGCTCATATTCGTACATACATATGTATGTATGGAAATATTTATCTATATATATATATGTATGTATGTACATATGTACATACATACATGTATACATATGTACATATCCTTGCACAAATCTTTGTGTTACATATGTATCGATTTGAGGTAGTTTGTAGTAGGTACTTACAAAGTGATCATTAATATTGCCCCAACTGGCCGACCAATTCATGTATTTACATCGGCTCATAACAATAATATAATATAATACAATGGCGCTATTATAACTCTGACGAGTTTTATGGCCGAGCTTCTCTCCCAATTCGAGGTGTGCTCCTTTTTGTTTTTCCTACTAATTGGGTGGACCTACAGTTTTATGCCGGCTCCGAACGGCGAATGCATTTTTTGTGAGAAGCTTTTTCATGGCAGAAATACTCTCGGAGGGTATGCCGCCCACTGCCGAGAGGTGACCGCTGCTCTTAAAAAACCCAATAATTGGATTTTTACTAATTAGAAAAATTTGTTTGGCTCGGACCGTGGTTTGAACCCGAGACCTCTGGCATAGCAGGCGAGCACTCTACCCACTGCACCACAGCGGCCACGGCTAGTCCAATATTGTAACGAACACCAAATGTTTGTCGTTTTGAGATATTAAGTATTAAATTTCTTTAATTTAATTTATAAATTAATTGACCATATGTAATCCAATGCAACGACATTGCCATGTTGATTGGACCATATTTTTTGTATGAATTCTGGTAGTAAGTACCTACAAGGAATACGCCGTTGATCCGTAGCAAGTACTCTATAGATGAGTAAATGGAATACTTGAAATATTTGCACGGAAATGTATGTATGTATATACATATCGTCGTTGAAGATGCATTTTTGCGTAAGAGGTATTAAATTACATACCTCTTACGCAAAAATGCATCTTCAACGACGATATGTACCTCCCTGCAAAAATCATTGGATTATATGCTCCATTTGTGGTAGGTTGGAGTACTTTCAAAGTGACCACTAACATAGCCCAAACGACCGATTCGTGTATCTGCATAGGTTCGTAGTTAGCCGAACATAACAAAAACCAAATTTTTATCACGACGACGACGATATGTGTATACATATATAACTACATACATACATATGTTTGTATGTATACACGTCATTCGTCGTCGTCGCGATAAACATTTGTTTTTTTTGTTATGTTCGGCTAACTGTTAGGTACTCCATCAATTAATCCAATGTAGCTACTCCATGGATTAATTTGTTTGTTATGCGGGGCTGGAGTATATACTCCATTGCAATGACATGCAATGTTAAATGGACCATATTTTTTGTATGAAATGTGGCAAGTTATGGAGTAATCGGTTGGCCCATAGCGAGCACTCCATGGATTAGCGACTGGAGTACTCGGAATTTTTGCAGGGCTTAAACAGATTCATACATACATACATATATTTGTATGTTCATTGGGGTGGTTCAAATGTGTATGCAGAAAATAAAGTTCTCCCGAAATCCGCGCAACAACCCACATATCATGCGACTGTACTACGGAAATCTATATCGGACATTTGCTTTAAAATAAAGTTTAGAGGTCGCGCAAATGCCTCCAAATTTCCTTCTCCTTTTACATTACATTACATGATGACACATAATTTTTTGGACTTTAACTTTTTTTGGACCACCTTAATGTACATATTAGAAAGAGATACATACATACCTACATATGTACATATTTCAAAGAGATAAAAAGGATTGTTTAAGTTGCAAAATATTACAAACCTCAGCCACATATGTATGTATGTATGTATCTATATCTATACAGACATACCCACCAAAAAATCTAAGCCTTATTTAAGAATTAAAACAGCATGTTAAAGGCTTAAGGAATAAGGCCTGAAAATTATAAGGGTAGCAAATTTGTATGGCGTAAGGCTGATTTTCCTGTGTCGATGTCATCAGGCCATAAGGAGTACCAAAGGCGTATCCGCCATGCGAAATAAGGCCTAGATAAGTATTAGAAAGTGAGGAGCAGACAGAGTGAGTGCAAAACAGGAGCAGCGCTACCAGCGCAAAACTCTTTTGCAGGGTATATAAAGACATACGTACATATGTATCTGAGGTTTGTATTATTTTGCAACTCACGCAATCCTTTTTTTAGGTAGCTGTGAGGTTTTTTTGTCAGATAGGAATTGCATTGAATTTCGGGACAGATACTCAGTATTTCACCGCTAATGGGCACAGATCATGGTTTTGTATTACAGCAAGCGATCCCGCGTGCATCCCGAAGTAATTTGCATTTATTTTTAGGGTATCTATGTAATACAAAGATTTGTGCAAGGATATGTACATATGTATACATGTATGTATGTACATATGTACATACATACATATATATATAGATAAATATTTCCATACATACATATGTATGTACGAATATGAGCGGCAAGTTTCGGCCTTTATGAAATGACGTAAATAAGGTGCCATTTTTCGAGTTTTTAGGGGTGTCTGGCAGGGGTTTCCCCACATGGAAAGTGTCTGGCTGAAGAGATATCGTCTTTTTAAAGTCTCCTAAATGATATATCCAAATTTCAGCCTTTATAAAATGACGTAAGTAAGGTGCCATTTTTCGAGTTTTTAGGGGTGTCTGGCAGGGGTTTCCCCACATGGAAAGTGTCTGGCTGAAGAGATATCGTCTTTTTAGAGTCTCCTAAATGATATATCCAAATTTCAGCCTTTATAAAATGACGTAAGTAAGGTGCCATTTTTCGAGTTTTTAGGGGTGTCTGGCAGGGGTTTCCCCACATGGAAAGTGTCTGGCTGAAGAGATATCGTCTTTTTAGAGTCTCCTAAATGATATATCCAAATTTCAGCCTTTAAAAAATGACGTAAGTAAGGTGCCATTTTTCGAATTTTTAGGGGTGTCTGGCAGGGGTTTCCCCACATGGAAAGTGTCTGGCTGAAGAGATATCGTCTTTTTAGAGTCTCCTAAATGATATATCCAAATTTCAGCCTTTATAAAATGACGTAAGTAAGGTGCCATTTTTCGAGTTTTTAGGGGTGTCTGGCAGGGGTTTCCCCACATGGAAAGTGTCTGGCTGAAGAGATATCGTCTTTTTAGAGTCTCCTAAATGATATATCCAAATTTCAGCCTTTATAAAATGACGTAAGTAAGGTGCCATTTTTCGAGTTTTTAGGGGTGTCTGGCAGGGGTTTCCCCACATGGAAAGTGTCTGGCTGAAGAGATATCGTCTTTTTAGAGTCTCCTAAATGATATATTCAAATTTCAGCCTTTATAAAATGACGTAAGTAAGGTGTTATTTTTGGCACCTTTGGGGCCTAATATCTCCGAAACCCCACACGACCCAAATTTCATATTGCACCATCATTCATAGTTGCGTTGGAGGTATGCGCTGAGAAAGTTTCAGCCTTTATAAAATGACGTAGGTCTGGCAGTCACGGGCTCTTGGTCTACTACCTAACATCAAAAGTTAAAATACATTGAATTCGATTGGTTCGAATCCCGGTGCAAATGGTAAAATAATACATGTACATATGTACATATTTATGTATGTAAATTAATAATTGTAGCTTATAGGCTCCGGAACCATCCAAACGATTTTGTTTGTTGTTGTTTGTGCCTACGGTAACATACATACATACATACATACATACATACATATGTATGTTTTTCTTTATTTAATTATTCACCAACACGGCATATAATATACCAAAATACATACCAACTTAACTACCAACAATTTTTCGCAAATGAATGTAGGTAGGTATGTATCAACTGAATCAAATGATCGATCAGTTGAAAAATCAAAGTCCGGGGATCGAGCCCCACCGTGACGTGGTCATATTTCTGAAATTTATTTTTTCGGTTTTCATAATTTTTTTTATGGTATTCTATGAAATTTTTTTTTGAAAATATCGAAAATTACTATGAAAATTATTCAAATTATGCAAATCGCTTTATTTATAATAGCAGAAGTGCAAAAATTAAATAACATTCGTTTCTACAGCTTGGTTCTCATCTATGTTATTACTCTGCTACAGAAATTAGTACTGTTAAGTGGCAGTGGTGAGTTCCTCCGCGTAAAATTGTGCGTTATTAGCAATTCACACGTTTGTCCGTTCGTGGTTCTTCTCTGGTTTTATAAGTTCTCTGCTATTAGAGTGAAGAACTATTTACCTACGTTGCTACGTAAAGTTTATCAGTTTGAGTTACGTAAGTACCTCAACTTATGAGTCTGTAGACGTGCGCAACAAATTTTATTTTGAGGAACCGGCAATCAATAAAGAAGCAGATGCATTACCATAGCGTCACCGACAACTAAATATATACGTAGTATATATGCATGTGTATACGAGTAGGTACTAGTGATGGGCGAGTCCGAGATGTTTTATTCGATTCTCTCGATTGTTGAAACATCTTGAATGCTCTCGATGGTTTTCATTCGTATTCGAGTCAAGTCGTAAATGGCCGTCAGTCGAAACAATCGCTAAAACATCTCGGACTCGCCAACGATTCCTCTCGTTTTCAAAGCAACCCTACAACATCTTGGACTCGCTGCAAAAAATACATAATATTTGTTGTTGCCGCTTGAATATCAAAATTGCTTTAAAAAACATAAGTACAAAGTGGTACAAATCTATTGCCGTTGTTGCTACTCGTAAACTTCATTTATTTCATAAGCGTCTCACTTCAGAAAATGTATTAATGTTTAAATAATTAGTTATTATTATTATGCACGACACGACACTCTTTAGTTGTGATTGCAAAAATGCATCGTCTGTGTATAGCATATTTTTCAATTTGGTTCATTTATTTATGTATTTGCCTCACTTCCACTAAAAATCCTACTTTCTTTATCAACAAACCTCATTCTGTTTATTTTATCAACTAAAACATATCATCGAAACAACCTACAACTCACCGACTCGGAACAATCGCAAAAACATCTCGGTTGTGTAGTCGAGATGTCATCGAAATAACCTCCGACTCGCCGACTCGGAACAATCGCAAAAACATCTCGGTTGTGTAGTCGAGATGTCATCGAAACAACCTCCGACTCGCCGACTCGGAACAATCGCAAAAACATCTCGATTGTTTGGTCGAGGAGCGAGTCAACTTTTGACTCGATTGTGATTTTGCAACGATAGCGATTCTCTCGATTGTTTAAACATCTCGGACTCGCCCATCACTAGTAGGTACCCTGCAGGCAAAATTAAACTAGTATGAAAATAAACTAGTTGATCAACTTGTATGTAAAGAAAAAAATTAAACTAGTTGGTTTACTACTACTTGATGAACTGGTATGAAACGGACAAAGTTATACTAGTTGATTTTCTACTAGTTGATCAACTGGTATGAAACGGATAAAGTTATACTAGTTAGCTATCTACTAGTTGATCAACCTCTTTTAAAAAGACAAAATCATACTAATTGGTACAGTAGACGCTCACAAATTAAGTGAGTAGAAATGTATGGAAATATATGGAGCAAATCGCATTGTGACCTCAAGCGTTTGATCGTAAAATTTACGTAATATCGTATGTTCATTGCAACCATGTATAACGCCTGAGTTGAACATTTCTCTACTAAGTCGGGCGTTTGACATTAATAAATTAAAATTGTCTTTTTTTTCGATGAAAAATTGTGAAATTTATGAAAAAAATCAACAAAATATATTAGTGGCAGTGAACATGGTTACAATCCAACATCTAATATCGCATGTCAGTGTGAAGCGGCTTTGAGGTAAGATCAACGCGCGACCGACCTAACGCCAAATTTCGATTCCGGCATAATGATTTTGCTTTTCTGTTGCAAAATAGATATAAAAAGAGAACTCCCAACTTATTCATATTACGCTCGGTAGTCGTTGGATTTTCGTCGCTATCTGTACAGTTTTTGTTTGAATTCGACACGCGTGCACGTGTTTCGGCATTGTTTGCTTAAAAGTCAAAGTCGTTCATATATGTATGTATGTATATTGGATTGTTACCTTATGTTTTCTCGTTTTTATGAATTGAATAAGACAAAATTTCATTGTAGTTTTTCAATGCAAATTGACATAAATTTTAAGGTTTTATTGAAATAAAAAAACGTCCAGGAATTAGAATTTTCCAGAAATTAGAATCAGCCTAAAAACTAAGTGGTTCTAATTTGTGAACGTCTACTGTATTCTACCAGTAAAATACCAATTTATTTATTAACTAAATATAGCAGTTTGTGCAATTCTATCACAAACTAAGCTTTATTGCCGATTTAGAAGTAAATTTATGCTATTATTTAACAAAAGGGTCAGAATAGTTATTACTTACTTATGGCGTTTTCTTTTCTACGAAAAAATGTTGCCCTCCTATATCCCAATTATCGAATTACGTATCCTGACTTTCTATAAAACGGCTGAATTTGTAGATAAGGGTGCCCTCTTACTTAGTTAGAGGTCAATATTTGGTGAAAGGACCAGACAAACATACAAACTGGCTAAGAAAATCAAACAGGGCAACATTATTTCGAGAAAAGAAAACGCCATTACTTTCATTTGCCAAAAAGAAACACGACCATTTCTCTCAAAATAAATATTTTTAAAGCTTTTCATTTATTTTTGTGCAAGGGTACACAAGAACAATTATGTACATATGTACATTGGCGAAATCAAGGGGGGGGTTTGGGGTTAAAACCCCGCCCAAAATTTGACAACGCCATACAAAAAATAATTTTATAAAAGATGGTACATGCACAAATATTTGTGCAAATGCATGTTGTAAAATCTATGAATATTCGTGGATGTATATTGCCAATGTTTGTCAACAACTACTGATTATGTTTATAAACAAGCAGTGTGGAGACATTTCCCTAAAAGTATGCTGTGGATATTAGCTGAGGTTTTTTATACTCAGCGGTACTACATACTACACAGAGTATTATAGTTTTAATCACATAACGGTGGATTGTAACAGAATGAAATAATCGAGATAGATATAGACTTATATATATCAAAATAATCAGGGTGAAAAGAGAGATTGAGCCATGTCCGTCCGTCCGTCCATCCGTCTGTAAACACTCTAACTCGCGCAAAAATTGAGATATTTTGATGAAATTTGGAATACAAGTTGGTATCGAGACTGGGATGGTTGGTATTGAAAATGGGCGAAATCGCACCATGACCACGCCCACTTTCCCCATATAGTAAAAATCGGATATTTTGTATCTCAGTCACTAATATAGCTGGAGCGATGAAATTTCACCTACGTATTCAGCTCAGGCCCTTATGAAAAAATATGGTGAAATTTTGGAAAATGGGCGGTGCCACACCCACTTATTAAGGGGCAAACATTGAAAGTTTTATAGGTCATAACTCAGAAACCGTAGCAGATATATCGACGAAATTTTGTACGCGTGATTTACTTAGGAAAATGTTTGGACGAAAAATTGCCGAAATCGATTGACGACCACGGCCAAATTTATATATGGGAACTATTAAGGGGCATAATAAAAATATTTTAAGCGATATCAATGTCAAATATAAAGATATGTCATTGAAATTTTGTGTCATGAATCCAACTATAGCCATAAAACAAAAAATAGAAAAATGTTGGAAAATGGGTGTGGCACCGCCTCTTTTCTGACAAAGGAATCTACGAGATTTCGGAACCCATAACTCTACAAATAACTGAGATGTTATGACGAAAATCAGTTTGTACACTTTAATAACTTGTGGTAATACATGCTCAAAAATTTAGCAAAGTCGGTTTATGACCACGCCTACTTTTTAACAAAGATATTTCTGGAAAGCGCATTAAAAAACAAATGTTTTGGCACCATCCGGCTTAACTTTTTGTCCCTTATCCGCGGTCTCGGCCTTTCTATTTTTTTACATTTGTGGAGTTATCCAACCAAATAAAACAATCACTAATAACCCAAAAAACCGTCTTCAAGAGCAAAATTTAAAAACCCTTTTATACCCGACTTTACTTCACTTAAACTTGATGAACTCATCCAAATTTTATTCGATTTTTAATAGCTATACATTTCTGGAAAGCGCATTAAATAACGCAGCCTACCGTGTGATTTAGTTAAAAAATAATTTCCGATTTCGGGAAGAGTATAGGGCAAGAAGTTGAAGATTCATGAGAAAAAAAAGAAAATGATCACTTTAGACCGCGATATTACCTTCCCTGGGTAGTGTACCAATAAATGGAATATGCCATTCGATTTAGCGGTTAATTCTTCGTATTGGTGGATATCAATTTATTTTCTTGTGCAAAATCCTAACTTTTTTCATACATAGATCTAAACATACCTTGAAATTCTGGGAATTTGCGCGGTTTTCGGTGTAGCTCCATCCAGTTTTTGGAAAAGTGAAATTTTTTTTCAGTTTACTTACTCTAAAACATCTTATTTTCATATTCCGGTGCCGGAGGGAGGATTTGAGAAGGTTTAAAGAATCCCATACAAAAAAAACTCATCTACTGAGTATCTAATGTTCGATTCCACTCGAACTTGGGCTTCCTTACTCGTTAGTTTTAGTTTATGTAAATACAGAGAAAATGCAATGAATTGAGATTTAAAAGGTGCCTTTGTTTAATGTGTGCATACGTAGGTCCAATCCCCAAACATACATTTAAGTAAAAATTGTCTGGACGAGTTTTAAGTATTTTTTTAATTTTCCGGTGGATATTGAAACCCCCCCCAAAATTTTTTCTGTGTGCGCCACTGCATATGTACATACATATATGCTTGTAGCAGGTGGCAAGAAGAGTTTTATTGCGTTCATTTAATTGATTTGGTTTCATCCAAATCGGAGATTCTATCAGCTAACTGCCACAGTAACACGAAGCCATTACATCTTTGCTTGTACTGTATATAATATGTACTAAATGTAACTTTAAAAATTACTGAGCTAATTATAGTGAGCTTTATTAAATGAACTAAAATGGTATTTTTCCACCTAGCTGAACTGCATTTTTCTAGTATTATTCTGACTGGTATTCTTCTGGTATACCCTTAACTGGTATTGTTCTAGTATGAAGCTGATGTCTTGTCTACTGGTATGAAACTGAGTGGTATTTTTCTAGTATGAAGCTTATGCTAGGGAAGACAATTGCCATCTCGTAGGCAATCGCCACGTTAAAACTACCAGTTGCTTTCAAGTAAAATGGATAGTTGAGCAACTAGTTGGCGAAGTTTTTAAACTGGTAGACTTATAGTATACAACTAGTTGTTTTGCCTGCAGGGTATATTATAGACGGCTACGACGATAGTAGCTTCGTCGGCAACAGCAAACGAAGAAAAACTCAGAACAATCGCTACAGAACAGAGCAAGCAGTAATGATTCGAAAGCATTGTCGAATCAACTTGCATACTGCTGTAACGTATGTACTTATCCGGCCGGTAGTCGCGTTGATATAAACTTCATAAAATCAAAATTGTATACTTGTGTATATGCATATACATACATATGTACTAGATTTGAAATTATTTATAAGATAAAAGTGCAAATACAGACATTCATGCATATTTATTTAGGTACATACACATGTGCTTATCCGTATATCGCAAGGTGCGTTAAAAAGTTAATAAATATACATACATATGTATGTATGCGAAACACCTATACATATGTACACACATACTACATATTTTTGTATATGTACCTACATATGTATGTACATACATACATTAGAGTGCTTTTTATTTGTTTGGAAAAATTAAAAGTTTATAAAAAAACTGTACCGCCCCTCAATCGGTACTAACATAGTAGTTAACCCGCCGTTACTAGCGCACTTATTTTAGGACGTCGTTACTCGCGGGGTGTCATATACACCCCAAGCTAAAATGTATTATTTCTTGGAATTGTGAAAACTTACGGATCGATAACTAATACATGTTGTATATAAGGTCACGAAAATACGAATTAATATGTTTTTAATAAAAAAGGATTGATTTTTATTGAACAATTTTAGACATAAAACAAGGTACAAAAAATTAAGAAATAAGACTTCATTTTATAAAAACCCTCAACTGAGTGCAAAATTAACTGATTTTCGGCTTCTTAGCAATTAATAATAATGAACATAAGTTATTTATTAATAAAAATAAGTAGAACGGTAACTCACTCCAAGGTAGTGCAATCCTTGCAGATATTCCATATATGAACTATTGAACACTTTTTTTACGCGTTTACTCGCGGGGTGCAACAGACACCCCAATTGAAATTTAGATGCTCCGGTTAGCTAAACAGTAAAAGTGAAACTAACCAGCATTAACCTACTAATAAAGTGTGTAAATATACTCAGCTATTGGAAAAATTGCGGCTCTGGTACAACCAGAAAAAAATGTATGACGGTAATTAATAGTGTTGGGGTGCAATTTACACCCCGCGCGAGTAACGGCGGGTTAAAGATATCACATAAAAATTTTGGTCCTGATTGGTGGCGGTTAAGACGTGGAGCATTGAGGTAGGGTTGCCAGACATACTGATTTGATCAGTACAATACTGATTTTTCGTGCCCCGTACTGATAGTTTTAAAAACCTTAAGAAATACTGATTTTTTGGATTTTGTACTGATTTTTAGCCCACACTAAAAAAATTCATTTTTATCACTCTGCACTGTTTTTAATTTTCCAACTGTTTTCATTTGACGTTTGTAACCATGAAATAATTATGAAGGAGGTACCCAGCAGTATTTATCAGCTGGAAAACAGCACATATTTCCTACTGAATATTCAGTAGAGATGTAGTTCTAATATCTGAACTTTCCCTTTCGTTTTTATATAGAGGTGGCGTCGAAAATCAACTACCTAAAAACTGCCGAACGAGAAGGGAGAGTTTCTGTAGGAAAAAAGGCCTGAATACGCAGGGAGAACTTCCATAGCATGTATTTCACTACACCTGATGTCTTCACTGCGTGTTCAGTTATTTTTTCAGCAATGAATTTTGAACTTACTTTCAGGCTATTTTTCATAATGAATATTCTATTGAATATGCACCTCCTTACCTCAAATACTGCTGGGTAGCAACGCGAACGTAAAGCTGGAGTTATAGGTACTAATCGTAGCATGAACAAACTTACTCAAAATTTCTGTTCAATGGGGTTTGAGTACATTTGATTATGCACACTTAGCGTAACATAGAAGTCTGATTCAATTAGATTTTTACGGAGCGCGCATAAAGAGGCCCGTTTCTCAATTTGTTCCATGCTACGTTAAGTGCCTATCCATATGTAAGGGTAAATTTAAATTCATTTGCTTATTTTGTATGATAATAAACATGCATACATATATTTACATATGTACATATTTATATATATATAAGACACTTTAAAGTAAATATATGTATATACAGTGTTGGAAAAAATAATAGGGACAAAATTTTGCAATTCTCCATTTATTTCATTTTAAGACCAAATAATAATTACCATATATTGATGCTTACACGGAGAGGACATGCTTCAATGACTCTGGGGTGGTTTTTGTATAATAATTTAATTTTTATGAATAAAAATAATGAAATGTATAAATTAAGTTGGAAATAATAATAGGGACAAACTTTAAACTCGATTGTTTTTTCAAATAAACTACAATATTACTGCTGCAGCTAGATTTAAACTAATGTTTAGTTGAAGCTCCTTTATTTTTTATAACTTCCTTACTTCTTCGTGGCATAGGGTTGACCAAATCAGCGCAATTTGCAACTGGTATTAAGTACCAAGCTTCTTTAATTTTTTTTCCATAACTCTTGCTTATTTTTCCATTTTTGATCCCCCATCGTCTTCTTTAATATTCCCTATAGGGCTGAGGTTCGACAACTGTGAGGGCTACTCAAAAACAGCAACTTTCTTACGTTCAAACTATGAGTTTTCGATTCTGGAGGCATGTTTGGGATCATTTTCGGCATCTAATGATATCAAGGAGGGTTGAAATGGTGCAGTTTTGAGTAGAACAATTAGCAACAGACCTCGAGAAGTAGGAGTAAATGGAAGAGATCCCAGAAAAGTTCCGTACCTGAGAAAAAATTATGTAAGCCAACGAACTGAAATTTTCCAGTAGCTTCAATTCTTTAAGACTGAGGCTAGTAAAGTAGGGAACAGCCAAAGTTTTTGTTAATAACTTTTAACCAGAAAAAAATAAAACATTTCCGCATTCAGCTTCGTGTTCCTGAGGTCAAAACACGTCGATTGGTTCCTTTTTTTTAATTTTGAAGAACTTTAGCAGATAGAAAAACTAGGAAAATATGTACACATCTCGCTCCATACGGGTATGGCGCGCCAGCGCACGCCGCCGCGCCGATACGCCGATTTCACGGATTATGGCGGCGGCGACCGATTATGAAGGTAATCGGCGCGGCGGCGGCGGCGTCAATCGGCGGCGTATATGTCTAGTATGTACCTATTCTACAAAAATAGAAGAGATTCAAAAAGGGATCAAACAACATATTATGGATTGAAATTTTGAAAAGCAACAGGGGTGTCAAAAAATTAATCAATGGCGTATTTTTGTAAAATACTACAAAATGTACATAGTATATACATATGTATGTACATATTAGACATATACGCCGCCGATTGACGCCGCCGCCGCCGCGCCGATTACCTCCATAATCGGCCGCCGCCGCCATAATCCGTGAAATCGGCGTATCGGCGCGGCGGCGTGCGCTGGCGCGCCATACCCGTATGGAGCGAGATGTGTACATATTTTCCTAGTTTTGCTAACTGCTAAAGTTCTTCAAAATTAAAAAAAAAAAAAGGAACCAATCGACGTGTTTTGACCTCAGGAACACGAAGCTGAATGCGGAAATGTTTTATTTTTTGCCGGATAAAAGTTATTAACAAAAACTTTGGCTGTTCCCTACTTTACTAGCCTCAGTCCTAAAAAATTTAACCTACTGGAAAATTTCAGTTGTTTGCTTACATAATTTTTTCTCAGATACGGAACTTTTCTGGGATCTCTTCCATTTAGTTCTACTTATCGAGGTCTGTTGCTAATTGTTCTACTCAAAACTGCACCATTTCAACCCTCCTTGATATCATTAGATGCCGAAAATGATCCCAAACATGCCTCCAGAATCGAAAACTCATAGTTTGAACGTAAGAAAGTTGCTGTTTTTGAGTAGCCCTCATAGTTGTCGAACCTCAGCCCTATAGGGAATATTAAAGAAGACGATGGGGGATCAAAAATGGAAAAATAAGCAAGAGTTATGGAAAAAAATTAAAGAAGCTTGGTACTTAATACCAGTTGCAAATTGCGCTGATTTGGTCAACCCTATGCCACGAAGAAGTAAGGAAGTTATAAAAAATAAAGGAGCTTCAACTAAACATTAGTTTAAATCTAGCTGCAGCAGTAATATTGTAGTTTATTTGAAAAAACAATCGAATTTAAAGTTTGTCCCTATTATTATTTCCAACTTAAATTATACATTTCATTATTTTTATTCATAAAAATTAAATTATTATACAAAAACCACCCCAGAGCCATTGAAGCATGTCCTCTCCGTGTAAGCATCAATATATGGTAATTATTATTTGGTCTTAAAATGAAATAAATGGAGAATTGCAAAATTTTGTCCCTATTATTTTTTCCAATACTGTATATACATATATTTATTTTAAAGTGCCTTATATATATATAAATATGTACATATGTAAATATATGTATGCATGTTTATTAAGGTGGAGTGAAATCATATGGAGATTTTTTTGTTGTTCTTTTTTTGAACGTACCAGCAATGAAAAGTTGCCTTTATACGGGTTAACGAACACCACAAAATTTTATGGCGATAGGATGACGTTTTGAACTGCCTCCAGCCCCGCAAAGTTGAAAGCAATAAGCACGATCTGGTACAAATATGAAATTTTGAAAATTATAAAATCAAAAAACGAAGTATGAGGATTGATAAAGATAGCTAAGCTGAGTATTAAAAAGAATTTTTTTTTTGGAACAACAACAACAACAGGTCAAAGTTTATATTATGCATTTTTTTAAATTCCAATTACCTAAAAACTACCAAACCGATTTCGAATATTTTTATAACATTCGATAGATATTTCGATTCCCTTTAATTTGATATACATTTTATATATGAAAAGTAAGGGGGGTAAAAGGGGGGTTGACCCCCACAGGGGGGCTGTTAAGGAACCCACATAAAATGTATATCAGGGAATTAAAATACCTATCGAACGGTATAAAACTATTCGAAATCGGTTCAGCAGTTTTTAAGTAATTGCAATTTTAAAATGCACAATATAAACTTTGACCTTTAATAACTTATGTTGTTGTTGTTGTTTCCAAAAAAAAAAATTCACTTTAATACTCAGCTTAGCTATCTTTATCAATCCTCATACCTCGTTTTTTGATTTTATAATTTTCAAAATTTCATATTTGTACCAGATCGTGCTATTTTTTCAACTTTGTGGGGCTGGGGGCACCTCTAAACATGCGAGTAGGTCAGTAAAATTTACAGGCTTATTACTGTGCTAGAAAGGTTCCGTTCTGGCTTTGGAACAAATTGAATTTCCAAAAACAAAAATTCACTCCACCTTAATGATTATTATCATACAAAATAAGCAAATGAATTTAAATTTACCCTTACATATGGATTTGTGTATATTCTTTAATATTTATTTTCTTTATTTTATATTTTAGTTTATGTAACAATTGTTTTTTGCTGTTAATAAAAAAGGTTTCAACAATTTAAGGTGGAAATTAGTTTATTTATTCCATTCAGCCAGCGATATTAAGGTAACTAAATAAAATTAATATTTGAATAAGGATTGTGATTTGTAGATTTGGAGCAGGCGCGCCGGCGCGAAAAAGCACGCCGGCGTCGCCGCCGCCGCCGAAATGTTTTTGGAATAGCGCCGCCGTCGCCGGAATCACTGTCGGCGTATATGTCTAGTACATATATATCTACAAAGTGATTAATCATGATAAGCGTTATACATACATATGTACATAGCTACATACCCAACTAACAATTTTACCCGAAATCTGTTAGATTTCCATCAGATTTTCTGCAAAAAACTCCGAAATCAATAAGATTTCTGTACGACCTCTTCAAGAGAAATGTATGAAGACGTTGAGAGGAATTCTTACAGACATGTCTTGGGAAATTCTATGTTTTTTACCGACGATTCGTACAGATATCTAACTGATTTCTGAACGAACAATGGAGGGAAATTCTATTGTTTTCCGACAAATCTGACGGATATCTAACAGATATATGAAGAAAAATCGTGAGAATTTCTAATTTATTTGCCGAAGAATCTGATTGATATCTTACAGGTATCTAAAGAATTTTCGATTAAAATTCGCATAAACATACATATGTAGTGGCATCTTAATTATTAAATATTTATTATTATTATTATTATATGAAAATTAAATTACATAGATATATGCACATATATATATACATCTGTACTTAATATATACATCGGTATTTAAAAGCTTTTCACGCGCTTCACCAGCGCCGTTAATAAACTTTAACTTGTGGGTGGCTGAGTATGGTAATGAACCAGCAACATTACCGGATTATCCTTCAGCATATATATTCGTATGTTTCCACATAGGCAGAAATCTGCAGAAGACGACCATGTCGGAAATAATCAATAATTTATTGTTCCGCCAAATCCAAATTTCCGTGGCATTTTGTTGTTTTAAAGCCTCAGGCGACATACAACTCCGGCTATCGTTACGAATACTTCGTATACATATATATACATACATTTGTTTATTATTACAAAATTTAAATTTGATACACATTCTTTTTTATAAGTTTTTTTTCATCTTGAACTGATGACAAATAAAAATTTTCTTGAAGGAAATAATATAAAATACTTATCTGCACGAAATCGGTCCGATATCTATAAGATTTGTCGGATGAGTAGAAAAATTAAATTCCCTAGATACCTACTTCTGATAGAAATACCTAAGAAATCTTTAAGACTTGTTCACATACTCACATTTTTACTCAGAATATTTTCAGAATTGTCTGATATCAGAAAATGTCTGGTAAAATTGTTAGCGGGGTATGTACATATGTATCTACATACATATGTATATATGTATGTATGTACATACATATAATAGGTATGTAGATATGTATATACATACATACATACATATGGGGGATATGTATATACATATGTACATATATATGTACATACATATTTATGTATCTTCATGCAAACCTGCACATACATACATACATATCTACCTACGTAGATGAAGTACGTACCTACTGAAAGTTTTAAGCCTGAAACGCACCATACTACGCTACACTGCCGCGACACTTCAATTTTCGGTGCGACACTTTTGGGTATATCGCACTGCGCGACACCTCTGAACAATTTTTTAAATTTATTTCTCTAAAAACTTAATAATTTATTTGTCACTCACTAATAAAATTAACTTTTCTTCGTCCAACAACATTTTGCATTCATTATACATATTTTGAAGTGCAGTTGGATATGCCGAACTATGCGACGGTGTAACTGCACAAATTTCTGCGTACGACGAAGTTGCCTAGTTGGTCAACGTTGTCGCGCAGTTCTGCTCAATTGCAGCGTAGTGCGGTTGCTTACATAAGAATACATGCAAATAATATTTTGTCGCGTCTCGCAACGTCGCGTAGTGTAGTATGGTGCGGTTCTAGCTTAAAAAAGAAAAATTGCATTGGGTACATATATATGTATGTACATACTAAATTATTTCGTATATACCTACATATCTATATATGTATGTACCTGCATATGTATGTATGTATGTACATACAAAAATGTACATATGTATGTATATACACATATGTGTAAACGTACGCGAGGGTATTTAGTGTTAAAACCTAGGTCAATATCGTTTCTAGTGTGAAAATAGAAATTAAAGACCACTGACAGCCAAAATGTGCATACATTTGTAGGTAAGTACCTAGCCATCAAACATTTTACTTAATACCATGTCTCCACATAACGTGTTTCGCTCTTTGTTTATGCATTCACTCCAACAATCTTGGTTCGACACGGAAACCAGTGCCGAAATTCGCTAATTTCCATACAAATTTCTGAGCGCGAGTGAAGAATGAAACACTTTTTTCGTTCTCAATCCTCTTGCCACACGCGATGATCAGTGATGCCACTAACATATTTTTCTTCGTACCAAGAAACGTACCAAATTGCTTTTGAGAGTACCAAACAGATTTTCCGTGGTAACAGTCGCAGTAGACAAATGTTTTTTTTTTTTTCATTTATTGTATTTTAATGGAAAACAAACCTCAACATATCGCTACCTAAATCATAAATTGACACAACTAAAAATTAAAAAAATTTCAGGAGCCAAAAAACTTTTTTTATTTACAAGCAATGATGTTGAAAAGGCTAAGTATAATTGCTATTTTCAGTCAAAAGGACAAAAGTTTTTTTTGGCAACCGGTTATTCCCTCCTCGTTTACTAATTTTGCCAACTACTTGCCAAAAAGCTCTAACAAAATACGTGGTAATTGTTGGTGGCATAATGCTACACCGGTATAGTTGGGTCATGCTAGTGATCAAGAATTGTATCTATTTCATAACATCTACTTCTTTGGGATACCTATCGCGTGTTGCCGATGTAATTAATCAACATATTTATTGTTCTTTTAGTGGACGAACAAAAATAATATATAGAAAATAAAAAAAAATTGATGGAAATAAATAAACATTGTTCCCCAAACCTTTGCTTTTAAAGGTTAGTTCACAGCCGTGAAATTTCGCCAGCAACATGCATTTATTTTGCCGTGAAATGTTTCAAGAAATTTTTTTTGTCAAAAAGAAAAAAACACTACTCGACACCAAAAATCACCAAGAATAAAATAATACTTTTCTAAAGCGAAATTTTACGCTGATTCCGAATATCATCTCCATTTTTTTGTGGCAGACCCAGTTTTTGAGATATTGGTAAAAATGTGGAAAAAGCCATATATGCAAGACATTACATCACATAAGTGCAACAAAAAGTTTTATTAGACATCGTGGCAATTTGACATCTAGGAAGTGTTGGTAGAGAGAGCTCCAACAAACATTTTTTGCCTTCACACTCCAAAATTGGTCAAGCAGTTTGGTTACAATGGCAAAAATAACGAAAAAAATTTGAAAAAATCGAGTTTTTTTAAAAGAAATTTCAGATTCGACTGTCCTAAAATCAGAAAAATTGTATGGGGGACAAAAAGTTAGCCCCCCTATCCTATAGAGAATTTAATGGTAAACATTTTAAGACTAATTGTGTAATAATCGGATGTACCGTTATTTATATTTATCTATTTTTATTGAAAGTCCTTAACCAAAAATTTTCCGGAAGAGTAAAATTTCAACAACAAAATTGGGTTTATTCATAAAACTTTATTAAGGAGTAATACTCAAGATTATTTAATTCCATTTATTACGTGTTTTGAAGTGCACAATGTCTCTCAAAACAGCGATTAATAGGAAAAAAAAAATTAATTGAAGAAAAAAATATCTGCATTTCGCCATTTAAAAGAGAGGATAAATAATGAGCGATAGGCGTAAGTACTTTTGACTACTCTTTTGTGATTTTCTGCATTTGTTACATGTATGGTTGTGCAAAAAATAATCTCCCATCATATCCTCGTACCAAGACCCTTGATATCGCCATTCAAAAACTATCAAATCCTGATGAAATCGCTCACCCTGTTCATCACTTTCAGCACCTAAGTTTGTAGGGAATTCTGAAGATGTTAATGCTAGAAATGAATTTTAGGCGGAATATTACTTTCCTTGCTATATAGTTTGCAATAAAGCAGCCTTTTGTTAACTAGAAATCCACAAACAGAACAAAAGTTCTAACTATTTCATGATAGATCTTGTTACTGCTTGCAGCGGTTTTTAACAAACTGTTTGTGGATTTCTAGGTAACAAAAATTTACTTTATTTGCAAAAATTTGTAAGATGCCGCCTCAAATTCCTTCACATCTTCATAATTCCCTACAAACTTAGGTGCTGAAAGTGATGAACAGGGTGAGCGATTTCATCAGGACTTGATAGTTTTTGAATGGCGATATCAAGGGTCTTGGTACGAGGATATGATGGGAGATTATTTTTTGCACAACCATACGTGTAACAAATGCAGAAAATCACAAAAGAGTAGTCAAAAGTACTTACGCCTATCGCTCATTATTTATCCTCTCTTTTAAATGGCGAAATGCAGATATTTTTTTCTTCAATTAATTTTTTTTCCTATTAATCGCTGTTTTGAGAGACATTGTGCACTTCAAAACACGTAATAAATGGAATTAAATAATCTTGAGTATTACTCCTTAATGAAGTTTTATGAATAAACCCAATTTTGTTGTTGAAATTTTACTCTTCCGGAAAATTTTTGTTTAAGGACTTTCAATAAAAATAGATAAATATAAATAACGGTACATCCAATTATTACACAATTAGTCTTAAAATGTTCACAATTAAATTCCCTATAGGATAGGGGGCTAACTTTTTGCCCCCATACAATTTTTCTGATTTTAGGACAGTCGAATCTGAAATTTCTTTAAAAAAAACTCGATTTTTTTCAAATTTTTTTTCGTTATTTTTGCCATTGTAACCAAACTACTTCACCAATTTTGGAGTGTGAAGGCAAAAAATGTTTGTTTGAGCTCCCTCTACCAACACTTCCTAGATGTCAAATCGCCACGATGTCTAATAAAACTTTTTGATGCACTTATGTGATGCAATGTCTTGCATATATGGCTTTTTCCACATTTTTACCAATATCTCAAAAACTGGGTCTGCCACAAAAAAATGGAGATGATATTCGGCATCAGCGTAAAATTTCGCTTTAGAAAAGTATTATTTCATTTTTGGTGGTTAAAGTTGATCAAAATTTTGCCACTATCACGAACACCGTCGGCGGTACCGAAATGACGTTTTCGGCAAATCGGCATTATGACAACCGACGGCGTTCCGAATCTTTCGAAGTTCGGTAAATCGACATTATGAACAGCGAATGAACGAACATTTTGACAGTTTTTCGTGCCGAAATTTGCCGCAAGTATTTGTTTGCGGCGATATTAACAAAATATCAAAAATTACAATAAAAGTTTAAGTAAATTATGTAAATGCATGTATGAAGTTGTAATAAGTGTTAGTGAGTGTGAATATATGTAAATACATTAATCAACCGGTCGCGAGAAGACACAAACCTGGCGTGGGTCCATTGCATTTTCCACCGCGATTGAATTGCTGTTATATGCAAAGAAAAACTTCAAAGAAAAAATTGTGAAATGATAAGAAGAGTGATTTACGTACGTATGTAGGTTTTGGAATTTAAAATATATTTTCACCCAAGAATAATAATGCATTTTCTGAAGTTGATAATTATTGGTTGACTACTATAAAAAAGCAACTAACGAATTATGAATGTGTATTACCAACAATTTACGATTTTAGTAAAAATTTTCGTCTCAATAAAGACGAGTTCAAATAAATATTGCAAGTGGTGGAAGGTCGGCTTCAGTATAATGCGCCCGCAGTATTTGTTTTCAAACCTCTAAGAATGTTTCAATGAATCCTTCAGGAAAAGTTCTGTGAATGATAATTTTACTAGTTATAACACTCCCGACTACGCAAAATTACTATAAATCTCTCCAGATCTAACTCCAGAAAGGGAGTTCTGTCGGCTGATGGTTACTTTTCAAAGCGCGGCAGCCTTCGCAATGCATAAGGGTACTCTACGCCAAAATACTGTGTTATTAATGAACTATAAGTTTCCGCAAGATTTCGTTTGCATTTTAGTGATCTATCAGAAACGAAAATTCCAGTGCCGGGTACATTCTTATTGAAATTTTCCTCTGTTTTTGTATACAATTGGCTTTTATGTAGTTCAAAATAATTCTATGAAAAACAGAAAAAAGGACAAGGTAAAGATTTCTTTCACGCAAAATTAAGACTTTTTTATTTTCAGCCTCTAATTAAATTTACGCTTGTTTACTTAAAGGAAAAGGATTGCTTTGATCTCTCAAAAACTTTCTTTCGTTCAGAGAAATCCTTTGCTCCTCTTCCTCTACTAATAAAGCTGCTATCGCAATAGAATCCATTATTTTATTATTTAAATAAATTGTTTTTAGTAAAATAAAGTAAAAATGTTTTTGGTTTTATCAAAAAGATAAGAAACCTGAGAAAAACCCGCTCAATTTCGCATCAGCCCTTGGTAACGCTGATTCGAACATAGTTCATATAGTTGACAACACTTAACTTCGAACCGACGGGGTAGCTGATACGATTTTCGAGGAGTTCGGCACCGTGGCTTTCGGCGTTTCGGTAGTTCGTTCGGTGTTCGTGATACTGGCATTTGTCGAGTAGTGAAATTGGAGCATCGCCTCAGAACCATCTTTCAAATTTTGGCGAATAAAAAAAGTTTTATACAAAATAAAAATTCCAATTTCAACAAATGTCACTTTTCACTCGAAAATAAATGGCGTTGTCTATTTAAATTGGCGTGAAAAAATGTTGCTGCAATGATGTTGCTAGCATGTTGCGCAACATTTTCACGGCAGGAACTCGGTATAACTTTGTCGTGAAATATCTGTGAAATTTCACACATGTTTCACAGCCAGTTTGTTTGTATGGATTTTGACAGCAGTTTCACGTGAAACTCGAATTCAGTACTATGCTTAAAGAAAAAGTACCAAAATCAAAAGCAAAGTACCAACGTACCAAATCGTTTTCAAAGTACCAGTTTTGGTACGAAAGTACCAAAAGTGGCAACGCTGATTGTATTATATTATTATAAAAGCAACCCTCTCAAATTGAGTTGATTGGCTTAACTATACAATCAAACACGACTCAGCTGAAAACTGAAGCGAATGGTTCGTGTTTTCGTTTTTGGCTCGGCTGAATTCAGCAATAAGCAAAAATCATCGGCTATTGCTGTTTTGCAGCAAGCAAATTCAAACCCTGCTTAAAATAAGGCTGATTTTCTTGTGTTGATGTCATCAAGCCATAAGGCCCTTGGCAACTTACAATCTGGATTGTCCAGTTTGAGTGTTTTTTGAGTGAGTTAGGGCCTTTTCACATTACGCGGTACGACTTCGGATCTAAATTTTTTTCTCATCTTACCGAAACGAGTCCGCGCTGCAGTGTTTTTCACACTTGTGGGAAAACTTTCGGCAGAAAATTGGAAAACAAATATCGAAATTAAAAATATAAATTTTTATTTGTTGTGGTAAGTGGAAAAAAAATTCAACAACTATTTACAGCGAAGGTTGAGTGTATAGCTATTTCACGAAAAACCATTTTCGATCATCAGCACTCTTTTCGGAAGTGGATGCACCGGGGATTGAACCCGAGTCCATTCCAACTTCAGCCGCAATGACCCAACGGATAAACACACTCGGCCATTGAGACTCTGTGTAAGCTGTTGGATTTTCCCCACTTTTGCCTTTTTCATTTTCAACATTAACGTTAGTGTGTATATGCTTTTGCATATATTCTCCACGAACGTGCTGAATTTTTGTTGTAGGCAGTTCGCAATGAACATTGTTGTTGGTATTTATTTTATGTATATACCAAACAACGTTAACAATTTTACTTGAAAGAGTTTTTAGTGCTTAGCACGAAATTTTTATTTTTAATTCAATTTTTAATTGTTGGGGTAAGTGCAACAGCTTGCACAGAGTCTCAATGGCCGAGTGTGTTTATCCGTTGGGTCATTGCGGCTGAAGTTGGAATGGACTCGGGTTCAATCCCCGGTGCATCCACTTCCGAAAAGAGTGCTGATGATCGAAAATGGTTTTTCGTGAAATAGCTATACACTCAACCTTCGCTGTAAATAGTTGTTGAATTTTTTTCCACTTACCCCAACAATTAAAAATTGAATTAAAAATAAAAATTTCGTGCTAAGCACTAAAAACTCTTTCAAATAAATTTTTTTAATTCAACAAATCACTCAATAATAACAAAAATGCAAAATTTATAGCCGAACCGAGATTTTCACTGACTTTATTCTTCATCTTTTCTTACGCCGCAAAAATGTATCTATGCAGTACTTCCTCAAATTTTACTGACCGGTGACCGGTCTTACCGCGTTGCGGTATACCGAAAGTAATCCGCTCCGATTTCATGTATACGACACTAGTGTGAAAGTGACAATTGAAATACATGTGGTCGGTAAGCTTTCGGTATACTTACGGTAAAAACAAAAAAATGTCAATCCGATACCGCACCGAGTAATGTGACGCAAATATCAAAAATTTTTGATTTTCGTCAGAGCGTTGCCACTTTGATTACTTTTTACCAAAATTGGTTACCATTTTTTCGTTTGGTTACGTGGTTACTTTTGGCCGATTTTGGTTACCATCAAGGTCCATGAATTGAGTGAGTACACCATGGTTACATTCAACTTTTAGGAATACGCTTTTAATTTTTCCAAACTATAAAATATGTTTTTTCCAAATTGTTTTGTTGTATTTTTTTTTTTTATCAAATTCCAAATAATTTATTGTTGGGGGTAAATGGAAAAAATTAGCTGTTTCACGAAAATCAATAAGGCAAAAGTGGGAAAAATTCAACAGCTTTGACAGAGTATGAGTGGTCGAGCTTGTAAAAGCTTGTACGAGGATATGATGGGAGATTATTTTTTGCACAACCATACGTGTAACAAATGCAGAAAATCACAAAAGAGTAGTCAAAAGTACTTACGCCTATCGCTCATTATTTATCCTCTCTTTTAAATGGCGAAATGCAGATATTTTTTTCTTCAATTAATTTTTTTTCCTATTAATCGCTGTTTTGAGAGACATTGTGCACTTCAAAACACGTAATAAATGGAATTAAATAATCTTGAGTATTACTCCTTAATGAAGTTTTATGAATAAACCCAATTTTGTTGTTGAAATTTTACTCTTCCGGAAAATTTTTGTTTAAGGACTTTCAATAAAAATAGATAAATATAAATAACGGTACATCCAATTATTACACAATTAGTCTTAAAATGTTCACAATTAAATTCCCTATAGGATAGGGGGCTAACTTTTTGCCCCCATACAATTTTTCTGATTTTAGGACAGTCGAATCTGAAATTTCTTTAAAAAAAACTCGATTTTTTTCAAATTTTTTTTCGTTATTTTTGCCATTGTAACCAAACTACTTCAACAATTTTGGAGTGTGAAGGCAAAAAATGTTTGTTTGAGCTCCCTCTACCAACACTTCCTAGATGTCAAATCGCCACGATGTCTAATAAAACTTTTTGATGCACTTATGTGATGCAATGTCTTGCATATATGGCTTTTTCCACATTTTTACCAATATCTCAAAAACTGGGTCTGCCACAAAAAAATGGAGATGATATTCGGCATCAGCGTAAAATTTCGCTTTAGAAAAGTATTATTTCATTTTTGGTGGTTAAACTTGATCAAAATTTTGCCACTATCACGAACACCGTCGGCGGTACCGAAATGACGTTTTCGGCAAATCGGCATTATGACAACCGACGGCGTTCCGAATCTTTCGAAGTTCGGTAAATCGACATTATGAACAGCGAATGAACGAACATTTTGACAGTTTTTCGTGCCGAAATTTGCCGCAAGTATTTGTTTGCGGCGATATTAACAAAATATCAAAAATTACAATAAAAGTTTAAGTAAATTATGTAAATGCATGTATGAAGTTGTAATAAGTGTTAGTGAGTGTGAATATATGTAAATACATTAATCAACCGGTCGCGAGAAGACACAAACCTGGCGTGGGTCCATTGCATTTTCCACCGCGATTGAATTGCTGTTATATGCAAAGAAAAACTTCAAAGAAAAAATTGTGAAATGATAAGAAGAGTGATTTACGTACGTATGTAGGTTTTGGAATTTAAAATATATTTTCACCCAAGAATAATAATGCATTTTCTGAAGTTGATAATTATTGGTTGACTACTATAAAAAAGCAACTAACGAATTATGAATGTGTATTACCAACAATTTACGATTTTAGTAAAAATTTTCGTCTCAATAAAGACGAGTTCAAATAAATATTGCAAGTGGTGGAAGGTCGGCTTCAGTATAATGCGCCCGCAGTATTTGTTTTCAAACCTCTAAGAATGTTTCAATGAATCCTTCAGGAAAAGTTCTGTGAATGATAATTTTACTAGTTATAACACTCCCGACTACGCAAAATTACTATAAATCTCTCCAGATCTAACTCCAGAAAGGGAGTTCTGTCGGCTGATGGTTACTTTTCAAAGCGCGGCAGCCTTCGCAATGCATAAGGGTACTCTACGCCAAAATACTGTGTTATTAATGAACTATAAGTTTCCGCAAGATTTCGTTTGCATTTTAGTGATCTATCAGAAACGAAAATTCCAGTGCCGGGTACATTCTTATTGAAATTTTCCTCTGTTTTTGTATACAATTGGCTTTTATGTAGTTCAAAATAATTCTATGAAAAACAGAAAAAAGGACAAGGTAAAGATTTCTTTCACGCAAAATTAAGACTTTTTTATTTTCAGCCTCTAATTAAATTTACGCTTGTTTACTTAAAGGAAAAGGATTGCTTTGATCTCTCAAAAACTTTCTTTCGTTCAGAGAAATCCTTTGCTCCTCTTCCTCTACTAATAAAGCTGCTATCGCAATAGTATCCATTATTTTATTATTTAAATAAATTGTTTTTAGTAAAATAAAGTAAAAATGTTTTTGGTTTTATCAAAAAGATAAGAAACCTGAGAAAAACCCGCTCAATTTCGCATCAGCCCTTGGTAACGCTGATTCGAACATAGTTCATATAGTTGGCAACACTTAACTTCGAACCGACGGGGTAGCTGATACGATTTTCGAGGAGTTCGGCACCGTGGCTTTCGGCGTTTCGGTAGTTCGTTCGGTGTTCGTGATACTGGCATTTGTCGAGTAGTGAAATTGGAGCATCGCCTCAGAACCATCTTTCAAATTTTGGCGAATAAAAAAAGTTTTATACAAAATAAAAATTCCAATTTCAACAAATGTCACTTTTCACTCGAAAATAAATGGCGTTGTCTATTTAAATTGGCGTGAAAAAATGTTGCTGCAATGATGTTGCTAGCATGTTGCGCAACATTTTCACGGCAGGAACTCGGTATAACTTTGTCGTGAAATATCTGTGAAATTTCACACATGTTTCACAGCCAGTTTGTTTGTATGGATTTTGACAGCAGTTTCACGTGAAACTCGAATTCAGTACTATGCTTAAAGAAAAAGTACCAAAATCAAAAGCAAAGTACCAACGTACCAAATCGTTTTCAAAGTACCAGTTTTGGTACGAAAGTACCAAAAGTGGCAACGCTGATTGTATTATATTATTATAAAAGCAACCCTCTCAAATTGAGTTGATTGGCTTAACTATACAATCAAACACGACTCAGCTGAAAACTGAAGCGAATGGTTCGTGTTTTCGTTTTTGGCTCGGCTGAATTCAGCAATAAGCAAAAATCATCGGCTATTGCTGTTTTGCAGCAAGCAAATTCAAACCCTGCTTAAAATAAGGCTGATTTTCTTGTGTTGATGTCATCAAGCCATAAGGCCCTTGGCAACTTACAATCTGGATTGTCCAGTTTGAGTGTTTTTTGAGTGAGTTAGGGCCTTTTCACATTACGCGGTACGACTTCGGATCTAAATTTTTTTCTCATCTTACCGAAACGAGTCCGCGCTGCAGTGTTTTTCACACTTGTGGGAAAACTTTCGGCAGAAAATTGGAAAACAAATATCGAAATTAAAAATATAAATTTTTATTTGTTGTGGTAAGTGGAAAAAAAATTCAACAACTATTTACAGCGAAGGTTGAGTGTATAGCTATTTCACGAAAAACCATTTTCGATCATCAGCACTCTTTTCGGAAGTGGATGCACCGGGGATTGAACCCGAGTCCATTCCAACTTCAGCCGCAATGACCCAACGGATAAACACACTCGGCCATTGAGACTCTGTGTAAGCTGTTGGATTTTCCCCACTTTTGCCTTTTTCATTTTCAACATTAACGTTAGTGTGTATATGCTTTTGCATATATTCTCCACGAACGTGCTGAATTTTTGTTGTAGGCAGTTCGCAATGAACATTGTTGTTGGTATTTATTTTATGTATATACCAAACAACGTTAACAATTTTACTTGAAAGAGTTTTTAGTGCTTAGCACGAAATTTTTATTTTTAATTCAATTTTTAATTGTTGGGGTAAGTGCAACAGCTTGCACAGAGTCTCAATGGCCGAGTGTGTTTATCCGTTGGGTCATTGCGGCTGAAGTTGGAATGGACTCGGGTTCAATCCCCGGTGCATCCACTTCCGAAAAGAGTGCTGATGATCGAAAATGGTTTTTCGTGAAATAGCTATACACTCAACCTTCGCTGTAAATAGTTGTTGAATTTTTTTCCACTTACCCCAACAATTAAAAATTGAATTAAAAATAAAAATTTCGTGCTAAGCACTAAAAACTCTTTCAAATAAATTTTTTTAATTCAACAAATCACTCAATAATAACAAAAATGCAAAATTTATAGCCGAACCGAGATTTTCACTGACTTTATTCTTCTTCTTTTCTTACGCCGCAAAAATGTATCTATGCAGTACTTCCTCAAATTTTACTGACCGGTGACCGGTCTTACCGCGTTGCGGTATACCGAAAGTAATCCGCTCCGATTTCATGTATACGACACTAGTGTGAAAGTGACAATTGAAATACATGTGGTCGGTAAGCTTTCGGTATACTTACGGTAAAAACAAAAAAATGTCAATCCGATACCGCACCGAGTAATGTGACGCAAATATCAAAAATTTTTGATTTTCGTCAGAGCGTTGCCACTTTGATTACTTTTTACCAAAATTGGTTACCATTTTTTCGTTTGGTTACGTGGTTACTTTTGGCCGATTTTGGTTACCATCAAGGTCCATGAATTGAGTGAGTACACCATGGTTACATTCAACTTTTAGGAATACGCTTTTAATTTTTCCAAACTATAAAATATGTTTTTTCCAAATTGTTTTGTTGTATTTTTTTTTTTTATCAAATTCCAAATAATTTATTGTTGGGGGTAAATGGAAAAAATTAGCTGTTTCACGAAAATCAATAAGGCAAAAGTGGGAAAAATTCAACAGCTTTGACAGAGTATGAGTGGTCGAGCTTGTAAAAGCTTTCGCATATTGCGGCTGAAGATGGAATGTATCACGGGTTCGATCCCCGTGAGGAGCATCCACTTCCGAAAAGGGTGTTAATGATCGAAAATGGTTTTTCGTGAAATAGCTATAATCAACCTTCGCTGGAAATAGTTGTTGAAATTTTTCCATTTACGCCCAAAAATAAAAAAATTAAATTAAATAATTTTCGTGCCAAGAATTAAAAAGCTTTTAAGTCCAAATAATTTATTTGACAGGAGCCAGCGACCACATTAGAAATAAATCTATTCTGGCGAATTTTCTTCGGGCGATTTTCGTCAGCTGTTCATTCTCATGTCTCGCCGTGTTTTTAAATGTTGATAGAACGCTACGATCGGGCGATATTTCGCTCGACGTTGCATCTGCTTAAGGCATAAAGATGTAAAACAATTGATATATTTTAGTTTTTTTTAACCGTATATATTGTTTCGCTTCCAAATAAATAGCCCTAACGTTAATGGGACATATCGCTAGCTTATATTGCAAATTGTTTAAGTCCTTTAGCCAAACTTTGTAGGAGAAAAAAACAAAAAATAAAAAAAAAATTCGAAATGAAAAAAATTTCTGTTCATGTAAATATTTTGGACTTACACAATTTGCGTATCACTGAATAACAACGACTAGAAATATAACAAGTGTCACAGGCTTGTTTAGCGTGGTGCGTATTTGATTTTTCTAGCATTCTACATAAAAATACACTTTTTTTTTATAAAAGTGGACTTACACAGTTTGCACTCTAAGCTAGCGATATGCCTATATTAGCCGCTTTCGATTCACAATTTCTCTGGTGGTTATAAATTTCCTTCTGTCAAATTTATATGTGAATGATAGCGAGCAGAGGGAAATTTTTATCGACAAGTTAGCGAGTATGGCTACTACTCATTATGGATTCAAACATTTTTGTTCGATCCGACCTCGCTTGTGTGATGGCGAATCGAAAACGACAATTATTAATTTTGGTTACCTGTTTCATTTTGGTTACTTTTATTTTATATTTTGGTAAATTTAAAATATTTTAAGTGACAACGCTGCATATAATACTATGATTTTTACAGGGAAAGAAGTGCATACATATGTATGCAAGGCCGTATTTAGGGGGGGAGGGGGTTTGGGTGTTTGAACCCCCCACGAAATTCTGGTCGATAAATTTTACTTCTATCATATTCAAAGCTATATGTTGAAAACACTAGTTTACAAATAATTCATTTGAGAAAATACCAAGAATTTCAGGTATAGGGGTGGGCTGGCATGAACCTTCTGAGGTCAAAACCATTTTTTTATGGTTAGGGTTTTGAGATAACTTAATTTTGGGTTTTTTGGCTACAACTTCAATCAAAAATTCTTTTCGCTGAAGTTAAAAATACCCGTAAACCGTATCTACTCCGTTCGAAAGATAATTAAAGTACGCTTCTAACGACATACCACTTATAAATTAAATTATGTTACATACATTTTCTAAAATTTTAGCATATTTCCTTATAACTGCATAAAGTCATTGCATGGCTGAAAATTCATTACTAGGGTTATATTAGTGTCTGAATTATAACATTTTGTGTGTTTTTCGAAAGATCCCATATATGTATGGGTGTGTGTGTTGATATAGTCAGATTTCACCTATTTTCAATACTAACTTTTCAAAGTCAACATTTTATTGATTTTTTGCGATTATTGAAAAAAATTGGTATTTATTGGGGTTTTTATAAGAAGTTGTAAAAATCAGGAAAAGTTTTATTCTTTTTAGAATTATTCTGTTTTATTGCAAACATTTTAAGCGTAATATTAAAAAGATTCGATGAATACTTTATTTTTGGCGACTTTTTCCAAGTGAAACAAAAAGGATGTTTTATGGTCGAAAAAACACAGATCAAAGGACATTAGAGGGAAATGTAAAGCTTCCCAAGCACTGTTTGCCAGCATAACACCAACAGTCTCAAAAATAAGCTGTTGCTGTTCTCATAATTTTTTGAGAACTTTTGAATTTCGATTTTCCTTTGAAAATATCTGAAGTCGAAGCACAGAACAGTCGAATATATTTGTTTGTTTATTTGTGCTGTTGCTTTACTGTGTAATTTCAAACAGATCAGTCGACAGCAAAGCACAGATAAACAGAATTTTAGTTTTCAGTGCGGCTTTTTAAAATTGTTTTTTTTTTTTTGTACATTAAAATTTCGATTGTTTTCCCATAAATTAAAAAAAAAAGCAACATCAACAGTGCTGTAAAAACTCGAAATTATGTTTGTCCTTTGCTGTGCTGTAAAAATTTCCACAATACAGCAACAGTCGACTGTAATTTTTTGAAACATAAGGCTGCGCAGTTGCAGTACAGTAGAACTTTTTATTTTTTATATTTCTGCTGCGCTGTTTATTTTTTAATTTTCAAATGAAAGTGAAATTCAATGGAAATGAAAAAAAACCCTGCTCAAAAGACTAAAATAATGACGTATCTATCAATTTAAAAAATCGGATGTCAAATAACAAAGTTGCAAAAAAAACAAGTTAGAGTCTTAACATAAGCTAAAAATCTTGGGGCGGACTTTTACAGCTGTTTTCGTTTCCACATGGTTGGGTTATCTAACCGCGTTTTTCGTCCATAAAATATTTTGTTATTTCACTTGGATAAAATCACCAAAAATAAAGTATTCATCGTGTTTGCAAAGAACAGTCTAATTTTTAAATGAATAAAAGTTTCCTGATTTTTAAAACTTCTTATAAAAACCCTAATTTGAAAATCAAGTTTTGTAAAAAAAATTTTCTTGTAGGTAAATAGCACTTTAGAAACCAGATTTTTTTAATATTTGTATTTAGTGCACGAAATAGAGGTTATATATTTTTCTCAAAAAAAAAAAAAAAAAAAAAAAAAATCTACGATGAAAACACCCCACGAAAAAAATCCTGGCTACGGCCCTGTATGTATGTACATATGGATATATGTATGTATTGCTTTTGTTCTATAACAGGAGATGAACACGAACTCTAGATGAATTTGAGAAGGTGAATATAATTTCTCGGACTCGTTTCGATTTCGAGATGGACTCGAGAAAAATCAATTCTCGCAATAGCATTTTCTTATTTTGTTAAATTCTGGTTTGCACGAAAAAATTCCCAATTAGGTTTAAATTTACCATTTAACCCTCTACTCAAGAAACTCCAAAGATAGGATGACATCGTTGCTAATTCTAGGCGGATTCGTAGAATGTATTCGCCAATAAACCTAAATCTCGCGTGCATCACTAATGACTAATGACTGGCCTGGAATTCGGATTCGCTGATCTATAGTCGCGAAGAATCGCCATGATAATATAACCAGAGAACCGAACTCTTCTCGAATTCGAGGCGAGTCCATTGTGTTTATTGGGTTTATAATAATAAGCGCTTCATGAACGATAATGACGCTACTGTATACTACTGTTTCCGATATAAACTGCATTATGCATTCAGTGTGAATTAAAATATGTAAAAATAACAAAAAATAATAGGCAGACTGTTGCTTTTGCGTAATAATTATAATAAAAAATTTCTAAAAATCGAACACATTCAAATTTTATATATGTACATATGTGAATGTAAATATTTCAATATTCGAATAATCGTTCAGCATCAATTATTCGAATAGTTGACAACGAGCGATTATTCGGATAATCGACATTGGGTCATATTAATAAAAGCTAAGCATTTGCTTTTGCTTAAGATTTCAGACCTTTTACTAAAATTTTGAAATTTGGTTCATACAAATTATTGTCAAATTTTCAAAATCTTGAGTAAAAGCATTTGCTTGGTTTTTATTAATACCTACAGTTGCTCACTAAAGTAAGTACACACGTGAAGTAATGGCATTCATTTCGAAATAATTTATTCTCGTATACAAAAAACTGGAATATAAAGTTGAATTCAAGTAATAAGAACTGTAAATTAAAAGTATCCAAAACTTTTTTTTAAATAGAAATTACAAAACTAAAGATATTGCTATGTAACTGAAAATAAGGCATATTTCACATCACAAAAGTAAGTACACAGAATGTATAAAAGTAAGAATACTATAAAAATAAAATTGTTTCAATATTTTGTGGGATATCCTTTCGACTTCAAAACTGCGTTAAGTCGTGATGGCATCGATTTTACCAGGTTTTGAGTTGTTTCTGGTGGTATTTTACTCCATTCTTCTTTAAGGACACGCACTAAGTCGGTTTTAGTCCTGATTTCATGTTTTCTTATTTGTCTGTCTAAATGTTCCCACAGGTGCTCGATGGGGTTTAAGTCAGGTGATTGAGGTGGGGTTTTTAGCTGTTTTCGCACGTTATAAAGAAGAATGATCTTAGCGATTTCTCGAACTGATTTCTCATTTTTATGATATTTTATAATAAGTTCCCTCATATCACTTGAAATCTCCTTTCCTCTTGGCGCCATCATTAAAATATCAGATTTAAGCGCGTATATTTTTAAAATTTCTTCGTAGAATTCTCGTAAACTTTTATATTGAATAAAAAAAATATGCCGCGTCTTTTATTTTTATTTTGTTGTTTGATACTATCATCGCAAATGCCCGCTGTGTACTAACTTTTGTTATGTAAAAAACGATTACATCTCAACTAAATGCAGACAGCGTCTAACGGGATAAACATTTACAGTTATTTTTCAGTGGAATGCATAGAGGAAACAATAACTCAAATTTAAGCTACAATATTAGCATATTGCGCATGTAATATTTGGAAATATTGAGGAATTTTAACAGGAAAAGGGGCTGTGTACTTACTTTAGTGAGCAACTGTATGTACTTTCTATTTAACAATTATTCGAATTTTGAAAATCGATTATCATGGTATTCGAATATTCGATTTTCACGAGCTCTAATACATATCATCGCTCCGGGAGAAGAAAGACGCATGCCAGTAATTTGTCGACGAAAAAAAGGCGCATTTAAAATATGTCGGGGAAGAAAGACGCTTTACAAAACATGTCGACGAAGATAGACGCATTAAAAAATACATATTTCGACGAACAGAGACACATTATAAAATATTTCGACGAAGAAAGGCATTAGCATTATTAACTGCGAAGAAAGACCCATTAGCATTAATATTGACAAAGAAAAAACAAAAATTGAATACGTCTTTCTTTCCTAAAAAATATTTAAATGCGCCTTTCTTTATAGTAAAAAAAAAAATAAAGCGTCTTTCTTCGTTATCAAACAAAATAAAGAGTCTTTCTTTCGAAAAATATTTTTAATGCGTCTTTCTTTGAAAAAATAAAAGTTTGCGTCTTTCTTCCTCAACAAAACACTTTGCGTCTTTTTTCTTTTATAGCGACGATATGTATGTACATATGTATGTGGCCTTTTCCCATATCATTGCCTGTAAACAACAAAAAGTTTTTGTCTCTCCTGAAAAGTTTTTGTCTCTTTTGAAATTTTGAGTTGTGTCCCTTTATGATTTAGGGTGCGATATGTACATACATATGTATGTATGCATGTACTTTTAGGTACATGCATACGTACATAGCTTGTAATGCGACGGTTTTGAACTTGAACTACACGTGGAGGCAATGCAATAATCTTCGACTGCATACTGGTCGTGATGCAGGCGCTTTCTCTGACCTTCCTTTGGAGGCAATGTGACAGTTTTTTATATTCGGACGTGCGAAATGAGCACGACGCGAATACAAAATGAGAATAAAGAAACAAATTTTTTTATGCATCTGTTATAGCCCAGTTAGTCGAGAACGTGTGGTCCGCTCGCTGACGCAAACGCCCGTATGCAATTTTTAGGATTTTTTGAGCCCGTAGCAATCAGCTGTTTTACTCACACATATATACATATATGTATAGTTTGTTTACATTTTGGCAGGGTTGCCGGTTAGTCATTTTTGAACAAACAATATTTTTACTAATCTTCAAAGTGTTATGCGGATTACTCTTCAATACACAACTGTGCATTATTTGCCAAATGACAAGAAAATACTAATTTAATCGTTTTTAAAGTTGTCGTTGACGACTTTTTTTTTTTTTATTAATTTAGTTACTTTTTTACGGCTTAGTTGGTAATTAAAACACATTTTTCTTGTAATTTTGTTGCTGCCCAATATATTTCCATCACACCTTGGTGATAGTTATCAAGGACTAAAACATAAAATAACAAAAAACACAGTCAGAACATTAAATTTACAATTGAAAATCCATAAAAAAATTATATTGGGAAGCAACAAGATTCTCACAAAAATCTGTGTTTAATTAAAAAATCTGTACTGAGTTTCTGTAACTCATATCTTTTCTAGTATAAATAGGTGGTGACAAAGTGTGGATCGTATTAGTGTGACATCACTTTAATTGATTTTGTTACAGAAACTCAGATTTATTGTGGCAATTTATAACTTTTTAATGTAGAAAAATTGCAGAAGAAGACCACCAAGAGTTATCAATTAAGAAAATACCGCCACCATTGTGGATAAATTTCAAATCGAAATATACAAACATTTTAAACGCAAATTTCTAATTGTGTACCAAACGAATCTTGATGATGTTGTGGAATAGCCAAAGTAGAATTTTGTTTTCCTAATTCAGTTATTTCCATTCATTTCCAATTTCAAAAATTTCAATTACAACCTAACCTAAAAATCAAATTGTCAAAACAGCGTATCAGCTGTTTTCTTGCGAATGTTTACGATTTTGTGTTCAATTACTTTGGTTGATAATTTTCTCTTTTTCTCGTTTTTACTCTTAATTTGACATTGACGCTCTTTTTGCAAGTACTTGCAAGTAAAGTTGTTGAACAAAGCTATTATCTTGTTATTAATTTATATATATATATATTTACATTTTGTTTGGGATTTAAAAAAAATTTATAAACGTTTTATTCGTTCGTTTAAGTAGACATACTATTTTTTCCATGTGAACACATATATGTATATTCGATAACAATTTACAATCTTGTTGAGTTAGTTGTATAATGCTGTGAAAATTACTGTATAAATATTTAATAACTAAAAATGTTCAACTGGCAACCCTTCTACCTTGCAACCATGCGAGCGATCAGCTGACACATTTTTACGTAAAAAATCAAAATGATTTTGATTTCTGCGGTACGGGCTTCTGCGTCGTACGTCGTTGAATAATCGGTTACATACAAATCCCATTAAATAGGTTGGATCAGCTGACACGGTACACGGGTTTACGTTCTCGACTAACTGGGCTATAACCCAATGTCCGTGTCAAAACACAGCAACTCTGCCGTGAAATTATCGAACGATTCTCTTTTGTGACGCTGTCCTGTCTTCCATTGAACAAACTTGTCGCTAAAAGCCCGTCTCCACATAACTTGATTCGCCAGCAAAACATCTAGCGAAACATCTCGCTAAATAACCCCGTCTCCACGTGGCTGATCGTGATTCAGTTTAACATTTCTCTTTGTTGTTCTTCTTAAATGTTTGTATGTTTGCTTATTTTTGCGTTTTTGTTTTGGTCTGTGTGAGATTTCGATAGATTTTCGATACAAAATTAGAGAAGGCATCGATATCATCACGTTTGGCAAGAGGATTGAGAACGAAACAAGTGTTTCAATCTTCACTCGCTCTCAGAAATTTGTATGGAAATAAGCGAGTTTCGGCACTGGTTTCCGTGTCGAACCAAGGTTGAGAGAGCGAATGTAGAAAAGGAGCGAAACACGTTATGTGGAGACATGGTATAACCAACTTTTGTTCATTATGTTTTGTTCTGGCATTCTTCGAACGCTCTGATTGGTCGTTGGCGATAAGAATGACAACACAAAGCGAAAAATCGTACAGAATAGCCATGAAGGAACTAGGAAGGAGTATGCAGGCGATCAGCTGACTTCTTCTTCAATCTTCAAAAACACACGAACACAAGCATTTTTTTTGTTAACATATGCCACACACACACTCACTCTAGTATTTCCATAGGGGACTAGTTCTGTCAAATTCTTCTACATTCCTGTTTCCATGACATTTTATCCCCATGCGATAAACTTTATTATTGAATCATGAGAATAGCATAATCGCAAAACTGGTCGCAAATTTACGAAATCGATGCGAAAATTGTCGCAAATTGGTTACATAAACTTTTTTGCAGGTAATGTACATACATATGTATGTACATATTAGGGATTCCAATCCCGGGATCCCGGGATCCCGCCCTTTTTGACTCCCCGGAAATCCCGGGATTGCTAGAATTTCATCCCGGGATTTTCGGGATAAAATAAAGAGAGAATATTGCCCTATTATAGCAAAGAAAAATTTTATTTTATATAATTTTTATTGGTCTCAGATAGCGTTCCCTATTCTGAACGAAAATGTTGCATTATTACATGGCAGCATTACCAACATGTGCCCTGTGCCCTATGAAAATGGTACATTTTTCATGTGATAAATGAAACAAAAATAATGCAACCCTTTTGTGCTAAGAACAGAAAATGTTGCCCCTTAGTCGGGCCAATTTTACATTTTGTCTATAGAACAAACAGCCCTAAAAAAATGTGTGGAAGCTTTGTGGAAGAGAATAAAAAAACTTGACAGTCCGAAGAAAATGCAGAATAAGTTTGACATTTTTGCCAGAATAAAAAAAGCAAAGTAAGGATTAATATTTTTGATTTAATAACACTACAAATAATTTAAAAAAATACCAAGAATCTCAGGTTTGGGGGAGAATAGATATGGGCCTGCTGAGCTCAGAACTATTTTTTTTTTTTTTTAATTTTTTGTATGGTTAGGTTTTTTTGGTTATCACTTCATTGAAAAATTATTTTCGCGGGAGTCACAAATGAGATAATCACAAGCAGTACCTCGTTCAAAACCCAATTAAAATTGTCGATGTACAACTTGTAGTAATTGGACATTACCTCGCTGAGTGACAGCTGGTCGAAATCAAGATTTTATTAATTACTTGCGATTTTTGAAAAAATTTTGATTTTAAAATTAAGCTTTTTGCAGGAAGTTGTAAAATTCAGGGAAGTTTTATTATTTTAAAAATTAGCCTGCTTAATTGTGGTTATCGCATTTGTGATTTCCGAGAATAATTTTTGAGTGAAGTGATAACCAAAGAAACACCAAATTACCGTTATCTCAAAAATCTAAAAATACAAAACATTAAAAAAAATAGTTCCCAGCTCAGCAGTCCCATACCTGAATTTTTAGATATTTCTTGGCTGTAAACTGGTGTAATTAATTTTTTTTGTTGTGAAATACGCGTTGTAAGGAAACGTATGTTAGGTATTTTTAAAATCTTTAGAATTCTTGTGGTAAAATTCATTTGATAATTTCTATTTCCTGATTTTTGGCCATTTATTTCTCAAAGGTTTTTGCAATTTCCTCCCATGAAAAGTAAATAATGGAAGAAAATGCAAAAAAAATTTCAAAAATAAAATTAGCAAAAACCAGGAAAAAGTTTAATTTTATTTTAGAATTTCACATTATGTATTAAAATAAAATACGCTGCTGTATACTCGGAATTCATCTCAAAATTTCTGCATCCGATTTTTAATTTTTTTCGAATGTTGCATAAATTTTCAGTATTTGTCGGCAAGCTTGGAAATATTCGCTTAAACGAAGTACGTCATTAAATTCTAAAAATTTTTATTGGAAATTATCAAATGATCACAAGCTTTATTATTAATATCCTAAAAGTACCAACTGTAAAGGCAAATGTTTTGTATGTAATTTTCTTTGTTGGTTGCGTTTTTTAAAGTAACTCTTATGAGTTTACGTTCCTATTTTATTTTATTACTAATGAAATAATAACAAGTAAGGAAGCCTAAGTTCGAGTGGAATCGAACATTAGATACTCAGCTGTATGCTTTCATTGTTGGTTTGCGTTTGTTCGATATAGGGTGTATTTTATATAAAGCGAGTGCCGCATAAAGTGGGCGTAGCCACGCCTATTTTCAACATTTTTATCAGTCATCCAACTAAGCATATGAATATTATTCTTTGTGCAAAATTTCATTCCTTTATGACTTCTAGTTACAAAGAAGTCTTGTTACAAATTCCCAAAGGGTGTTCCAGAAATATCTTTGTTAAAAAGTAGGCGTGGTCATAAACCGATTTCAATAAATTTTTGCGTGTCTATTAACACAAGTTATAAAAGTGTATAAACCAAGTTTCGTCATAATATCTCAATCATTTGTCGAGTTATGGGCTCCGAAATCTCGTTGATTCCTTTGTCTGAAAAGAGGCGGTGCCACGCCCATTTTCCGAAATTTTTAAATTTTTTGGTTCCGATCTATTGTAGAACTCATGCCACAAAATTTCAATGAATTATCTTTATATTTGACAAAGATATCGCTTAAAATGTTTTTATTAGGCCACTTTATGATACCCATATATAAAAGTGGGCGTGGTCGTCAACCGATTTCGCTAAAATTTTGAACATGTATTACTACAAGTAGTGAAAGTGTATAGACCAAGTTTCGTCATAATATATCGATTATTTGTCGAGTTATGGGCTCAGAAATCTCGTATATTCCTGCTTCTAAAAGGAGGCGGTGCCACGCCCATTTTCCAAAATTTTTGTATTTTTTGTTTTACGTTCATAGTTGGACACCTTCCATAAAATTTCAATGATATATCTTTATATTTGACAGAGATATCGCTTAAAATGCTTTTATTAGGTCACTTTATAATACCCATATATAAAAGTGGGCGTGGTCGTCAACCGATTTTGGCAATTTTTCGTCCAAACATTTGCCTAAGTAAGTATATCACGCCTACCAAATTTCATCGATATATCTTCAACGGTTTCTGAGTTATGACTCATCAAACTTTCAATGTTTGCCCCTTAATAAGTGGGCGTGGCACCGCCCATTTTCCAAAATTTCACCATATTTCTTCATAAGGGCCTGAGCTCAATACGTGTGTAAAATTTTATCACTCTAGCTCTATTAGTGACTGAGATACAAAATTTCCGATTTTTACCATATAGGGGAGGTGGGCGTGGTCATGGTCCGATTTCGCCCATTTTCAATACCATCCGTTCCTGTCTTGATACCAACTTACATTTCAAATTTCATCAAAATATCTAAATTTTTGCGCGAGTTATCGTGCTCACAAGCAGACGGACGGACATGGCTCAATTGATTTCTCTTTTCACCCTGATCATTTTGATATATATAAGTCTATATCTATCTCAATTATTTCATTCTGTTACAATCCACCGTTAGGAAATCAAAACTATAATACTCTGTGTACTAGTACAGCTGAGTATAAAAATGGCAATAAAAATCAATTTTTTCTTTGCACTTTAAAGTTGTAGCGTTCCTCGAAATATATATTTACTTTTCTCGACCCCAAAATGTGGGAAAATAATTAAAGTCCAAATCCCGGGACAAATCCCGGGATCCCGGGATTATAAAAAGAAATCTCGAAAATCCCGGGATCGCAAAAATCGGAAAAATTGGAATCCCTAGTACATATGCATGAAAGCATAACTACCAGGGTAGGAAGAAACTCAGAGTATGAGTGAGTGAGTGAGGAATTTCAGCCTAAGGGAATGATGATGAGTGTCCGTTTGCGTTTCTCACTCATCTATAAAACAGAGTGAGGATTTTTTTGGTTTCTTCACTCATTTCGAACTCGTTCTGAAAAAAACCTGAGGGATCGGAAAACATAAGTAGTCAACTAGTATTTTCCTAGGACTTATTCAGACAAAGGGCAACATTTTATTTCATATATGTAAGTGAAGATGAACATAATAAACTCTTTACACCAAGTGCTTCACTAATCGTATGAGAATTGTAGAAATATGTAAAGCCGTAGTGAAATCGACGAACGGAGGAAACACATCGAATTTGTCTTTTGCATACCAGCTGAACAACTAATAGAAAGTAAACTGGTATGTTTTTTTCCGTCTCCTACCCAGTGGTGCCAGATTGAGGGAAATTTCCCTTTTTGAGGGATATTTCACTGCAAAATTTTTAATGAGGGGAAAAAGGGACATTTTGTTGTCGTCCATATAAAAAAAGGGATTTTTTGGTTGCAGAACAGTTCACATACCTACATATGTATAATTTATAGTATAACTTAAAATAAGCACATCTCACACTGAAAAACTCCCATTCAGTGTATGAATACACACGCTTTCGCGTTAACTTATGCAATGCAAAAAGGAGTCGGTTACTTATGTATGTACATGCAGTGAACTACACTGCGTATACGTAACTTGTTTACATACATACATACATACATACATACATGCAGGTGAAACTAATAAAAGCGTGTTAATAATCGCCACTCTTAGGTAATTTATTTTTCATTGTGCACATTCGTACTGTATTGTTAATAATCGAAAGAATTTTGGAGAATTGGGAGCCACTTTAAAGCTATTTTCGCCTGGTCTCATTTGAAGATAAGCGCAAAAAAGCAGAAACAGTTTATGAAGAATTGGAAAGAATTCAAAACAAGGCTTATTTTAGATTTTTGAAGTACGTGGAACTTCCAACCCCATATTTACTTGAAGGGCATAACGTTTACGTTGGTTATGAATGCGAACATATTTTGTCAAATTTAGATTTGGAGGAAAAGATTGTATTAAAAAAAGTATTTGCGCTTTTATGAAGCTTCTGCTTTTTAGATAATATCATGTTTTCCATTTGACGATGTTTTCGAAGAATTGCAGTTTTTAGATCCCGATATTGTTTTGGATTTCTCTAAAAACAATCGTGTATCACTTCTTGCTCTAACTAAAAAATTAAATCTTAATCCTGATCTCACAGAATCGGAATATAAGAGTATTTGTATAGTTTTAACCGAAACACAAAAAGACGATTTAAAAAAATAATATACTATAAAAAACTATAATGACAATTTTTTGTTTCATAATCTTAAGCAATTGGTTAAAATTGTACTCACGTTACCCCATTCAAACGCTGAATCAGAAAGAATATTTTCAATTGTAACGGATGTTAAATCTAAAAAGCGAAACAAACTATCTAGTGATATGTTAAATAGTACATATAAGTAAAGTAAGAGTTGACTTTCAATCGAAAAATATCAATTGCTTCAACTTTAAAATCAACAAAAATCATATCCACTTGCACAATGCAAATAATTTGTACAACTGATACTTTTAGCTATTTAAAAAAATTTATTTAATTGTTATATATTCTTATATCACTGAAATAAATGCTTTAAATTCGGTTAGAATTTTGTGGGATTTTTTTTATTTAAAATGTGGGAAATTAGGGATTTTTTCCCAATTTCTGAGGGAATTTTAGCGGAGATTGTCTGGCATCACTGCTCCTACCAGTTGATCAACTAGTTTACTTGCATACCAGTTCACGTTTTCGCTACAGGGATGTTTTTCTAATAAGAAGCATGTATGGTTGTTTTTCTGCTTTTTTTCATATTTGTGCCCGTTTTAGGCGATTGAGTAGGTATGTAAAATCCATATTTCTACCTAAACTTGGTTTTTGTTGTTTTTCATCTATGTATATGTGTACATATGTATGTAAATATGTGTTTAATTCACAAAATGCAATTACGAATATTTACATATGTACGTATGTATGTAGGTAGGTAGTTAAAAGGAACATTATTTTTAAGAATGTGCATTCGTTCTATTCGTTGCTTGATATAATAGGGGTATTCGCTATCCATAGCATAACCCTAGCACGTAGCACGGATTGCACGGATTGCAAAGTTTTACAACGCACAACAACAAAATACACGCGCACAAAAATATGCTAGACCTCAAAAATATGCTACACCAAAACCTATGTATATTTATTTGCTATGAAGTGTAGGAAATTAATTGCGACCCTGCGTCAGCCGACATTTGCCAATTGCTAATTTCAATTTCAATTTGATCATTCGAATTTTGCTTAAAATGTTATTTTTTATGTGTATTTATTAAATTTACTAAAATAAAATGATTTATTTATTAAAAAGTGAGTGATGAACGCGTCCCTTTGGCTAAAAAGAAAAGCTGCTTCTTAAAATTTCCTACAACTGTGCAATGGGGTGCTCTCGATGTGTAGCATATTTTGGTCTAGGATATTTGCAATCCGTGCTATCTTGCTATCTTGCCAGGGATAGCGAATACCCCTAATGTTTTTTGTATGACAAAATATATGTACCTATGTAGGTACTTACCTACTTGTTTAGTTTTTATTTATTATGCGACTAACGCAAAAAACTATTTATTCGTCATTAGAATCATATTTTTTTTTTCATTTGACATTAACAGTATATTTCTCACAATTTTTTATCTTGACAACAAAAAAATAAAATAATTTTGAAATAAAAAAGAAATGGAAATGGGTACAAGTTATAAATTTAGCAAGCTCTACCTAACTTCCGCTTTTCAATCAAGGGAATGAAGAAGTCCTATTTGCGTAGCGTATTGTTCCAAATATACTCAGTACATAGCCATCCTTCTATTTTAATTTTCATTATTATTTTATTTTAGTAATTTATTATTCAAATTAAAAAAAAAATGGTTCTCGTTGAGTTTAAAATTTAATGACAATCAAATTGTTCTTTGAGGGATAGTTTATCTTTTTTCAACCTACAGTAGAATTGTTTTTGTAGTTTTACTTTCGGTAGATTTTTCAAACAATAAATACAAGAAAAATTCAGAGAAATAAAGTGGTGTCATACGGGCTTTCGTTATTCGATTTCGAACATAAAAGCGCTGCCAAAGAGTTTTCTACCACCATATTTGCCATAAAGTACATTATTTTGAACAAAAGTCAAGATTAAACAAATATGTAATCTTAAAATGCGATAGATTTTAAGCCCCGTGCAGTAGATCTTCATATTTAAAAAAATATGCTGTAGATTTCCCACATACATATGCGTGCAGTGTGCACACTGCAGAGAATAAATAAATTTATAGCATTCATGCAGCTCCATACTACATACTTGGCTGCGTCATCGCCAAGCTATGAGGCGTCGCTCATATTCCTCACTCACTCAGAGTAACTCATGAGGGCGCAGCTGAGGAGAGGCAACGCTACTAGCGTGCCTCATCTTGGCTGCACACTCTGGTGCCACTCACGCAGAGCGCTCACGCTAATGTGTGGCTTCTGTTGTTTATACGCTCAGAGGCCACTCATGCAGCTGCACCCTCATGAGCACACTCAAAAAAAAAATTTCTCTCGATCAAAGACATAATTTTCCTTATTTTGAACACGCGTCCCAATACAAAATTTTCTTTGTTTTGTGTAAATTTTCTCAAAAATGTGGAAAAAACATAAAAAAACATTCAAACAAATTCGTTGCCATGGGGATTTGTATGGGAATTTAATTTCTCAAAATTAAAGAAATCAAGTCTTCAAAACAAGGAAAGTTGGGAATGGAATGGCGCTTAAAGAATTTTTCATTATTTTAATGTATGAATTTTTTCAAAACAAGTATATGAAACCATGGTAACGCATGTAACAACAATATTTTATAAACCTTTTAACATGTTTTAAGGAAAATTTACTCAAAACAAAGAAAGTAGTGTTCAAAATAGGTAAACAATTTCTTTGACCCCTCCATATATTTTTTTTCTCTCAGTGCAGCCTTGGGCAAAACCTTAGCACCTGCTAAATGAGAGTAAGCGCCCGTGTACGTATCAGCGTTGCCACTTTGGTTATTTTTAACCAAAATTGGTATTTTTTTTCGCTAAAACCGATTTTGGTAATTTGGTAAATTTTTTCCGGTTTGGTAATTTTCCATTCCCTGGGCTAATACACCATTATATGAAGAAAATTTTGGTGTTAAACATTTAATTTTTTTTTTTTGGTGTTATGCCTAAATATGTTTCGGAGATCACCACATCTCTTCCTCAGACTACTTTTTTTTCTGGTTTGTAAGCTAATGGCATAACCAATAGGCTACCGCCACCTTGCATTTCCCTTGGATTAATTTTGCTTTTGTTTTTTCTTTTTAAAACCTACCATCCAGCATCAGTGAATTTGTCGACGTTTGTCACCAGTATGTTAGTGGAGTTGTGTGCTTTTGTAACCGTAGCTTTCCAGAAGAAATTGTGTAACTTTTGAAGTTAGTTACACTGTTTTAAATATTGGACTATTTTTTAAACTTTGATCTGGTTTGAAAGAAATTTAAAACTTTTTTTGGGTTAAATTTTGAACTCGAAAGTTTAAAAGTTTCTTATTCCTTTTTGGTTTAAAATTCAAACTTACAAAAGTTCAAATATTTCAAAGTATTTTTTTGGAATAAATTTCATACTTTTTTGGTTTAAATCTTACACTTTTTCTCATTTAAACTTTTAAGGTTTAAATTTTAAACTTTCATTGGTCATAAAATTTGGTTTCAACAAAAAAATTTAATTTATGATTTGAAATTCCAACTTGCTTTTTCAAGAAATGAACAATAAAAAAGCTCATTTATAGTTATTAGACAATTTGAATGAATGACTGTGTGGCTTTGTTTGAATGAAGAAATAAACAAACAAACAAAATATTTATGGAAACAGATAAAATGAAGAAGGAAGAAAAGGAGAAGCAGGGGATAAGAAAAAGACACAATATGGAAAAGGATTAAGGGGATGTTGGACAAAGAAAAATATGGAAGAAAAGAAGAAAAAAGTATAGGAAAGAAGATACAATAGGGAAAGGCATCAAGAGGATTTGGGAGCAGAATTTTTTTTTTTAATATAAACCAAAGAAAGGTTTAAATTTTAAACTTTTGAAAGTCTTAAAATAAATTTTAATTTGGAATAAAATCTAAACCTTAAAATTTAAAAAATCTTTTAAACTTTTTAAAGTTTAATTTTAATAATTTTTCGGTCGTGTCCTATATACGAGTATCGACCAAAAAAGTTTAAAAATTATACCAAAATTTACTTGGGTGTAGTGGCCGCTGTGGTGTAGTGGGTAGAGAGCTCGCCTGCTATACCAGAGGTCTCGGGTTCTAATCCCTGTCCGGACAAACACGAAAAAAAATTCTAATAATTAAAACCCAATTATTGGATTTTTTAAGAGCAGTGGTCACCTCTCGGCAGTGGGCGGTATACCCTCCGAGTGTATTTCTGCCATGAAAAAGCTTCTCACAAAAAATGCATTCGCCGTTCGGAGCCGGCATAAAACTGTAGGTCTACCCAATTTGTAGGAAAAACAAAAGTTAAGGAGCACATTTCGAATTAGGAGAGAAGCTCGGCCATAAAACTCGCCAGAGTTATAAACGCGCCAGTGTATTATTATTAAAGAGTTTTATATATAATATACGATATTTGTGTACTAAAATGAAAACTTATAGTCAGAAATGTGATTTTTATTATTTATAAAGAAAATGGTAATTTTTTTCTTAATTTTTGGTAAATTTTTTATTTTGACTGTGGCAACGCTGGTTCGTATACACACCGATCGTCACTACTACAGACAAGTAAAGAGCGTAAAACGAGCGCTCACGATGGGACTTGGCGATCGTCGCTTAGGAAAAATAATCGGTTTGCCTTTGACTGGCGTGAAAGCAAGTGCTCGTCGCTTGCATTGTGTAAAACGAAACTAATGCCGATCGATGCTGTACCGTTAGGTTTGAGGGCTCGCCGCGGCGACGCAATTCAATATCGCTGTGACTCGCCAACAACAAATACATATGTAAGTAAATCGATTTCTGTGAGAAAAAGAAATGCGCGTTATTCTGCCGCAATCGATTTGCTTGTTGTTGGGAGCCACGCGGAGCCACTACATCACCGATCGGCAGCGCTGGCAGAGCAACCAACACACGCGCAAAATTTTTGTGGTAGTGTGCGTGCACAAGCACAGTACATACTGGAAAACCCTAGGCAAAAATTTTATTTTTACTTGTAAAAGTGTTAAATGCCAAATTAAAATGAATAAAAACAGGATTCTATCAATATTTCTGGTAGCGGTTTTTGATTGCGCTTTGCTTAATAAATTTAAAAATCTGGAAGCATATCAAACACTGGGGTTCATGATAGGGGTTTAAGTAAAAAAAAATTCACTTCCCATTCGCTTCTAAAATTGCGCATTTCGTCTAGTTTGCCTTGTTTATGAAAGAAAAAATTATCCGCATATGAACTAGAGGGCTGCACGAATGGATTCGAAACGACCAACAAAATATTCGCGGCCGTCCAATTCAGCGTTGCGTGATTTCGAATCAATTTTGATTTCAAATCAACTTTCAAATAAAGAATCAACTATTTTCAAATCAAAGATAATTTTTATTTGTGATTCATTTCTCAAAAGAATCAAAAATACCCTTTGATTGGTGATTCAAACTGTTTTCAAATCAAAGATAAATTTGATTTGTGATTCCTTTCTCAAAAGAATCAAAAATACCCTTGGATTAGTGATTCAAACCATTTTCAAATCAAAGATAAATTTGATTTGTGATTCGTTTCTCAAAAGAATCAAAAATTTTTTTGATTCTTGATTCAAAAAATATCTTATCAAAAATTTGATTCGAATCAAAAATTTTATCCGAATCAAAAATTTATTTAGAATCAAAAATACTGTAGCATATCAGAAATATTCAAGTACATTCTCGGTAACTTAAAACACAAAAACAATTTGGCTGTTGTTGCACTTTTGGTGCATTTTATACATTTTTTTGTTTTAAGTTGAATACTTGAATATTTCTGATATGCTACAGTATTTTTGATTCTAAATAAATTTTTGATTCGAATAAAATTTTTGATTCGAATCAAATTTTTGATAAGATATTTTTTGAATCAAGATCAAAAAAGATTTTTGATTCTTTTGAGAAATGAATCACAAATCAATTTTATCTTTGATTTGAAAGTAGTTTGAATCACGAATCAAAGGGTATTTCTGATTCTTTTGTGAAACGAATCACAAATAAAATTTATCTTTGATTTGAAAATAGTTTGAATCACGAATCAAAGGGTATTTCTGATTCTTTTTTGAAACGAATCACAAATGAAAATTATCTTTGATTAGAAAATATTTTAAATCAAGAATCAGAAAATATTTTTGATTAGTGATTCAGTCAAATCAAAATCACGCAACCCTGGTCCAATTACAGTACCTATTTGTTTTTGTCGTTTGCGAATAAGCACAAGTAGAGCACAACCATAAACAGAACCAATACAATACTTATTCTTAGCGACAATCAGGGCCGTAGCCAGACTTAAATTTAAGGTAGGGCAGCGTTGGTTTAAGGTAGGGCGGAAGTCAGTCTTGGCACTACCACCATTGAGCGCAGTTTTATCCGTGCTTAGTGGTGAATTCGAACGCTAGGTCAGTTTTGGCAATTGACATGCATGTGAATAGAAATATAATTAATGGAAGATAGCGACCAACCGCCATACGCAAATAAGCGAGAGATAAAATTGAAGCCGAAAATATTATAATAAATTTAATGCAACAAAAAATTTAATTTTTTAATTTTTTAAATTTTGAATTTTAATTTAATTTCCTTCGATTATTCCATACCTAAGAGAGCTTCGATCTTTAAATTTGGTACGTGGGCCGCCTGTAGGTATGCACGCAAGTCAAGGTGAAAAAAAAACTCTCGAAAATGATTAAACGATAACCATAGAAAATTTAGACACCCCATTTTTCCAACGAGTAAAATTTTTTAGATTAGCACACAACCTTGGGAATCAATTCCGCGATCTTGGTGTTGTTCGCTCACAGTCAGATTAGTTTTTGTCAGAAAACTGCCGGAATGAACCATTCCTTTAGCCAAACTACAAAAATTCGATGGTCTTATTTAATTATATACAATTACACAATTTGCGCATCACTGAATAACAACGAGTAGAAATATGACAAGTATCACAGACTTGTTTCAGCTGTATGGTAGCTATATTTTATAGTCCAAATTTGCATGTCCTTATCTGTTTAAATAGCGAAGCTATACCCCAAAATGTCCACATCTGAACAATCGGTTGTATGGCAGCTATATATTATAGTCACCCGATTTCAATTATTTTCAGGAAAAGTTAAGGTAATGCTAAAATATGGTCATGTGCAAAGTTTGGGCAATTTAACTCATAAACTGACTGAGTTATTAACAAAACAGTCCAAATTGATGGTAATTTTTCAATACCGTTATCGCATAAACCGGAGCCAGTTTGGAAAAACTAATGATGGCATTGAATTTAGAATGCCCCAATTAATTAAGAACAACCGCCAAAATCCTTACGCGAGAAAAGGGTTCAAAACCTAAGTAAAGTTTATAAATGGGAAAAAAATTACCTTCGGAGCTCTGAAACTTCTTTCCTAAATTTTTCGAAAACGAGAGCTAACTTTGACTTTCTGAAAACGCCATCGTATTCTACAGCTAAAAATTAAGTTGGGGTGTCTCGGCCTTTCTCTGTGATATTTCAAAAGTTAAAAATTTATCTACAGTGTAATTGATCTCACTTGTTGGCCTTTTTAAGGAAGGGCATTGCCCCACAGTGCCCCCCCCCCCCTAGCTACGGGCCTGGCGACAATTACATGACCTTAAAAAGGTTCTGCAAATAGTGTACACTACTTGCGAATACTTCGAATATAATCGAAATATATGTGTGTACATATTTTCATAAACACACATTCAGACGTTTTTCAGCAAAATTACGCTGCTAGTGTGTGTATGTGCATATGCATACACACTAGGGCGGGTCGATTGGTAGGGGCCAAAAAAAATTAACAGGGACACATGGCGATTATGAAAATTTGGGTAATTTCAAGCTTTTTTTACCCAAGAAACCATATGTCTAAAATAAATTTTGAACCAGAGCTTTTAACGATCTACATACATATATTACATATTCCCAACTGTTCTATATATTTTAAAATAACTCGGTAACCAATGCTTCGATTCCTTTGATTTTTTCGGCATTAGTTAGGAAACTTATTTGGCAACAAAAAATGGTGGTCAGTTTTTGACATTAAAAAAAAAAACATTACTCAAAAGTTCAATTTTTGGAAATAATCGCTGTTTTCCACGTTCTCATATGTTGAGGAAAAAAAATTTATAAATACATATATGCGCTTAATATCAGGCTTCATTTTCATATATTTAGCGATCCTTTCAGGGAAAAAAGATTCTGCTGAAGAAAACAATGAAAATAGTCAATTTCAAAAAAAGGCGAGTATTCACATCTATATTATTAATACGCTAACATAAATTTTGTTCCATCTTCTCCGTCGAAACTACTGAACCGATTTTAAAACTAAGCACACCATTAGAAAGGCATTGCTCTCAAATAGAACTGCGCCAATTTTCATGAAAGTTGGTTGGAAAATGCGTCCACAATCGTCGTTGGAAAATTGACGTGTGGTTGTTGTTGCATGCTTTTGCACACAACAGAGCTGTATCAATGCGCAAGCATACCTGACTTTGTGCGTGCAATTGTGAACATGTTTGGCTGGATGTGTTGTGTAGGTTCAAAGAAGTAGAAACGTAAAAAGGTAGAAAAAGCACTACAACAAAAATACAAAGTCAAGGACTAAAAAGGATAAGAAAGAATAATTAGGAAATAAATCGAGTAAAGAAAAGAGCAGAAATAGAAAGAAAGAAGTAGGTGGGAGAATTGTGAAGACGAGTAACGACAACAATACCAACAACAAAAACAACAAGAGAGTAGAAGTGACAGTAAAAACAAAAGGAGCAGCATCAACAGGAACAACAACAAAATAGTAACAGTGACAATAAAAACAAACAATTATACAAAAACTATACATATGTTCACCTTAGTCATAAGTAAACATCTAGAAAAACTGTCGAGTTTCGACAGTAGGCAGCACTCTAGTTTTTTTTGTTAAACCATAATCGTTTTACAATTTCAATCTATTTACACCCACGTAGCACAGTTGTTTTCCTTTTCTTATTTGCGTCTACTTAAAACATAACAAAAGAAGGAGCCGTTTATATTTAAATCCTTTTAACTTGATTTTCTTTACTTGTTGCTACATTGCATGCACATACATACATACATATGTATATCATATGCACATTCAATAAACAAACAGGACATTTTTGTTGCTTGCCACATCGCATGTATCAGTGAACTGCACAAGCAGATTGAATTTTCAAGCAGAAACAAACAAACAAGCAAGCAACGAAAACAAACAATCCAAGCGCTGCTTGTAACCTAACAATCACAAGCGCGCTTGGGATTGTTTGCATTTTTTCAATCTAAGCGCTGCTTAGTTTGTTTAAAAGCAAGCAAGCTCTTGCTTGTTTGTTTAAAAACAAACCAAGCTAGCGGTTGCTTGAAAAATAAAATTCAAGCATTTTCAAGCAAATTTCAATCAAAAGCAAGCAAGGAGGAGATTTTCAATCAGATTTCAAGCGTTCATTTCGCTTTCCCAAAAGGAGTTTTTAACGAAATCTTTCAAGCATTGAGGAATAGGCGCACAGAAATGGAGATGAACTCAATTCTACCAGTATTTTTCTGCAGATAATTGTAAGAAAATAAAGGACAAAGCCCTTTGTACATATTTAAGCATGCATATACCCTGCAAAAAATGCTTATTGTTGACAAATCAGGTCTAAAAAAGGGGTATGCTGGCAGCACTGCTTCTGCTATGCACTCACTCTGTCTATTCCTAACGTTCTAATACATGACATCAACAAAAGATTATCAGCCTTATTTTAAGCCTTACGCCAAACAAATTTGCTACCTTTATAATTTTCTGGCCTTAATTCGAATGCCTTTAAATGTGCTGTTTAATTCTTAAATAAGGCTAAAATATTTTAGCGGGTATGTCCGCAAATTTTGCGACCAGCAGTTTTTATATGTATGTAAATGGTCTTGTCGTCGAAATGTTCAACAAACAAAAGAAAATTTGTATGTATGCACATACATACATACATGTATGTTTATGAGTACGACATTGAAATTCCCAAAGGAACTAAGAAATTATGGAAACAAATAACTAGCGGGAATGTGACAAAAATGCAAGTAGCTCACTTGTCATTAGATTCTCACCAGCTCGTAAGTGGTCAATTGAGTAATCATTCCAATGAAACTACTGCTGTATGTAGTATTATTATAAGCAAATTCATCTTTAAAACATGGAATTTAAAGAAAATCTGCCATCATTGTACCTGAAAGAGTAGGCGCGCAGAAATGGAAGATTAACTCAAATCTGATCTAGTATTTTTCTGCAGATAATTGTAAGAAAATAAAGGACAAAGCCTTTTGTACATATTTAAGCATCATATACCCTGTAAAAATGCTTATTGTTGACAAATCAGGTCTATAAAAGGAGTATGCTGGCAGCACTGCTTCTGTTATGCACTCACTCTGTCTACTCCTAACTTTCTAATACATGACTTCAACAAAAGAACATCAGCCTTATTTTAAGCCTTACGCCAAAAAAATTTGCTACCTTTATAATTTTCTGGTCTTATTTCGGAAGCCTTTAAATGTGCTGTTTAATTCTTAAATAAGGCTAAAATATTTTAGTGGGTATGTCCGCAAATTTTGCGACCAGCAGTTTTTATATGTAAATGGTCTTGTCGTCGAAATGTTCAACAAATAAAAGAAAATTTGTATGTATGCACATATGTATGTACATATGCATGAGTGTGTTTTTATGAGCAGAGTGGAATGTCCAGCGAACTTAAATATACCCTGCAAAAATGCGATTTCTCGGGACGTGTCCGGGATCAATCGCAAGGGAGCATGCGACTAATACAAGTTTACATCCCTTTATATGGAGCGAATTGATCGTATTTATTCGAGCATGTCCTTTGAAGAGACTAATTGTTCAATTTGTATGCCCGAACTGGTACAAATGTAGATTAATCGCTTTCAGCCAAGGCTATTTTTTATGAAAATGTCTAAAATTTATAAATTGTTATATATGTATATTAGAAGAAAGTTTATTCAATTAGCTTTTATCGTGTAGTTTTTTAAATAGTCAGTATTGAGTTTATAATTGTAATTGATTTTTCCCGTTCGGTCGGTCGGTATGAAAGGTATTAATTTACATTTATACCCGTTCGGGATGAATTGTGGACTGATTGTTCCCGAAAGAGATCAATCCGGGATAAATCTCTATCGGGATTATTCGAACATTTTTTTGCAGGGATATGTATTTTGGTTTATTACAAAAGTAGGTAGAATGCCATACATGTATATACATACATATGCATATTTCAGTTTGTTACAAAAGTAGGTATAGAATACGAAAAGGTTAGAATCATGACGCCTATGCAAATAGAGGGTAATTACACAAGGCCATTCATATGTACATATTTACATACAAAAATATTTTCCTTTGTTGACAAAAGGATAAAATACTGATGCGTATAGAAAACAGAATGTAGATACATACATGTATGTACATTAGAGTGGCCCTTATTTACGAAAGTCGGAAATTTGCAGGTGTTACCCCCTGATATGTTCTTGTTTAATAAAAAAATAATACCCTGAAAATTTTGGCCCGATTGAACAACTCTAACCCGTGCCACAGCCAGTTGAAGTTGAAAAATTAACAACATCACTTTTAGTAAGCGCTGCTTTTGGCTATGCCGCGATAAATATATGAATGTGCGTAGGTATACCCGAAAACCCAACTGAGATGTTTACAAGTTTAAATTTGCATAAAATTAATCAAAATACTTTTATTATTTTACCGTTACAATTGCTTGAGTAGCAAGAATCGTAGAAGATGTATGTAAGTATGTAGATGACATTAAATTTTGGTTCTTACGTATAAAGCAACATAGTACAACAAAAAAATCAAACATTTCACTTAAGAGTTATGTATTAATTTAAAATCGTAGTCTATATTCTTTTCTTCCAATACAATAATTTTAAAACGTGCAACTGGGGAAATCAGTTAACTGAAGCACATGTCACACATAGGTAACTTTTTAGCACGTGTGAGACAAATTAGTTTTTTACAAACAGCAAAAGTGAGTATCTGTCGCCATTGCGAAGGTTTGTGTCCATATCATGGTCACTTTACGCGTAGTTACCGTTACTACCGTTTGAAAATGCTTCATAAATATAATATCGAGACGGTCTAGCACTATTCATGATAGAGTCCTCAATGTCGGTTTCCCATTCATCTTCCTCGAGTCATTTTTTAAGAATTACATTCGAGGAGGCACTTAGAATATTAAGTTTCCAATTTTCTACATTTGCACACCATTTTAGTTGAATTCTGATATAAAAAAAATAGTAGGAAAAGTCCCAAGTTGTCACAAAAATCACCTCCCTAAGGTCCCTGGACTGCGGTATTTAGGTTCTCTTGTCTGTGGATACCTATTAAAATTCTATGGCGAACAATTTTCTATAACTACATATTTAACCCTCTAACGACCTTCGAAATAATTATTTTTGCGGACTTTCTAAAAAGGAATAAAAGCGACCTCATCGTGGGGGTGTTAGAGGGTTAAAGTAGTCTACAAAGTTACAGCTATTGCAATTGTTTGGGGGTTTTACTATGTGGATATTGGCATTTCATCCTGTGTGAGAATTAGCTTACTCGAAAGTGCCGCTGCAAAGTGTTATAGAAAAAATACCCAAATTGTCAGCAGCAAACGCTGGCACAGTGAAATAACTTCCAAATAAAGTAACTCAAAAAAAAAATGAAAAACTGCAAATATTTTCATGCAAAATAAGACTTATTTCGTTATGAAATAACTCGCATTGTGTTGGAACTTATTTTATTTCCTTCTTTGGGAGTTATATCACTGCTCCGCAAACGCTTTCAATGGACTTTCTAGAAAATTAAAGTTCTGAATTGTATTTCTTATTTGTGTATGCATTATTATTTTTAAAATTTCCCATGTGTATACGATTACATGAAAAATATGCATTAAAAATTTTAATTTTCTTATTTTGTATGTGTATATATATGAGTAAATAAGGATCCATGACATTTCAGTACTTCAATATATAGAATATCAGTATATTTTGTATATAAATAATTTATTTGTGGAGTCTAATAAATAACAACCTTGCAATCTACTACAATTCAAAACTATAAGAGAATTCGTCCAATATAAACGTCCACCGAACCATATAACCCTTGGTTCATTATTTCAACATATTGTGGCACGGGTTAATGTTGACCAATCGTGGAAATATTAAACGGCGAACATTTTCTTCGTACATGAAACTATTTCAGGGGGTAACGTCTCAAAAAAGTAGAAAAAAATTTTTTCCATAGGCTTAAGGGCCACTCTAATGTGCAAACATACAAATTTTCTTTTGTTTTGGGTAGAATTTTGAACATTTCGATGACAAGACCATTTACATATAAAAACTGCTGGTCGCAAAATTTGCGGACATACCCACTAAAATATTTTAGCCTTATTTAAGAATTAAACAGCACATTTAAAGGCTTCCGAAATAAGACCAGAAAATTATAAAGGTAGCAAATTTGTTTGGCGTAAGGCTTAAAATAAGGCTGATGTTCTTTTGTTGAAGTCATGTATTAGAAAGTTAGGAGTAGACAGAGTGAGTGCATAGCAGAAGCAGTGCTGCCAGCATACTCCTTTTATAGACCTGATTTGTCAACAATAAGCATTTTTACAGGGTATATGATGCTTAAATATGTACAAAAGGCTTTGTCCTTTATTTTCTTACAATTATCTGCAGAAAAATACTAGATCAGATTTGAGTTAATCTTCCATTTCTGCGCGCCTACTCTTTCAGGTACAATGATGGCAGATTTTCTTTAAATTCCATGTTTTAAAGATGAATTTGCTTATAATAATACTACATACAGCAGTAGTTTCATTGGAATGATTACTCAATTGACCACTTACGAGCTGGTGAGAATCTAATGACAATTAAGCTACTTGCATTTTTGTCACATTGCCGCTAGTTATTTGTTTCCATAATTTCTTAGTTCCTTTGGGAATTTCAATGCCGTACTCATAAATATACATGTATGTACATATGTGCATACATCCGAATTTTCTTTTGTATGTTTCGACGACAAGACCATTTACATATAAAAACTGCTGGTCGCAAAATTTGCGGACATACCCACTAAAATATTTTAGCCTTATTTAAGAATTAAACAGCACATTTAAAGGCATCCGAATTAAGGCCAGAAAATTATAAAGGTAGCAAATTTGTTTAGCGTAAGGCTTAAAATATGGCTGATATTCATTTGTTGATGTCATGTATTAGAAAGTTAGGAGTAGGCAGAGTGAGTGTATAGCAGAAGCAGTGCTGCCAGCAGACTCCTTTTTTAGACTTGATTTGTGAACAATAAGCAACAAAATTTTTTTGCAGGGTATGTACTACATGCTTAAATATGTACAAAAGGCTTTGTCCTTTGTTTTCTTATAATTATCTGCAGAAAAAAAAACTGGCAGAATTGAGGTCACCTTCCATTTCTGTGCGCCTATTCCTCAATGCTTGAAAGATTTGGTTAAAAATCTCCTTTTGGGAAAGCGAAATGAACGCTTGAAATCTGATTGAAAATCTCCTCCAGCCTGCTTGTTTTGATTGAAATTTGCTTGAAAATGCTTGAATTTTTTTTTCAAGCAAGCACCGCTTGGATTGCTTTTAAACAAACAAGCAATAGCTTGCTTGGAAATTTTTCAATCAGCTTGTTTCGCTTTTAAGCAGATTGAAAAAATTGTAAACAAGCTATTGCTTGTTTGTTTAAAAGCAAACCAAGCAAGAGAGAGATTGGAAAAAATTTCAAGCGCTTGAAAGGGCAAACAAGCTGCTTGTGCAGTTCACTGGCATGTATGTCATATTAAGGTGGTTTTATGAAGGAAATAAAGTTCTCCAGAAATTCGCGGAACACCGCGATTTCATGCGAATATAATACGGAAATCTATACCTAAAATTTCACCTTAATATATTAAAATTTAGAGGTCGTGCAAATGCCTCCAAATTTCTTTCTCCTTTATATCAGTGATGATACATAATTTTTTTCAAAGTCCTTAATGAACAAGAAAAACATTTTTTATCATTAATAAATTGAACATATGTTTGTTGGGCTTTTATTTTTTGGTCCACCTTAATGCCATATGCACATTAAATAAACAAACAAACCAAAGAAGCAACAAGGTTGTGCGAATACTTCATAACATGGTTATTATTATGTTTTACTCGATCGTGGCGAATAGTGTACACTAATCGCTCCAACAGAGCAAATAGAAATAGTATTTGTATTCCAAATGAAAAGTATGGGTTTTATTCGTAGCTGCATTGAAATTGTGCTGTGACTAATTGTACAATGCATAGAGTATTCGTAAATATAGAAGAGGCAAATGGTATTGTGCAGAGGTCTAATATGTACCTACCCAATAAGAATTTTTGTTGGAAATGCATTTGAATTTCATTTGAGATCAAATCCATTTTCCAATTTCCAACATTAATTTTTAACTTGAATTCAATTGGAAAAAGAGTCCATTCTCCAGCAAAATAGCACTTTTTTGGTACGAAAATATTCTTGTTTCTCACTTGAAAAAATATTGACATTCGACTTAAATTCAATCGATTTATCCAACAAAAAATATTATGAAAATTTTATGTGAATTTTATATGAGCTATTGGCCGGTTTATAATTAAGAAAAATATTATAAAAATTATTTTAGGTAATGTTATGACAGTTGTTGTGTACATAGGAATTTTCTGCAACAACAACAACTACACAGACATTTTCCAACGGCGATTGTGCACGTATTTTCCAACCGATTTTAATGAAAATCAAAATGGACCTATTCTCGGGAATTCCCTTTCTAATGATGGTCGAACTTTTAAAATCGGTTCAGCAGAATCGCCAAAAGGTCGCGGACAAAATTCATGTTAGCGTATTAATATATAGATAACAATATTTAATACACAAAAATTAGTTGAATTATACTCTCCTTTTTATATTTTCTTCTTCATTCGCTTTTTAGTATGCTCTCAATTCTGACAAAACAGACGTGTTTCCATGTGTAAACTCCATTGGTTTCGATAGAAAGTAATTTATCGTTGCTTCCGGCCTCTCGGCATAAATTACCGTGGTACACAAAGCGTTTAAAGTGGCTAAATAACCAAAGGAACAAATATTTTAAGCTCTTCAAAGCCAATAATAACTTAAAATATAAAGAAAAATATATTGACTTTATGAATCGTTTCAACGATCTTGATAAAGTCCTATACAACAAGTATATATCTGGTATCGAAATGGAATTAAAGTCAAACCCCAAAGCTTTCTGGAAATACATTCGTTCTAAAAAAGGGTGTTCAAATAGCCCAACCTGCATGAGTCTCGATGACAATCGTTCTACCAATTTGACGGATACAGTCAATCTTTTTGCTGATTTTTTTAAGTCTAATTTTGTTAATGATACTAGTGGTAGCTCTTTTAGTTATACTTGTTCACAAACTATTGATTTCGGAGCTTAGTCAATTTCTGAATTAGATGTCCAACTTGGAATCTCTTCCCTTAAATCATCATTAAAAAATGATATTGACGGACTTTCTTCATTTTTCCTAAAGAAATGTAGTTCATCACTTGCTAAGCCAATATCTCATATTATAAATTTTTCTCTCTCCTCAGGCGTTTTTATTGACCGGTGGAAAGTGGGTTCTATTACGCCCATTTTTAAATCAGGCAACAAAAGTGACGTTCGAAATTATCGCCCAATATCAAAGCTCAGTGTTTTCTTGAAACTTTTTGAGAAATTGGTAAAAGAGAAAATGTTTTTTTCAGTTAAGGAATTAATTGTCCCAAACCAACATGGTTTTGTCCGAAACCGCTCCACAGTTACTAATTTATCTGTTTTCTCAGAATACTGTATCGCAGCGTTTAAGAGTGGATATCAGATCGACACCATATATACTGATTTCTCCAAAGCCTTCGACAGAGTGTCGGATAAATTTCTGTTATATAAGCTCAAATGTTTAGGGTTTCACTCAGTTTTTCTGTCATGGCTGGCCTCGTATCTGACAAACAGGAAATCTTATGTGGAAATAGAAAAAACCAAATCATACACTTTTGTGGCTACGTCAGGAGTACCCCAAGGTAGTATCCTTGGTCCTCTCTTGTTCGTTCTATTTGTGAATGATATCCACACGTGTTTTAATTTTTCTCATTTTTTACTATATGCTGATGATCTGAAAATGTATAGTAGAATTACGTGCTTGCAAGATGCCATATTACTACAAAACGAATTAAATAATTTGAGTGAGTGGAGTATTAGGAACAAGTTATCCCTCAATATAAGAAAGTGTTTCCATATGACCCTTTCTAAAGGTCAAAATCGTATCAACACAAGTTACTCTATCCTAAATACGCAGTTGGCTATAGTAGAGGAGTTTTCAGATCTAGGGGTTTTTTTGATTCCCGCTTCACTTTCGTAAGTCATGTGAACAGGGCCGCCGAGAGAAAATCCGGGCCCGGGGTCAAAATAACTAAGGGCCCCCATACTAAATGAACAAATTCTCAAAATCAAAATTCAATGAATATATAGTTACGAACTTTAATTTATCTATACATGGCCGCTGTGGTGCAGTGGGTAGAGTGCTCGCCTGCTATGCCAGGCTTCTGTTTTAGCCACTCAAAAAAAAAAATGGACGTGTTTTTGTAGCGTCCGGAACGCAGTTTAAGTGGCTAAAACAGAGGCATTAAACTAAATTTCTGTCGCTAACATACTTTAATCATTATCTGTGGCCTAAATCTTTCCTTTTATCATAAAACGATACAATATTTCGCGATATTTCTGCCTCAAAAGTTCAAAAAATCGTGCGAACATACCGTCCGAAACGCCCAGGATATACCCATATCGCTGTATAAGAATTTGCATCATACCGAATTTTTCTGTTGCAACAGAAAACGAATTCAAATTTATGCTGCAAAGTCGACGCCAAAAACCAACAATTCCTTAAGTGGGGTGCAGACACTTTAAGAGATTTATAAAATTTGTTGAAATTTAAAATGATTGCTATCTACGAAAGGTGATTAAAGGTGTTGTTCGTTTATTTTCTGTAAGCAAAAACTTGGATATCATTTTGAGATTCCCGGGCCCTCTAAAGCCCGGGCCCGGGGCAATTGACCCCCTCAGCCCCCCCCCCCCCCCTCTCGTCGGGCCTGCATGTGAACTGCATTGTGCCTAAAGCTTACTCTAATCTTGCATTTCTGAAGCGCTATGCCAAGGATTTTAAAGACCCTTACACAAGGAAATCGCTGTTTGCTTGCCTAGTTCGCTCTAAGTTGGAGTACGCCTCAATAATCTGGAATCCTTATTATTCTACACATTCTGATAGAATAGAGCGTGTGCAACGTAATTTTACTCGTTTTGCCCTTCTGCCTCTTAGGTTTGCTGACCCCTTCCCATCTTATCATTCACGCTGTCTTAATGTTCTTCTTTGATGTCATTAATGGCTCAATTGACTGTCCGCCACTTCTTGAGAAGATCTATATTAATGTACCTTCTAGGATGTTACGTTTTTCCTACCCTCTTCATGTTGATGTAGTGAAGTCAAATTATTTTAATTATGCACCTATATCGAGAATCGCTAGTGAGATGAATAGAATATATCAAAAATTAGATCTTGACTTCGCCATGCCTCGATCTCAATTTATCTCCAAGATATCTTCATTCTATCAGTGACTCGGGTCTTTGAATTTTGATGACAAAAATTATTCATTATATACGTACACATTAACAAAAATTATTAAAACAGCGTCAATATTAATTTTTGACTGGGTCCTTTCTGGCCCAAAATGTATTAAAATAGTGTCAAATTTAATTTTTGACTGGGTCCTTACTGGCCATTAGTGTCCTTTAAGGCACACTCGCCCCTTACTGGGTATATCACTCCCTACTGAGTGACTCTAATTTTGTATTTTATTGTTTGCAAAAAATGTATATGCATATTTTTGTACATTTATGTGTTCACTTAATATTAAAAAAAAAAAAAGAAAATAAAACTTGTATCTAAAATTGTATCTAGTCTGTAAGATTTTTTGTAATCATAGACTTAATAAATTGAAATTGAAATTGAAATTGAAAATTGAAATTAAACTTTGGAAAAAATGTTGTATGTACCTCAAGTTTGCATGTAATCTTGAGACTTGAGACTTTTCTCCAATATTGGATCCGTTCTTATTGGGAAGCTTTCATAATGTGTCCCTGCAGGCAAAACAACTAGTTGTATACGTGTTGTATAGTTTTAACGTGGCGATTGCCTACCTCTTCCCTTGCAGAAGCTTCATACTAGAAAAATACCACTCAGTTTCATACCAGTAGACAACACATCAGCTTCATACTAGAACAATACCAGTTAAGGGTATACCAGAAGAGTACCAGTCAGAATAATACTAGGTGAAAAAATACCATTTTAGTTCATATAATAACGCTCACTTTAATTAGCTCGGTACTTTGTAAAGTTACATTTAGTACATATTATATACAGTACACGCAAAGATGTATAGTAAGGTGGAATAATGGCTTCGTGTTACTGCGGCAGTTGGATGATAGAATCTCCGATTTGGATGAAACCAAATCAATTAACTGAACTCTCTAAAAATCTTCTTGCCACCTACTAGAAACATACATATATGTAAGTATGTATGCAATTGTTCCTGTGTACACTTGCACAAAAATAAATGAAGTCTTAAAAATATTTATTTTGTGAGAAACTACCTGTGTTCAATAACAAAAAATTATTACGAATTTTTCATAAAAACTGTCATTTTCATATGGAGAGCTTCCATTTTTTACGAAAAACTCGTAACAATTTTTTTGTTATTGAACAGAGCTATTGTCGTGTGTCTTTTTGGCAAATGAAAGTACGTACATGCGTAATAACTATTTTGAACCTTTTGTTAAATAATAGTGTAAATTTACTTCAAAATCGTCAATAAAGCTTATTTTGTGATAGAATTTCACAAACTGCTATATTTAGTTTATAAATAAATTGGTATTTCATACCAGTTGATCAAGTAGTAGAAAACCAACTAGTTGAATTTTTTCCTTTACATACCAGCTGATCAACTAGTTTATTTTCATACTAGTTTAATTTTGCCTGCAGGGTGTATTAAGTATATGTACACATGTATATATGTAGGCATGTGTACATACTATGTAGATAGTATACTAATATACATATATGTAGGTATGAAATTGTAGAACGCGGTGGTGGCAGTTCTGATTATGTGCAGTATGGTGGTAAGAAGCATAATTTTTGGCTACTCACCCACCAGTCTATGGCACATTATCTAACGTTGAACTTGGCATTTGCACAACATTAAAACAAAAATATGAAAAATAAAAAAGTGGCCGTATGGAAAATTAATATAAACGAAATTAAATCTATTTAAATCATATTATAAAAATTATACAATGTATACATGCCTATTTATATATCTATATGAGAAATGATATTATATATATACATGTATATATATATTACATCATATACTTATGTATATAGGTTCATGTACATATATGTACATGTAGTATATGTGTGTGTACCATTAAAAAACTTATAATGAATTATATTCAAAGATATAAGTACTTACATAAGATGAATTTCATATCAAAGGCTGAAAAAAAAAAAACGAACATTTTGAACCCGACCCCCTCAGAATTCGATGAAATTTTGCATAGAGGTACATTAGATAGGGTCGAAAAAAAATGTTGTAAAAGTCCGCCCCTAAATTTGAAGCTTATGTTGAGAGGGTTAAGGGACATAAAAAACAATTTTTTTTTGGACCCCGCGAAATACCGCCGAAATTGTTTTTTTCTTGTAACTTTGTTATTTATCATCCGATTTTTAAAATTGATAGGGTAAGCTGGGGTGCCTTTGACACCTTTTTTTTGAAGTCTCATATCTCAGACATTTTTGGAGAAAACTAAGGTTTTAACAATTGACAGTAACTATTCATTATTCATCTCAATATTTGAATAGCTAATGAGTTATAAAAAAAAACGTAAATACCTTTTTCAGATACTTTTTTAAAAAAAGCCATTTTGTCAAATGTGCCCCGTGGTAGGGGTACCTGTGACTTGAATAGGGGCACATTTGGCCATCACAATGTAAACTAAATTTTATTAATTTTTAACTTTAAAAAACGAGGCATTATGTCATAAAACAAAATTAAAGTTTTTATTTAAACAGTATAACAATATTATAATAATAAGCGAAAATATATGGTAAATTCACCAGCTCTTTTAATGTTGTACGTTGTAAATTAAATGTGTATTAGAAGGCAACACCTGTGGTATGTAGGTTGTATTGTATTTTGTTACCAGATGCTTACTAAAATTTTAATATCGAAAACACCAAGCAAAAGTGAAAAAGGTAATATTATAAAAATATAAATGATAAAAAACTTGAAAAAAAGTCAAAAAATAAAAACAAAATCGAATAGGAAACTCAATAAACATAGGCTGCGTTGTTGTATTGATGTTATTCTAATTTTTATGGGAAAAACTAACCCTGCTGATACAATTGTTGTAAACCTATACCACTTTATAACGTTATACTACTTTAAAGGAGCTTGTGAATTACCCAATGGATATTTGAAAGTTTATATCGAAATAATATTTTATACGGCATCGAGATGCTCTAGATGGGTTTGTTTTGGCAGGTTTAGCTTTCTTAGAGGTACATAAACGTTTAATTGGTCTTATTATTTTATTTGACATTCGTCAAAGGCTCCCCAAACTGGAAAGTCAAATGTACCCCAAATGACTTTATCCAAAATAATCATCACAAAAATTTTTTTTCTTTCAAAACATTTAGTAATTAAGATTTATTTTCAATCTTTAAGCTTCGAAGAGCCAGTTAAGAAGACTCATTTAAAAAAAAATTTTAGTTTTACTTGTGAAAACGCTTACGTGGCACTACACAAAAATTACATCAGCTAACGGAAAATCATCGAATCATGTGTTACTTCGCTAGGCATTAAAGCAGAGCTGCCAAATTAGGTATACACATGTGTTATTGTATAAGGCTGCATTCAATTCTATTTTTGTATTTTTGTGAAGTTTTTATAAAGTTTTTACACCGCAAATGGCAAAGTCAACGGTGCCCCAAAGTCAAAAGGACCCCAACTTACCCTACGTCATTAGTTTCGTATTTTGAACCTCTACATTTCCTTCTAATATCCTTTAGAGCTCTGAAGTCACATAGTTGGGTCAGCTAACTTATTTGTATGTCCATGAATTATCATATTTGTATTGCCAAATGAAAGTGCTTCAAAATTCATAACAATGTTGCCTTGAAACGGTTTTACTAAATTAATAAACAAAGAAGTTACGTCACAAAGAAGTTATTTAACGTAGCAATTATTTAACTAATTTTTTTAAGCAATTCAGGATATGTAAAGTTGTACAAGTCCGACCTTAAATTTGAAGCATATATTGAGAGGATTAAAGAAAAAAATTTTATTTTTTTTTCTGATGCCGCGAAATACCGCCGAAATAGTTTTTTATTGTAACTTTGTTATTTGACTTCAGAGTGCAAAAGGACTTTAGAAGAAAGTATAGAGCTTCGAAATACGAAAATAATGACGTATATATTTTAAAAATCGGATGATAAATAACAAAGTTACAAAAAAAAAACCACTTCGGCAGAATTTCGCGGGATCAGAAAAAAAATTTTTTTTGTCCCTTAATCCTCTCAATATAAATTCAAATTTAGGGGTGGACTTTCACAACTTTACATATCCTGAATTGGTTAAAAGAAATGAGTTAAATAATAGGTATTAAATATTCGTAGTTGATCAGTTTACGCGTGATATCAAAATATAAGAAAGCCAAGAGATGCATTTACTTAAATAAATTAAAAAAAAAAATAAAGAAAAAGGCCATTTTAGTTTTCAGATATGTTATATATATTAAATAGACCTTTCTAAAAAAAATCTTATTTTTCAAAATCGTTTGATCTTTGAAGTGTTTTTTCAGTTTCAAATTTTATTTTGGAAAACATTTTTTTTTTCAGTGTACTAAAACAAAAAAAAATTTGCAGTGTACTTTTTGAAAGCTAATTTCAATACGTTTCTAATGGTATGAAGATCTTTGAAATCGGTAAAGCCATTCCCTAGTAATCACACTTTAAAAGTACCTATTATCGTCATTTTTCGAGTATTTTCGAATATTTTCGAATATTTCGATACCTTGCCACGCCCACAATTTTTCGAAAATGCAATTTCTAAAAATGAGGTTGTGTTTGGGTAGGTAAGAGTATCTCTATGGAAAATTTCATCAAATTCTGAGGGGGTCGGGTTCAACGCATATTGGGTTTGATATGAAATTCATCATAAGTAGGTACCATCCATAATGAAATATGCAAAATTGAAAAACGAGTTGAATCGACATGAATAAAAAAACCTATTTTGAATCCATATACCTACATAAGGAAATTAGCAGCTATAGATTCTGAAAAAAAAATAAAATAAAATAAAATAAAAAAAATAAAACTATTACTGCTAATATGTAGGTACCTACCTAGTATAGAACGAGCTACCTACATACATATGTATGTACGAGTATATGACGTATCAAGACTGATTGCAAAATATGAAAGTAATATGACTGAATTAGAACATAATTTATCAAGCAATGACTGATTCTAAAGACTGAATCCATCTTAACATTTATTGTATATGCATGTTATGAGCATATGCATCTCAATTAAAATAAACTTGAAAAGATTGCTTATTTGTGGCAGTAATTAAAGAAAATGTCCGAAAGTCCTGAAAGTACATTTCGTACAGAGCAAACACGCATTAAGAATATGGTAGATTCCAATTCAGAAATTGAATTAATGGTGAATAAGATCGCGACGAAAACACGAATCAACGCGTTTAAAGCATCTGGTAAAAAAATGTTTAAGAATCCTAACGCAAAAGCAGTAGCTAACAAAGGTGAGTTCATATTATCAAGCAGTTATAAAGAAGCGCGACGATGGATTTTACATACATATACTATGTATGTATACATATGCACCCTGCAGTAAATTTGTTTCACTGCTGAGTGATCATTAATGATTCTTTGTTGAATTTTCATTAGTGTCCGACCGAATATTCGGCCAAGCTTCGGTATTCGGCCTATTCGGCTGATATTTTTTATTCGGCTTCGGCCTTCGGCTGAAAAGGCCGAATAATCGAATTTTTTGATTTTTTATAAGCGACAGAAAATCGTAACTTTCAGTAATATTTTTTTGTTATTGAACAGGCCTAAAATTCCGAACGATAACTTACGCTAATTACACTGGATCACAAAATGACATTTGTTGTTTTTTTTTGTGATAGTGAAGAATTTTTCGATGAATCAATTACTTTGGATTCCAGTGACCTCTGGGCATCCGATGATAAATCTGCAAAGGATTGCACACGCAAAGCAAAAACCAATACAAGTTTTGAAATGAAATTACGAATACTTAGATCAACCACTTGTTCTTCGTAGTGTTAATATATTCCATTATTGGCATTCCTCAAATTTTTTTTAATTTAAAAAGGTCGCAAAAAATATTTAACTGCTCCTCCAACGAGTGTGGTGAGCTAGCAATTATTTAGTACAGCTGGTCAACTATACACCGATAGACGGTCAAATCCAGAGATTGAATTTAACTCTTAACATTTAAAATATTTTTGTTTTTCACAGACAAAAAACAAAAAAAAAAAAACAGAAAAATAAAAATTTCGGTCTCATCAAAAAAAATTTTAAATCAGATTTTTTTGTCTTTCGGTAACAAAAATATTTAATTTTTCAAAATAAATCTCACATATTGAGAAATATAAAAAAAACTTATTTGAAAAATTTTCATTGAATATATGTAGATATGCATATATTTTTTTGTTTCTTGCTCAAATTTTTTCTGTTGAAAATAAATATCAGTGAATAACAAAAAAAATCAAGAAATAAGGTTTTCTCTCAGACAAAAATAATTATTTTTTTGTCTTTGGATTTTTGTTTTTAAAAGATTGTTAGAGTTTTTGTCTAAGATTTTTTGTTATTTTCAAAACCCTTGAAATTGTTAACAATTATTTTCAATGTCTGGTCAAATCTCTTGGGGGAAAATGCAGATAAACTCCTTTTTTGGCGTACAACATAAAGCTTTTGAACTTTAGGTATTGAATTTTATTTAGCTACATTGTTAAAATGTTAACATAAAAACTGAATTTTTATACTCATTTTATTTTTGTTTACAACTATGTATGTATGTATTTTTGGAAGGTGTTTTGTTTATTCAAAAAACAAAAAAAAGTGAATTGTTATGAAATAAAAAAAGATCTCATACTTAAGTATATATTTTTCTTATTTTGGTATTCGGGTTCGGCTGCGGTTTTCGGCCGAATAAAGGATTATGCCGAATATGCGGCTACGTCTTCGGCTTTGGCCTAAAATTCCAGCTTCGGTCGGACACTAATATTCATAACTGTCGTCATAACTGAGTACAATTTTTATTTTTTTTTTCTGAGGAAACAAACCATTTATAAGAAAAAATTAGCAGTCTTTATATGAAAGTATTCACTGATGTCTCCTCAGTCATAGTTGAATTTCATCAGTGATTCATAAAGGATTCATTTCGGATTTTTACTGCAGGGTACCTATGTACATACATATCTGCATTGTAAAATAATATGTATACGCACCCGGCCATATATATAGTACTTCTATATTGATAGTATTCTATCTGTGCAATGTGTATGAATTCATCCAAAAATTTTGTGCAACTGGCAGTTCTGCGCATGCGCCTCAATTACATTTAATGTCATCTGTGAATATGTGTGACAAATACATTCAATTGAGTTCAGAGGCGTTTGAAAAAAAAAATTGAAAGGTATCATTGTGTTCTATTGGACTTATACCCCTTTGATTTTAGTTTTTGAATTTGTTTATAATTAATATAAGAAATTTTCCACATTTATTTTAAGATGCAAACTTTTGTCAATTTTTTTTATGAAAATTAGTGGAAATGTTCTAGAAAAATCTATTTTCTACGCACTCATATTTTTACGAATCGCGGCGGAAAGCGTTTCATGTTAAAATCCTGTGGTCTGATCCATGGGCATTATATCAAAAAGTCGAATTCTGCCGTTTGAGGGTTATGTTTGTAAAGTATGTACGTTCGAGTGCCACCAAACTGAATAACAGGACAATTTAGACAACGAACTTTTGGACACAGCAACATATGAGGACCAAAGTTCAGACTACGTTACTCTCCAAACCGACCTCAACAGGGGACCACAGGTAATAATATAACAAGACGGATGGAAGAAAGGACTACGGAGCTGCAGTGTTTTGTCCGGAGCTTGGGATTAAAAAAGCCTTTTGAGTCCCGGACTACTGCAGTATCTTTCAGGCATTGATACGTACAGGCGATTCCCAGTGTAATCGCTTTTTTGGAAATGGTTGCTGCAGATTCGAATGTTTTTAACAACGTCGTCAGGCATCAGACCGCACGCATGCATCCATTGTTTTCAAATGGTTTCGTCTTTTGGAAATCTATTTACATATGTATACATATATTTATATAACCAATAATGCACTCAAAATGAAATACGTATGTAAAGCTATTTTATTTATTTTATCCCTTTTATTATCACAAATATAGCAACGCTTCGACATTTTTTAATTTTTTAATACGAGAATCAAATAATAAATATGTAAATTCCCTATAATTTTTTTTTATGTGCCGTCACTGCGGTTTATTTTGAATTCATATGTCATTTTTCAAATTTGATTGCTCGGTTTTCTCTTTCTTTTTTTATATGTCTGTACTGTAATGTTGGCTGATGGAACTCGTAGGTATTACGAATATAGGAGTACTATATATATGCACCCAGCAAACAGACTAGTAAGCCTAAGCTGAAGCTAAGTTGTTAAACGGGAATACGCTTTCAGCGCTGCTTTCTGCACTCATTCTCTCTGCTCTGCTCCAAGGGAATTGAGTTTTTATGAGCAAAGAGAGTTCAATGTGTGGCGAACGTAAAAATTGCGTATTGTAGATTTTTGTTTCACATTAAAATTTTTACTGACATACATACAATGAAGTGTTTGGTTATGTGCGCACGCTTATCTCATTTCGACATAAATATACATACATATATGTATGTATGTACATGTACATATATAAATGCATGTATAATAACGTTTCAACCATAGCAGAATATATTTTTTATTATTAAATAGCCTTAACGCTTAAATCGATTATAGAATGTGAATTATGCAGCTAAACAAAAAACACCTTATTATTAAAACATTTATAATTGGCCAAATAACGGTAAATTTCCGATATCTCAAAAACCTTCCCATAGAATTAAAAATGAACCCGATTTTCGGAATTAGTGACTGATTTTACATATAGATAGGATAGTGGCGTTCAGAGTATTTTTTGTCTATAGAGCAGTGTGATCAGCTTATCAGCTTATCTTAACCAGCTCATGGTTCTGATAATATCGGTATATATTTTGGTGGGTCTAATTTTTCTCATCAGGTACTTTCGACAAACCTGTTTTGTGTCAATGTTATAATAGCATTTCATGTTCATGAAAGGTATAAAAATTGCTTTTTTTCCTAGCTAACTTCTTACTTTAATAGGCTTATGAAATTTGTAAGCTTGTACATGTACGACCAGCCAGTAATTCAAAATAAAGTAAATTCTCAAAACACCCATTCACACCCTCACACAATGGGAATGTAATAGAAACTCATAAAAATAATTAATTATACTGTAGGGAGGTCAAAATATCACATTGAAACGCCGAGACACCCCAACATAATTTTTGGCTATAGAATACGGTGGCGTTTTCCGAAAGTCAAAGTTAGCTCTCGTTTTCGAGAAATTTAGGAAAGAAGTTTCAGAGCTCCGAAGATAATTTTTTTCCGTCTATAAGCTTTAAATAGGTTTTGAGCCCTTTTCCCGCTTATGGATTTTGATGGTTGATCTTACTTAATTGTGGCCGCTGTGGTGCAGTGGGTAGAGTGCTCGCACAGAGCCAAAAGACCACCTAAAATGCCCTGTAAATCAGAACAAAGTTTAGTGGATTTCTCTACGCTTTCTATCCAATAAGATGCCCGTCTTATTATGACTGGATATCTCATTTTAATAAAACTAAGTAGATAATCTGTAAAACTAATATGAAAACCCTTTCAATATAATTAAGAAGATGACCCGAGGATTTTAGATGAAAACATTTTCAGTAAAATTTAATAAATAACCTATAAAACTAAGATGAATACCTCTTATTTAAAATTAAGAAGATGACTCCTAGAATAAATATGGAAACCTTTTCACATAAATTTAGCAGATAACCTGTAAAATTAAGAAGAAACCCTCTTTAATACATATTATTAAGAAGAGAATCTTGATTTTCATTAGAAACTCCTCTTAATTGTAATAAGCAGATGATCTTATCAATTTGAAGTGATTGCCACGTGAATTTAAATACATTACTTTCTGAAAATAAATAGCACACTGTTTTTATACTCAGCTGTACTAGTACACAGAGTATTATAGTTTTAATCACATAACGGTGGATTGTAACAGAATGAAATAATCGAGATAGATATAGACTTATATATATCAAAATGATCAGGGTGAAAAGAGAAATCGATTGAGCCATGTCCGTCCGTCCGTCCGTCCGTCCGTACGTCCGTCTGTCCGTCTGTCCGTCCGTCCGTCTGTAAACACTAACTCGCGCAAAAATTGAGATATTTTGATGAAATTTGAAATGCAAGTTGGTATCGACACTGGGACGGTTGGTATTGAAAATGGGCGAAATCGGACCATGACCACGCCCACTTTTCCCATATAGAAAAAATCGGAAATTTGGTATCTCAGCCACTAATATAGCTAGAGTGATGAAATTTTACCCACATGTTAAGCTCAGGCCCCTAAGAAGAAATTTGATAGAATTTTGGAAAATGGGCGGTGCCACGCCCACTTATTAAGGAGCAAACATTGAAAGCTTTATGAGCCATAACTCAGAAACTGTATAAGATATATCGATGAAATTTGGTACGCGTGATATACTTACTTAGGCAAATATTTGGACGAAAAATTGTCAAAATCGGTTGACGGCCACGCCCACTTTTATATATGGGTATTATAAAGTGACCTAATAAAAACATTTTAAGCGATATCTCTGTCAAATACAAAGATATATCATTGAAATTTTATATCAGGAGTCCACCTGCGGACATACAACGAAAAACACAAAAATTTTGGAAAATGGGCGTGGCACCGCCTCTTTTTAGAAGCTGGAATATACGAGATTTCTGAGCCCATAACTCGACAAATAATTGATATATAATGACGAAACTTGCTGTGTACACTTTTATTACTTGCGGTAATACATGTTGAAAATTTTAGCGAAATCGGTTGACGGCCACGCCCACTTTTATATATGGGTATTATAAAGTGACCTAATAAAAACATTTTAAGCGATATCTTTGTCAAATATAAAGATATATCATTGAAATTTTATGGCAGGAGTCCAACTGCGGACATAAAACGAAAAGCATAAAAATTTTGGAAAATGGGCGTGGCACCGCCTCTTTTAAGAAGCAGGAATATACGAGATTTCTGAGCCCATAACTCGACAAATAATTGAGATATTATAACGAAACTTGGTTTATACACTCTTATAACTTGTGTTAATAGACACGCAAAAATTTATTGAAATCGGTTTATGACCACGCCTACTTTTTAACAAAGATATTTCTAGAACACCCTTTGGGAATTTGTAACGTGACATCTTTGTAACTAGCAGTCATAAAGGAATGAAATTTTGCACAAAGAATAATATTCATATGCTTAGTTGGATGACTGATAAAAATTTTGAAAATGGGCGCGGCTACGCCCACTTTATGCAGCACTTGCTTTATATAAAGTACCTACACCGTGTTTCCATCAAACGCAAACAAACAATGAAAGCATACAGCTGAGTATCTAATGTTCGATTCCACTCGAACTTAGGCTTCCTTACTTGTTTTAACTGTTCTTTATTTAATCATACAAGTTTTACTTATAATTATAATATGATCAAGTACTTAAATATATATTAAGTATAAGAATATACTTAACATATTTGCCTATAACTTTTATAATATATGTATATTATACTTTGAGATTTAAACAATTCCAACACTTCAACATATCCATATCACACATTTTGATTACAATGTGAAAACATCAAAAGACGCCGGAACGAAACAAAAACATGCATTATACCATGATTTTAACAAAATTTAAAAATGTACACTGTTATTAACAAACAATATGTCACAATCTCACAGTCCACCGCACTATATTTCATTATTGATTAAGTTAATATAATTTACTTACCTTTTAGAACACCAATCAGCAAGCTCATGCAATAGGTACTTAAAATATATGTTCATATGTATGTACGTGAACTTTCCACATCCAAAACAAAAAGTCAACTGGCAGATCCGCATGAATTTAATATAATACGGTGATCGGCGCTGTTTCCATTTCGGGTCAGTCGGCTAGAGAACTGCGCATTTGTTTTCTCTTCCTGTGCACGCATACATACTTATGTATGTATAAAGGTTAAGACGTTAATGGAAATTTTTGAATTAGATACATAAAGAGCTCTTTTAAAAATAAAAAGTTTTCCTTTTTAATAAATTCAAAAAGGTTCTAGTAAAAATTAGAGTATGTCCTTATTGATTTGCTTTATAAAAAATTTCTCATAAAAACAAGCAGATTTCTTCTAATAATTTAATTTTTTGACAAAATGACATAAAAAGTTAATAAATAACAAGTTATCTCCTCGTTTTCAGACGGTATCCTTTTCAATAAATTTAAGAAGAAGTCCAAGCAAAAATCTAGAAGATTTTCTAGAAAAAATTTCTTCAAATTTGTCTCCTCTCGCTCTCCTCGGCCAAATAGCTTTTTTTAGATGGCAGTCTCTTTGATTATAGGTGAACTTTTTGGCTCTGTGCGCCTGCTATGCCAGAGGTCTCGGGTTCAAACCCCAGTCCGAGCAAACACCGCTCATGACCATATTTTAGCATTACCTTAACTTTTTCTGAAATTGAAATTGGGTGACTGTAACATATAGTTGCCATACAGATTTGGACATTTTGGGGTATAACTTCGCTATTTAAACAGCTAACTCGTATTGACCTTAATCTACTCCCTGAAAATCGTCAAGATCGGGTCACTACAACATATAGCTGCCATTTAACTGATAGTTGAGATATATAGTTTTGCACCTTCATTTTTTTATAACTCCGAAAATAGTCATTCTGCGTGAAAAAGCAACATAAACACTTTCATTCAAAATGAATAGATTAACAATTTTCTCATATACGATTTCCACGTATCTGCATCAGTTAATGCACTTTTGTGCAACCAAGGTTGAAATTTCACCATAGGCATTTTTTAAAGCCCGATAACACATATCGTCGCCTGAGAAAACGAATGTCGTATGTAGCAAAACATAGTTTCGAGAAAATCGACATTGAAGTTTAAATTGGAAATTCTCAAAAACTGTACAACAGATTTTTCTGTTATTTGGACGAGCTGTAGAGAGTATTATATATTTTGACTTGCAATTTGCAAAAGTTGGATATCTTTAAAATTATGGGAGATAAACGACTTTTCATTCAGTATGCATTTGTCGAATGTGACGTCTGAGCACCAATACCTGTTTATGATAGCACATACGACAAAAATTCTTCTCTTTTTTCAAACCGGAATGCTTACGAGGCCCACATTTTTTGAGATATCGACTTGAAATTTGGCAGTTGCATATATTTTGATGATACTTTGATCATTTGTCGGAATCCACCACATCGGACTAATAAAAGACATAGCTCCCATACAACTGATTGTTCAGATATACATGTTTTCGGGTATAACTTCTTTATTTGAGGAGATAAGGATATGAAACTTTGAAGTAGTTGTACCCATATGGACCTAATAAATACCACTAAAATTTGTCAAGATCGGACCACTATAACATATAGCTCCCATACAACTGATTGTTCAGATATGGACATTTTGGGATATAACTTCTCCATGTAAACAGATAAGGGCATGAAACTTTGAGGTATTTGTACCCATATGGACCTAATAAATGTCACCGAAATTTGTCAAGATCGGACCACTATAGAATATAGCTCCCATACAACCGATTGTTCAGATATAGTTGTTTTCGGGTATAACTTCCATATTTAAGGATCAAATTATACTAAACTTTGCTGTAATTGGTATTATACTACAATAAAATATGTCAGTGAAAATCATTCAGATCGGATCACTATAACCTATAGCTCCGATACAATATTTTGGTTTATTCTCAGTAGCTCAGCGGCACATACGCCATATGTTTAAAATAAACAAAAACGAATTTATACGGAAATTTGTCGTATGTATGTTACATACGACAAAAGCTTACCCAAATGGTAGTAATTTTGTAACATACGACAAATGCATACTAAAAACTCAAAAACTAAAAGAGATAGAAAAAATAGATTGGAAAAATTAAAAGATTAGGTCCGATTTAGTTAATCTGCATCAAAAACTAGAAATCGTCGATTTTCACATACGACATTCGTTTTCTCAGGCGACGATATATATATCGTATTAAATGAATTAGATGATGTTTATATTGTCTTGCAGAGAATTAAAAGAACTATTACGCAGTTTTTAAATGAAGAAAATATATGCATGTTTAAGGATTCTACGTACCGTAACGTATTCTACAGCCAAAAATTAAATTTACGTGTTACGGCGTTTCTCTGTGATACTTCTAAGTTAAAAATTTGCCTACAATGTTATTATTCATATCTATATATTAATACGCTAACATGAATATTGTCCGCGTCCTTTTGGCGATTCTACTGAACCGATTTTAAAAGTTAGACCGTCATTAGAAAGGTAATACCCTAGAATAGGTCCATTTTGATTTTCATTAAAAACGGTTGGAAAATACGTGCTACAATCGCCGTTGGGAAATTTCTGTATAATTGTTGTTGTTGCAGAAAATTCGTATATTATTAGCCGTGTTTTTATTCAAGCGCATATACATCTGCGCTTAAATTTTGTATGGACAACTAAGCGCGGATAGAGATGTGCGCTTAGAAATCCATACAAAATTTAAGGTCCCCACAAACAGGAGCGATACGATACAGCCCACACAGCAAAATCGTGTAGAACGCGATACGATTTGCATATGTGGGCTGTATCGTATCGCTTCTGTTTGTGGGGACCTTTAAGCGCAGATGTATACATATGCGCTTGAATAAAAACACGGCTATTGTTATTGCAAAACAACTACCTATAATATTTTTTGTTGCCTGCTTTTAGGCGTAATAAATGGGCTGTGTCCAAACTAAAACAAAAAAAAAACAGTGCCATCCAAACTAAGATAAAAAAATAATTTTGTATGAAAAATTTTAATTAATTAAAAATAGAAAAAGGTTGTGCTTGAACTAAAAATGGGGTTTGAATCAAATAAAGATAAATTTTAATAAAAAATATCATAAAGTTAAAAATATTTTTGCATTCTGGAGTAGCTAAACTACTAGAAAACTGTCGATTTTCGACAGTAGCAGGAACTCCTAGTAAACCATTAAAAGGCGAATTCCCCAAAATTACCCAAATCATAGCGCTTCCCAAAATTACCCAAATATTAAAAAATTCCCCAAATTTGGAGAATTATCCACAAAACGGCACCGCTGGCATGTACGCATAATGTTTAATATACATAAGTACATATGTACATAGGTAAGCATCTACTCAAGATGGGTGGATTTCATTAGAACTTTTTCCAATGAATATCCTATTTGATGGAATGACTTTTCCAGAGAAAGTTTTGGAAAGTAAAAGCAAATTGTGCTGTACCGATTCAAAAGCAAATTTCTTTGCCAGGATACTTAAGACCATATGGGGAGAGGGTTACATTTTTATATTCTGAGCTTAGGGGTTGTTTTCCACTGAGCGTTATATACCTACATATGTATATACATACATATTTTCCACCTTGGAAAATGCAGTTTATTATTTGAATTATGGGATACTATAGTGTAGTTGATAGAGTTCTCGCCTGCGATGCCAGAGGTTGCGGGTGGAACCCCCAGCTCGGACCAACACCAAACATTTAATTTAATTCGGTAATTAAAACTCAATTTTGAGTGTGTCGGTTACTAATCGTCAGTGGGCAGCCGCTGTGGTGTAGTAGGTAGAGTGGCGCCTGCCGTACCAGAGGTCTCGGGTTCAAACCCCAGCCCGGGCAAGCACCAAAAATTTATTTTAATTACTCCTCGTCAGTGGGCAGCCACTGTGGTGTGGTGGGTAGTATGGCCGCTGTGGTGTAGTAGGTAGATTGCTCGTCTGCCATACCAGAGGTCTCGGGTTCAAACCTCAGCCCTGACAAACACTAAAAATTTAATTTAATTTAATTAATTTTCAAATTAAACCCCAATTATTTGGTCAAAATAAATAGCGGTAATCCCTCTGCAGTGGGCGGCATACCCTCCGAGTGGTTTTCTGCCAAGAAAAAGTTTCTCACAAAAAATGCATTTGCCGTTCGGAGCCGGCATAAAACTGTAGGTCTACCAAATTAGTAGGAAAATTAAGGAGCACTCCACCAATTGGGAGAGAAGCTCAGCCTTAACACTCGTTAGAGTTATGTAGATATATCCGTGCCAGTGTATTATATATTATAGTGGGCGGCATACCCTCCGAGTGTATTTCAGCCATAGAAAAGCTTCTCATAAAAAGGGGCACGCCTCAAACTGGGAGAGAAACTCGGCCTTAAAAATATGTACAGACTCTGAATTAAAGTTGGAGGGTTTAGCCGATTCATAAAAATGATCATCCTATCATAAAAGGATATCCACATACTGAATTTCACCCAGATATCTTAAAAACTGAGACGGACATGGTTTAAACGACTCAGCTCATGATCTTGATTATATCGGGATATCAAGGCCGTATTAAGGGGGGGCGGTTTGGGTGTTTGAACCCCCCACGAAATTCTGGTAGTTACATTTTATTTCTATCATATTCAAAGCTACATATATGTTGAAAACACTAGTTTACAAATAATTAATTTGAGAAAATACCAAGAATTTCAGGGATAGGGGAGGGCTGGTATGAACCTGCTGAGGTCAAAACCATTTTTTTATGGTTAGGGTTTTGAGATAGCGTAATTTTGTGTATTTTTGGTTACAACTTCAATAAAAAACTCTTTTCGGTGAAGTTACAAATACCCGTAAACCGTAAAGTACGCTTCTAACGCAGGCCCGTAGCTAGGGGGGGGGGGGAGGGCGGCATTGCGGGGCTATGCCCTACCTTAAAACTAGAATGCCCTACCTTAAAAAGGCCAACAAGTGAGATGAATTATTATAATTAAATTTTTTGTCATAGTTTGAGATAAAAAATTATTGCGGTTGCAATGTATGATATGGAGACTCCACCCTGCACCACAGTGATATTTAATTAAACCATCGAATTTTTGTAGTTTGGTTAAAGGAATGGCTCATTCCGGCACTTTTCTGACAAAAACTAATCTCACTGTGAGCGAACAACACCAAAAGCGTGGAATTGATTTCTAAGGCTGTGTGCTAATCTAAAACATTTTACTCGATGGAAATTTTCTATGGTGATCGTCTAATCATTTTCGAGAATTTTTTTCTCACCTTAACTTGCGTGCATACCTACAGGGGATCCACATATCAAATTTAAAGATCATATCTCTCTTAGGTATGGAATAATCGAAGGAAATTAAATTAAAATTCAAAATTTTAAAAATTAAATTTTCTGTTGCATTTAATTTTTTAATAATATTTTCGGCTTTAATTTTCTCTCTCGCTTATTTGCATATGGCGCACACTGGGGCCGAACGTGCTCAAAATTCAGTTTTTAAATAATGAGTTTTTCAAAAAAATAAAAGCGCAGTATTGTTCCCTATAAAATTCTACACTTCTGGCCCAATTTTCAGCTTTCTATCGTTTTTCAGTTGGGAGTTATCCATACACAAACCTGGCAAATTTTCCAAAAAATTATTTTTTTTAAAGTGAGAAATTTTAATGTGTATTTGAAATAGTTGGTGTAAGAGAAGGATACAAAATTTTATTATTCTGCTTTTTCCATAACATTAAGTGAAGCTTATATAATCGCTGAGTGTTTTTTTGGAACTGGATGTTTTAAAAAATTAATTTTTAGTATAAAACTAAACGTACCTCTTTTTGTTAAATATTTTTTTTCAAAATGGATTTTTTTTTAATTTGCGCAAAAACGTAGCAAATGTAAAAATGCAGCAGTAAAATATGGTCCTTTGTGACAAAGAATCCGAGTTCAGAACCAAAAGCAAAGTGCGCATTTAAAAAAAAGTGAGTTTAAAAATTGCATTCCAATTTTAGTAAAAAAAAACACCTATATCTGGTTGAATTTGATTCTGTTCTATCCTAAATTTAGTTCATCCATTATTTACTGGTTACTTTGGTTACAAATTGTGGTTAAGGTTACTTGTCAAGCCAGGTTTCTTTAATTTAGACTTGTAAGTTGATTTATAATATGAGTTCTTTGAAGCACAAGTTGTGTTACTAACATTTTGTTTTTTTATGTTTGGCATGAAAATGTGTGGGGAAATACCTGTTCTTGCTTAAAACTCTAACGGTGAAACTGCTAATTCCATAAAACATACTTGTGACAACAGAAAACTTTTAATATCTCGAAACAAAAAATTGGAGAAAACCATTTTTTTATACATACATATGTACCTGCACCTGCATATTTCATCAATGGGTTAATACATAGCCGCTAATGGGTTAATATAATACACATTATCTATTTTTGTACAGACATACTAATATAATACAATGGCGCTATTATAACCCTGACGAGTTTTATGGCCGAGCTTCTCTCCCAATTCGAGGTGTGCTCCTTTTCGTTTTTCCTACCAATTGGTTGGACCTACAGTTTTATGCCGGCTCCCAATGGCGAATGATTTTTTGTGAGAAGCTTTTTCATGGCAGAAATACACTCGGAGGGTATGCCGCCCACTGCCGAGAGGTGACCGCTGCTTTTAAAAACCCCAATACATAATTGGATTTTTACTAATTAGAAAAATTTTTTTGGTGTTTGCTCGGACTGGAGTTTGAACCCAAGACCTCTGGTATAGCAGGCGAGCACTCTACCCACTGCACCACAGCGGCCACCATACCACAGACATACTAATTGTGATTTAAATAATTTGTTTACAGATCTTAAAAAAACTGGTCACCAATGGGTTAATTCATGACCGTTAATGGGTTAAGATTCCAAAGATTACTGGTTTTAGTGTAGATACAACTAATATGATTTAAATATTTTGATCTAAGAATTAAGTGAAAAAATTTGGTTAAAAATGGGTTAATGCCTGGTCGTTAAGGGGTTCAAATTCTTGGGATTTACAATATTAGTATCGATATACCGATTCTGATTCAAGAAAATTAAACTCGAAACTGAAATAAAAAGCGTAGGTCACTAACGGGTTAACACATGCCCGTCAATGGGTTAAGATGCTATAGATTAACTGCTTTAGTGCAGATAAAGCGATTCTGATGTAAAAAAGTAGATTTCAGAATTTTGAGCGTCCTCATATATATAAGTGGCCCCAGTGTGTGGCGGTTGGTCCCTATCTTCACCGCAACGAGACTCTCGTTACGAGAGGCGTTTAAAGACACATAAACTTTTTCCATTTATAGCGACCATAGGATGTAGTACTGCAGTGTGCGAATCAACCTTTTCAACACTAATAGGGGCGTCAGAATGCATACTTTTCCGTCAATCCAGCAATCGGTTTAACTGACAGCAGAGTGGAATTACATGTATTTGAATGACGATACGTTCAGTACTTCAACTCTGCCGTAACAAATATATGAAATTGAAGTATATGTCAGTTAAACGGAGCTGGATTGCCGGAAAAGTATTCATTCTGACGGGCCTATAACTGCAATCAATAGGCCTCAAAGGCTGTCAATGGGTCACGAGAGAATGGCTGGTATGGTATTTCTCGCCTTTGAGAAAAAAAGAACAAAATCGGTTGATCTGAACGAAGTTCTTCACATTTTTAATAACATGGCGAACCGCAGAATTCAGCTGTTTTGAATGCTTTTACTATTTTTATTATTAGAATAAGTTTGCAGAAACAATAAACTTAAATCGTACTTTTGGTCGTATCTATTTACTCGTATCGCCCACCCGGTACTCACTCGCACTTAGACGTGGATCTCCACATCTAAATCTGGAAGCTGAACCATCTTGTTGGCTTATTCTCAGTGAGTATTGCTTATGTACTGTCACAATAATTATGTATCAACAAATAGGTATTAAATGTACGTCACTGACCTAGAAAAAAGTGATATACATGCTGATTGATTTTGGAAACCATGCCTCGATATCAGATTAATTGCGATACATTATTTACTTCCGCCCTACCTTAAACCAACGCTGCCCTACCTTAAATTTAAGTCTAGCTACGGCCCTGTTCTAACGACATACCACTTATAAATTATGTTACATACATACACTTTCTAAAATTTTAGCATATTTCCTTATAACTGCATAAAGTCATTGCATAGCTGAAAATTCATTACTCGGGTTATATTAGTATGTGAATTATAACATTTTATGTATTTTTCGAAAGATCCCATATATGGGATGTGTGCGTTTTTATAGTCCGATTTCACCTATTTTCAATACTAAATTTTCAAAGTCAACATTTTATTTATTTTATTATTGAAAAAATTTGGTGTTTATTGCGGTTTCTATACGAAGTTGTAAAAATCAGGCAAGTTTTATTCTTTTTAAAATTATTCTGTTTTATTGCAAACATTTTAAGTGTAATATTAAAAAGATTCGATGAATACTTTATTTTTGGCTATTTTTTCCAAGTGAAACAAAAATGATGTTTTATGGTCGAAAACCTTGGCTAGGTGTTCCAACTATATGAAAACGACTTCACAGATCAAAGGACATTAGAGGGAGATATAAAGCTTCCCAAGCACTGTTTGCCAGCATAACACCAACAGTCTCAAAAAATAAGCTGTTACTGTTCTCATAATTTTTTGAGGACTTTTGAATTTCGAAGTCGAAGCACAGAACAGTCAAATATATTTGTTTGTTTATTTGTACACCCCAGAGCAAAAATGAATTATATTAAATGCTAGTGCATAAACGAACTATAAATCAGGGTGCGAAGAACGCTCAAAATAAACTCACTCAAACGAATTATCACTCTATAATTCTGAGCTATGCCACGCTCTCATGAGCGCAAATACACAGTGACAACGAACGCAAATGAACGCACGTCAACAGCGATCGATGGGTATCTGCAGTGGCGATAAACTCTTACATAAATTCATTTTAAAATGAGAGATCGTTTGAAAATTCATTTTTTGAAAATTCATTCTATGAGTTTATTTTATAATTTTTTGCGCTAGCGATCATTTTTTGAGCTTATCATTTTTTGATCGCTCTTTGAGTTTATCATTTTATGCCAGGGCTGTCCAAATGCGATTCACTACCACAATCAAGCAACGACCGAAAAATGAATGTGTGTTGGTGCGCCTACCGTATGCCAAAGTGAAAAATTACTAAAAATAATCAGTCTGCTTGCAGATGTTGAGCGAGCAGGGTCACGTGCGCACGCTTTGCGAAATTATGAAACAACACAAATATACACGTACATATTTACATTTGTGTACACACGTTATATGCAAGATCTTCGTACTTTTGTTTGTTGTTTGGCATCTGTAATTAGAACAAAAGAATTTCAAGCTAAGACCAGCAAACAGTGTTGCCAGAATATTTTGAAGCTTATAGCTAAATTAAAAAAAAAAATTGCTAAAAATAGCTAAATAATTATTTTCATAGCTAAAATAAATAGCCAAATTTTTTTTTTTCATAAATAGCCAAATAATCATTTATTTAAAAAGACGTGACATAAAACAACTTCACATATATGAATATTTATATATACATATATTATATATTGTAGCCACATACATATATTTGGTTGTATGTATGTACTTATAAATGTACGTCGCATAATAAGATTATTACAATGAAAAAAAAAATCAATTCATTACATACGTATGTATGTATGTATGTACATTCAATTGCAGTATTAAAATAAATTATAATAGCGACTACTTAATATTTAAACTTTACTTAAAAATTTGGTTCAATAACATTTTAAAAATCATATCTTCATTTAATTCACAGGTTGAATCATATATATTAAGTGAAGTCATTGCTTTAATAATATCGTTAGGAATTTCAAAGTTATTACAAAATTTTTCAAGTCTTTTTAGACCATGCCTAACAGTCAATAGAGAGTTTAACATAAATACATAATTGCATTCTATTTCTTTGCTTTGTTTTCATTACGTTCATAACAGAAAAGCTACGTTCTATTTCTGCATTACTAAGCGGTAGGATTAGAAAATTAAACACAAAAGATTGTAGTTCTTCAAACGGATTTTCGTTAAGAGCATTTCTAAGCTTTCTTACGTCTACCCAAAACTTTATTGTAGAGGTAGTTCTCTTCCATGGGTATGCGTGTAGTTTTTTCCATTGCATTTCTAAAATAGGGATTTCCTCCGTGTTAAAGGGGTCCTTTTCATCCTTGAAAGTGTCAAATATTTTTGGCTTGTTTACAGAAAAAAATTCAATATTTTTTAAAGATTGAATATTCTGCGGTAAGCGCTGGCGGAGTTGCTCAGTTAACTTGATAATAAAGTTCTGAAAAATTTTACGAATACACCGTGAAAAGGACGGAAGTAAAATATTGTGAACCTCAGAGCGAGAAAAATATCGCAATATTCACATTGAACGTACAGCACTAGTTTGCGATTCATCAAACCGATTCAAATATCGCGATACATATTGACAGTGTAGCGTATGCCAATGGTCATTTGTGAATTCAGATAGTAAAATGGGCAACAACCAAATGTATGGCAGAGTTGCTTTTGCACACTGCGAAAACCTTATTGATCAACCTTGCATATGAATGCACCAATAATTGATAAAATAAGGAAGGCATGCCAGACTATCAACTTGTGTATAGTTTGATAATCATAAGGATCAGTATACACTTTCAAGTTTTCATAAACTCACAGATGACTCATTAGCTTAAAATGATAAACTGATGTGCAAAATAAAGAAAAATAGCTAAAAAAAAGCTAAGCTATTAAAAAAAAAAGCTAACAAAAATAGCTAATAGCTAAACGCAAATATCTGTAGCTAAACGCCAAAAGTTATAGCTAAATCTAGCTACAAAATAGCTAAAGTGGCAACACTGCCAGCAACTGACCACTTGCTTTCATGCCAGTCGAAGGCAACTTAATTATTTTTGCTAATCGGCGATCGCCCAGTCCCATCGTAAGCACTCCTTTTACGCTCTTTATTTGTCTGTAGTAGTGACAATCGGTGAGTATACGTACACAAGTGCTTACTCTCATTGCTCACATGAGTCGCATTTGGACAGCTATGTTTTATGCGTTCACAAGGGTATGTTGTGGAGCAGCTAATGGCATTGTGAAGGCGCAATTTTTGGATGATGCCGTGCGTTTATTAGACCATAAATATGATGTATGTATGGATGTACATACATATTCATGCATGTGTGTACGTATATATGGATGTAAATACATATGTATGTACTAGGGATTCCAATCCCGGGATCCCGGGATCCCGGGATCCCGCCCTTTTTGACACCCCGAAAATCCCGGGATTGCTAGATTTTTGATCCCGGGATTTTCGGGATAAAATAAAGACAGAATATTCCCCTATTATAGCAAAAAAAAGTATTTTATATAATTTTTATTGATCTCAGATCTGTATACTAATAGCGTTTCCTATTCTGAACGAAAATTTTGAATTATTACATGGCAGAATTATCAACATGTGCCCTGTGCCCTGTGAAAATGTTGCATTTTTCATATGATGCATAACAAAAGTAATGCAACGCAGAAGAGCAGAAATGTTTTCCCCGTAATCAGGCTAGTTTTATATTTTGTCAATAGAACAAAAACGCCAGAAAAAATTTTGGAATAGAGCAAAAAAATTTGAAAGCCCGAAGAAAATTCATAATAAGTGCAACATTTTTGCCAAAATTAAAAATGTCCATTAGTGAAAGTAAGAATTAATATTTTTTGATTTTTTTTAATTAAATTTTTTTGTTGTGAAGTAAGGAAACGTACGTTAGGTACTTTTAAAATTTTTAATTCTTGTGGTAAAATTCTTTTGATAACTTCGATTTCCTGATTTTGGGCCATTTTATTCTCAACAGTTTTCGGAATTTTCTCCCATGAAAAGTAAATATTGGAAGAAAAAGCAAACAATAATCAAGAAATAAAATTACCAAAGACCAGGTAAAATTTTAATTAGACTTGAGAGTTTCACACTACAATGTCAAAGATTCAATTTTTTCATCTTTAATAATAGTTTTTATCTCGTTGAAAACAGTATTAACAGGAGATTGTTTCGAAATATGTAATTATATATATACACTGGTTAACAAATTATTCGAGAAATATGAAAAAATTATGGAAAAAAATTAATTTCGATAATATTTAAAAATCATGTTGATAGACGAAACAGACTGACTTACCCTATGAAAGAGGGGTTTTTGGCCCGTAACTCCAGATTTTGAGGGTGTATTGAAATTCTAAATATGCAGTCTTCGGATGTTTTGGTAAGGCCTACTCGTTTAACATATGTGAACCTCGAAAAAGTACTTTCAAATTTTTTATTTTGTCACACATTATTATCAAATGATCGCAAGCCTTCTTGTCAATATCTTAAAAGTACCAACTGTAAAGCAAATATTTCTTACACCAAATGTATGCCATTTTCTTTGTTGTTTGTATTTTTTAAAGTAACTCTTAAGTATTTTAAATAATACGCATGAATTTATTTATTTTTTTTAATTAAATAATTTTTGATTTAAATAAAAAATAGCAATAAAAATCAATTACTTTCTTTGCATTTTAAAGTTGTAGCGTTCCACGAAAAATATATTCACTTTTTTCAACCCAAAATGTCGGAAAATAATTAATGGCAAAATCCCGGGACCAATCCCGGGATCCCGGGATTATAAAAAAAAATACCGAAAATCCCGGGATCGCAAAAATGGGAAAAATTGGAATCCCTAGTATGTACATATTTATAATATTTTAAAAAGCCTTAGCTCTCATAGCGATAGGTATGTATATGTATGTAGGTATATCGAGTTTAAATTTTATTAGTATGTATTTATTCAAACTAATTAAATTATTCAATTTATTTAAATCAGGGACCGTAACGGTTATAAGTGATATCCAAAAAGTTGATTTTTAACGATTATTTTCTGTTTTATTTTTTGCTCAGAAAATAAAAGTTTTTTCTTGAGTTTTATTTTTTGATCAGAAAATAAAGGTTTTCTCTTGAGTTTTATTTTTCGATCAGAAAATAAAAGTTATTTTTTTGAGTTTTATTTTTCCCTCAGAAAATAAAAGTTTTTTTCCGAGTTTTATTTTTCGATCAGAAAATAAAAGTAATTTTTTGAGTTTTATTTTTCCCTCAGAAAATAAAAGTTATTTTTTGAATTTTATTTTTCGATCAGAAAATAAAAGTTATTTTTTGAGTTTTATTTTTCCCTCAGAAAATAAAAGTTATTTTTTGAGTTTTATTTTTTTGCTCAGATAATAAAAGTTATTTTTTGAGTTTTATTTTTTTGCTCAGATAATAAAAGTTTATTTATAAATTTTACGTATTTATGTGACGCGAGCACATATATACTACTAAAAATTTAATTTTATGTATGTATGTGATTAGGTCTTGTATATATGTATATATATATATATACAAGAATTGCTCGTTTAAAGTTATTCGATTTAAGTAAATGCTTCACATACAACAACTTTATTTCTGTCCTTCTACAGAGTTTCTAAATAACTTTTATTATCTGAGCAAAAAAATAAAACTCAAAAAATAACTTTTATTTTCTGATCGAAAAATAAAACTCAAAAAATAACTTTTATTTTCTTAAGGAAAAATAAAACTCAAAAAATAACTTTTATATTCTGATCGAAAAATAAAACTCAAAAAATAACTTTTATTTTCTGAGGGGAAAATAAAACTCAAAAAATAACTTTTATTTTCTGATGGAAAAATAAAACTCAAGAAATAACTTTTATTTTCTGATCGATAAATAAAACTCAAAAAATAACTTTTATTTGCTGAGGGAAAAATAAAACTCAGAAAATAACGATTAAAAATCATTTTTTTATAAAAATCGAAAAAATAAAAGTTAATGCACCTAGAGGTAGTCTGCGTTACGGTGATTACATCTGTGTACTTCTTTTGCGTTTAGCGTTTCTCCTTCAGTATGATTTTTTTAGTCAAAATTTAAAAAATAACGATTATTCGCAATCCCTGATTTAAATTAATATTTATAAAAATTTATATTTACATACCGATGTACCTACATATATATTTATGTACATTTGTAGTCTATATGTATGAGTTAAGGGTTCCATGCAGTAAAAATCCGCAATGAATCCATAATGAATCACTGATGCAATTCACCTATGACGAGGAATCATCAGTGAATACTTTCATATAAAGACTGATGAATTTTTCATATAGGTAAATGGTTTGTTTTCCTCAGAAAAAAAAAACAAAAACAAATAAAAATATACTGAGTTATGACGACAGTGATGAATATTCAACAAAGAATCATCACCGATCCTTCAGCAGTGAAACAAATTTACTGCAGGGTTGTTAAATATTTTATTTAACATAAATACCTACATATATATGTATGTATTTAATTCTTACTTGAAAACTAGAATACAACAATTGAGCATTAAAAAAATAAGTTCGCATTTTATTTATTTGTACACATGTAGGTACTATGTATATATATTCGAAATGGAAAATATCATTACCCGCATTCCATTATTGAATAGACATACATATGTGCATGCATTAATATTATATACATACATACATATGTACAATTTAATAAAATCCGAACTTGTATTTTGAACGTACGCTCAGTTGTTCAATTCCAGTTTTAAAGTAAAATCTAAAGATGTAGGTACCTATGTTAAATAAAATATTTATATACCTAGACTACATATCGACGGCTATTTCAAAAATTGTTTGAAAAACGTCTTATTTCAGAATTTTCTTCAATAACGTCCTATTTCATATGCATATACATATATATGTATGCATGTGTCGAATGAATACAAATATGTATGTAAACTCATACATATATGTATAAACTTTTTATTAGATTGAACAAATACATAATAAAATTGTTAAAGTGCAACTTCAATATACATATGTACATATATATCGCTATAAGACCTAAGGCTTTTTAAAATATTATAAATATATACATACATATGTACATACATACATATATACGTACACAAATGCATTCATATGTACCCTGCAAAAAAATGTGCGATCAATTCCGAAAGAGATTTGTCCGCGATTGATCTCTTTCGAGAACAATCGGTCCACAATTAGTCCCCGATTGTTCCCGTACGGGTATAAATGTAGACTAATTGTAGACCAATTGTTCCCGAACGGGTATAAATGTAGACTAATTGTAGACCAATTGCTCCCTAACGGGTATAAATGTAAATTAATCGCTTTCATCCCGAACGGGTATAAATGTAGATTAATCGCTTTTATTCCGAACGGGTACAAATCTAGATTCCTTAAATGTAGACATTTTACAAAAATATGCAATGTATTTAAAAAATTGTAGAACAACCGGTAAAACGAACATTACGCTCATATAATGCATACTCAAAACTTACAATTTTTTAAATTTATTTATTGAGATTTTTTTACAAAAGTAAAACATTATATCGCCCGTTTTATGCAATAGGGATTTAACTCGAAATTTTCGATTTCTGGGATTTTGCCATATATTTCAATAACTGGGTAGTGCCTTTGAGTCTAGTCTTATAAAATACTCAAAAAGATAAAAATGGCGGAAATATAAGTGATTTTGTAGTTAGCCGTAGAAGGAAACTATTTGAAATTATAAAACTTTATTTGCGTTTTCCCAAAAAAAATTTTTTTTTGAGTTAAATCACTATTGGATAAAACGTGCGATATAATCTTTATTTAAATATGCATGAACATTTACAATTGTTTAAGGAAAAATCTACATTTGTACCTGTTTGTGTTGAAAGCGATTGATCTACATTCGTACCCGTTGGGGATGAAAGCGATTAATCTACATTCGTACCCGTTCGAGATGAAAGCGATTGATCTACATTTGTACCCATTCGGGATGTAAGCGATTGATCTACATTTGTACCCGTTCGGGATGAAAGCGATTAATCTACATTTGTACCCATGCGGGATGTGAGCGATTGATCTACATTTGTACCCGTTCGGGATGAAAGCGATTAATCTACATTGGTACCCGTTCGGGTATACAAGTTGAACAATTAGTCTCTTCATAGGACATACTCGAACAAATGCGATCAATTCACTCCATATAAAGGGATGTAAAATTGTATTAGTCGTATGCTCCCTTGCGACTGATCCCGGACACGTCCCGGATTAATCGCATTTTTTGCAGGGTATGTACATACATACATGCATATATCATATTTATGATCTAATAAACGCACGCCATCATCCAAAAACTGCGCCTTCACGATGCCATTAGCTGCTTAAACCTCACAAAAAACCCTTGTGAACGCATAAAATGATAACTCAAAGAGCGATCAAAAAATGATAAACTCAAAAAATGATCGCTAGCGCAAAAAATTATAAAATAAACTCATAGAATGAATTTACCAGAGAAATTGTACGATAATTCATTTTTGAGTGAATTTATGCATTGAGTTTATTGCCACCGCTATGAGCGATCGATTGCTGTTGTGCGTTAGTTCGCTCACTATTTGAGTGTTTATACATTTTTCTTTGAATATTTGTTTGTGATATGAGTAGAATGTATTTTTGAGCGTTCATGAGTGAGTTTTTCCGTACCCTGCTATAAATTTTACTAGAACAAAAACGACGAAGCAGTAGCGTCGGTGTGAGTTGTGCATGTATGCGTTACTTCGTTCGTCAACGCTAACCCTGCAAAAAATGCGATCACTCCGGGATACATCCGGGACAACTCGCAAGGGAGCATGCGATTACTACCCATTTGTATCTCTTTATATGGGTTGAAGTGTTCTCTTTTGTTTGAGCATGTCCTATGAAGAGACTAATTGTACCCATTTTGTACCCGAACGGATAGCAAAAGCGAACAATTGTATCCGTTTTGTACCCGAACGGGTAGCAAATGCGACACATCCATTTTGCGACTAATTGTACCCGTTTGATACCCTTTCGGGTACAATTCGTCTACAATTAGTAGACATATGTACCCGTTCGGGTATAATTGAGCAACAATTGTAGACCAATTATACCCGAAAGAGAGCGCTCCCGGAAAAATCTTTTTAGAGACTCGTCGCACACTTTTTTGCAGGGAAGTTGTCGGCTTGTTATTCCGCTTTGATCGTCAGTTTTGTCAGTATACACATGCGTACATACATATATATGTACATGTTTACACTGTTTCGTATGTATGTACGAAAGCATAGACCCTGCAAAAAAGTGTGCGACGAGTCTCTAAAAAGATTTTTCCGGGAGCGCTCTCTTTCGGGTATAATTGGTCTACAATTGTTGCTCAATTATACCCGAACGGGTACATATGTCTACTAATTGTAGACGAATTGTACCCGAAAGGGTATCAAACGGGTACAATTAGTCGCAAAATGGATGTGTCGCATTTGCTACCCGTTCGGGTACAAAACGGATACAATTGTTCGCTTTTGCTATCCGTTCGGGTACAAAATGGGTACAATTAGTCTCTTCATAGGACATGCTCAAACAAAAGAGAACACTTCAACCCATATAAAGAGATACAAATGGGTAGTAATCGCATGCTCCCTTGCGAGTTGTCCCGGATGTATCCCGGAGTGATCGCATTTTTTGCAGGGGAAGAACCACAGAATACACAAACAATTCACATGGAGTGTGTAGATATATATGTATGTATCTCCGTATTTGATGAAACCAAGTCACAAATAAGCAAAATCGACAATACTTCTTATGAGTTGAATTTTTTGAACTGAGGCACCTAAAATTTTTTCGACGGCCATGTATTTTAATGAAAGTGGGTAGTATGGCCCACAGCGCTTAAACAAAAATATGTATTTAACAATTTTTCGAAATTCCAACTATTTTCAAAGTTATAGCTATCAAAATTTTTTCGAAATTCTTAGTTTTTGCCGATTTCTTCACGATTGGTCAAACCGATTTTGCTAAATTTTGATATATATGTATGTATATAAAAGATGATATCTTCTACCAAACTGCATTTCTTATTTTTGCAAATAATTTTTTTTTTCCAAACATTATTCGCAATTTTTATGTTTTGGACCGCGGTCAGATGGCGCTTTTATATGATGTTGCTGGGCATTCCATTAGTAACTATTGGCAAAAAAAAAATTTTGGGCACTTTAAGGGAGCGGAAGTTACTTACATTTTTTACAGACTTGTTATTTTTTTATGAAATGTTTATTTTTGTTACTTACTGAGTACTACTAATAATGAATAAAACAAAGTAAAAAAATTTTTTTAAAAAAGCTTTTATTTAATATTAATATAACAATTTACTAAAAAGGAAAAAAATAATTTTTTTATATTTTTGAACAAGATTTATATTAGTCCTTAGTTCATTTGGATCTTAATTTCAATCTAAACATACATTTAACGTATTTCTTCAAAGCATTTCTGTATATGTATCAACATAAATAAAAGCGCGGGTGCTCTTTACGTAATGCATATCTTACGTAATTGGAATTTAAAGTTTTTATCGCTTCCTTCCATTTCGCCAATACGGTTTTATAACATGAATATGTAATGAGTACCCGCGCTTTTATTTATGTTGATACATATACAGAAATGCTTTGAAGAAATACGTTAAATGTATGTTTAGATTGAAATTAAGATCCAAATGAACTAAGGACTAATATAAATCTTGTTCAAAAATATAAAAAAATTAATTTTTTCCTTTTTAGTAAATTGTTATATTAATATTAAATAAAAGCTTTTTTAAAAAAATTTTTTTACTTTGTTTTATTTTTGCCTTTTTAGTTTTACAATGCATATTACATCTAATATCTGGTTTTACTATACTCTTTTGTGAATAGATTACTTCGTAATACGTGTTCAAAATAGGAACAAATCTGGTTCATAAATACTAATTTTCTAAATATCTTGACACTAGCGCCACCTAGCGGCGATTTATTTCCACGGATATATTTACTTTCTCATAGGCAATATATATACCGAATATGAACAAATTCGGTCGGTAAATACGAATTTTACAAATATCTTGACACCAGCGCCACCTAGCGGCGATTTTTTTCCTCGGATGTATTTACTTTCTCATAGGCAATATATATACCGAATATGAACAAATTCGGTCGGTAAATACGAATTTTACAAATATCTTGACACCAGCGCCACCTAGCGGCGATTTTTTTCCACAGATGTATTTACTTTCTCATAGGCAATATATATACCGAATATGAACAAATTCGGTCGGTAAATACGAATTTTACAAATATCTTGACACCAGCGCCACCTAGCGGCGATTTTTTTCCTCGGATGTATTTACTTTCTCATAGGCAATATATATACCGAATATGAACAAATTCGGTCGGTAAATACGAATTTTACAAATATCTCGACACCAGCGCCATCTATCGAATTTTTTTTTATTTCACATTGCATTGTCTTCGGGTCCTGAACTATGTTCCAAATTTCAAGTACCTAGCTCAACTAGAAGTATCTTAAATGTTCGTTGCAAAATTCCACGACATACATACAAAAAGTGAAGTTAAATAAAAGCTTGTAATTAAAGCATGCATAACTCGAAAGTAGTTCCGGCCAAAATAAGAAACCAGTCTGCGTGATTTCGTACTTTATTTCAAAAATTAACACAGAATTTCTTCTTGTGTAAAAATTTTTTGTAAATTAGAGAACTTCACATTGATACAGGTAGGTACTACTAAAAAATATAAACCAAATTAAAATAAAAGAAAAGAAAACGCAAAATTTCTTATATTTTTAATTAAAAATTACAATAAAAAAATTACTCAGATTATGGAAAAAATGGGAATGATTCGGCGCTAAAGAAATATTTTCATTGTTTTGAATACAATTTTCTTTAAAACATGGTTTTTATTCCTTGATTTGAAGAAAATTGTACATCAAAGCAATGAAAATATTTCTTTAGCGCCGAATCATTCCCACTTTTCCATAATCTGAGTAAGGGGTTTTTTTAGTTTAGGTATATATATTTTGATATTTGCGTCAATCACCCGACACTCACACATATGTAATTCCTCTCAATCCAGATTGTAAGTTGCCGAGGGCCTTTATACCGCTGTCACGCCATGATCAAAATTACCAGAGAAAAAAATCGAAAAATGAGAGAAAGTTTTTTTTTTGACCATGGTCATTTTCTTCATGGCGTAGCAGCGGCTTTACATACATAAATTAAAAAATTAAAAAGTTTAAAAATTTGCTCCTTGAATTTATTTTATGCGTTCGCGATCGATCGCGATCGTTCTTTTAATAGATATCACTGGAAAAAAAATTACTTGGCTTAGTGCAAGGACTATCATCCAAGATAGAAAAGATTTCATGCAGCTGATTTGCAAAAATAAGAAATGCAGTTTGGTAGAAGATATCATCTTTTATATATACACAGAGAAAAAAGTACAATGGTTTTTTCAACCAACTTCATGGTTAATATTTTATTGGTTGATTTATTCATGTCAAAAGGCAAAAATGTGATATTCACATTTTCATTGTACCATTAACCAATATTTTGGTTGAAATCAATATCAAACAAAAAGTTGGTTACCCCAACGTGTATATTTGTAATATTAACCAAAAAATTGGTTGATTCATATCTAAAAAAAACATAAAAACATTTACGAAGCTTTATGGCTTCGGCTCTGTTGTGACCATCGCCTTCAACACCGTTTGTGCTTGACGAAGTTGAATGGCTGGACCCGAATTGCAGAGAGCGAGAGAGTTTTTTTGATGTTGTGATGAGCGCCGCTTGAAAAATTTTCGTTTATGAACAAAAGCAAATTGCGCCTCAAACCCTTCAACTGTACATACATATTTTTATTTTATTTAAACATGTGTTGGTTAATATTACCAACAAATTGTTTAATACTAACAAAAAATTGGTTGAAGATTTCAACTAACATTTTGTTATATCAACAAATATCATGGTTAATATGACCACAAACATGGTCAAAAAAATCAAACAATATCATGGTTAATATTACCAACAAATTGTTTAATAGTAACAAAAAATTGGTTGAAGATTTCAGTTTACGCAAGTTATGCTGTATAGCTTTCGTTCGTGCATTCGCATGCGGCTGTGAAAAGCTTCTGTAACTCTCAGCCGTCTTATGCATTGTTCGAGCTATATAGTTTGAATTAGCAACTCATAGTCAGGGATTTTCACAATGAAAATGAGGTTGGCACTCCAACCTCGGAGCCGCAATCATGCGCCTCCCAACTGAATAAATTCAAGGGTTTTAAATATGGTATGTATGTGCATATATACATCCAATATATGCACATATGTACATACATATTTTTTTATTTTATTTAAACAGGCGTTGGTTAATATTACCAACAAATTGTTTAATAGTACCAAAAAATTGGTTGAAAATTTCAACTAACATTTTGTTATATTAACAAATATCATGGTTAATATGACCAAAAACATGGTCAAAAAAATCAAACAATATCATGGTTAATATTACCAACAAATTGTTTAATAGTAACAAAAAATTGGTTGAAAATTTCAACTAACATTTTGTTATATTAACAAATATCATGGTTAATATGACCAAAAATATGGTCAAAAAAATCAAACAATATCATGTTTAATATAACCAACATTTTGTTTAATAGTAACAACAAATTGGTTGAAAATTTCAACTAACATTTTGTTATATCAACAAATATCATGGTTGATATAACCAAAAGCACTGTCTAATATATCAACCATGGTAATGGTAATATTAAACAAAATTCACATTGATTCCATTTCAAGTGTGAAATTAGTACTATTAACCAACTTTTGGTTGATTTTTCTCTCAGTGTATGTATATCAAAATTTACGCTGTGGTGCAGTGGGTAGAGTGATCGCCTGCTATGCCAGAGGTCTCGGGTTCAAACCACGGTCCGAGCAAAACACCAAAACAATTTTTCTAATTAGTAAAAATCCAATTATTGGGTTTTTTAAGAACAGCGGTCACCTCTCGGCAGTGGGCGGCATACCCTCCGAGAGTATTTCTGCCATGAAAAAGCTTCTCACAAAAAAATGCATTCGCCGTTCGGAGCCGGCATAAAACTGTAGTTCCACCCAATTAGTAGGAAAAACAAAAAGGAGCACACCTCAAATTGGGAGAGAAGCTCGGCCATAAAACTCGTCAGAGTTATAATAGCGCCATTGTATTATTATTATTATATCAAAATTTAGCAAAATCGGTTTGACCAATCGTGAGAAAATCGGCAAAAACTAAGAATTTCGAAAAAAATTTTGATAGCTATAACTTTGAAAATAGTTGGAATTTCGAAAAATTGTTAAATACGTATTTTTGTTTAAGCGCTGTGGGCCATACTACCCACTTTCATTAAAATACATGGCCGTCGAAAAAATTTTAGGTGCCTCGGTTCAAAAAATTCAACTCATAAGAAGTATTGTCGATTTTGCTTATTTGTGACTTGGTTTCATCAAATACGGAGATACATACATACATACCTACACACTCCATGTGAATTGTTTGTGTATTCTGTGGTTCTTCTATGCTTTCGTACATACATACGAAAAAGTGTAAACATGTACATATATATGTATGTACGCATGTGCCCTGCAAAAAAGTGTGCGACGAGTCTCTAAAAAGATTTGTCCGGGAGCGCTCTCTTTCGGGTACAATTAGTCTGCAATTGTTCCCAATTGTACCCGAACGGGTATATATGTATACTAATTGTAGACGAATTGTACCCGAAAGGGTATCAAACGGGTACAATTAGTCGCACAAATGGATGTGTCGCATTTGCTACCCGTTCGGGTACAATTGTGCGCTTTTGCTACCCTTTCGGGTACAAACTGGGTACAATTAGTCTCTTCATAGGACATGCTCAAACAAAAGAGAACACTTCAACCCATATAAAGAGATACAAATGGGTAGTAATCGCATGCTCCCTTGCGAGTTGTCCCGGATGTATCCCGGAGTGATCGCATTTTTTGCAGGGTGTATACTGGCAAAACTGACGATCAAAGCGGAATAACAAGCCGACAACTTAGCGTTGACGAACGAAGTAACGCATACATGCACAACTCACACCGACGCTACTGCTTCGTCGTTTTTGTTCTAGTAAAATTTATAGTTCGTTTATGCACTAGCATTTAATATAATTCATTTTTGCTCTGGGGTGTACATTTGTGCTGTTGCTTTACTGTGTAATTTCAAACAGATCAGTCGACAGCAAAGCACAGATAAACAGAATTTTAGTTTTCAGTGCGGCTTTTTAAAATTGTTTTTTTGAAGTTAACTTCTTAGGCGGCGATAAAGAGTTTTTATGGAGAGTGAAATTTGAAATTTTATGCAACGGAAGTTGGCCCCGGAAATAGCAGCCATTTTAGCTGATTTTTAATTTAAAAAAAAATCAACCTTGATATCGCGTGGTTCGAGAACCTACAACCCCTCGCTTCCAGACCTGACACTCTACCGCTGCGCCATCACACCACCTGCGTTGGATATGTCAAATGCTGCACTTAAACTGAACTAACAATTACAACTCACTCACGTATGTACATATACGTGTAAGTACATAACAGCGCTGTGGTGAAATAAGCGTGGTGAGAATGTTAATAACACAAGCAGAAATTAAAGTACACCCTTTGACACAACTCGCGTAACTAGCGCAGTAGCTCAGCTGTAAGATGCTTGGCTTCCAATTTAAGTGAAGGTGGTTCAAGTCCAGGTCGAGCCAATTTTTTTGTTCCTTTTTTTTCTATTAAATAATTTTCTTTATAATTTTTTATTAAATAAAAGTGTCACCCGAATATCGGGGGTTACATAGATACTAGTTAATTATTAACATAAAAACGACCAAACAACCAATATAAAAACCAATCGGATGAGCTTGCCGATAAACAAAATCTAATAACAAGAACAAGCATTGCCTTTTCTATAAATAGAATTTGTACAAACAAAAACACACAAACACATGTATGTACATGCGATAGTTTTCATTGCAATATCCCTGCAAAAAAATGTGCGATTAATCCCGATATACATAGATTTGTCCCGGATTGATTTCTTTCGGGAACAATCGGTCCACAATTAGTCCCCGATTGTTCGCGAACGGGTATAAATGTAGATTGATTATATGTAGAAATTTTACAAAAATATTCAATGTATGTATTAAAAACACAATAGGTAAAACTAATTGAACACGCTTTCTTTTAATAACAATGATGAATAATAATTTTGACAAAATTTTACCAAAAATATCCATTGAAAATTCAATTACGATTATACACTGAAAACTGAATATTTAAAAAATTTTAATTTATTGAATAGATTTTTTTACAAAAGTAAAACTTATTGTATAATCTTTATTTAAATAGGCATGAACATTTATAATTTTTAAAGATTGTTATAAAAAATAGCCTTGGCTAGCAACTTTGAAAAATTCCTCACATATCTTTTACACTCGCATAATGCATTCTCAAAACTTTAAATATTTGGAGAAAATACTTAATTTTTTTAAAAGATTTCACTACAAGATGAAATCTAATCGAATAAACACTTCTAATATATATAACAATTTATAATTTTTAGACATTTTCATAAAAAATAGCCTTGGCTTACAACTTTGGATGAAAGCGATTAGTCTACATTTGTACCCGTTCGAGATAAAAGAAATTGATCTACATTTGTACCCGTTCGGTATGTTAGTGATCAATCTACATTTGTATCCGTGCGGGTATACAAGTTGAACAATTAGTCTCTTCGTAGGACATGCTCGAACAAATACGATCAATTCGCTCCATATAAAGTGTAAAATGGTATTAGTCGCATTCTCCCTTCCGATTGATCCCGGACACGTCCCGGATTAATCGCATTTTTTCAGGGATGTTTTTTCAAATTCGCTTCTCATATGATATGTATATGAAACTTGTTACTTGTTGCTTTCGAGCCAATATAAATTGAAAACACAATTATTTGAAATATTGAACAAGATGTAAGAAGTTAACTTCTATCACGTGTACTATGCTACACGCGGGTTTTTTTTTTGTACATTACAATTTCGATTGTGTTCCCATAAATTAAAAAAAAAACAACAACAACAGTGCTGTAAAAACTCGAAATTGTGTTTGCCCTTTGCTGTGCTGTAAAAGTTTGCACAATACAGCAACAGTCGACTATAATTTTTTGAAACTTAAGGCTGCTCAGTTGCAGTACAGTAGAACTTTTTATTTTTTATACTTCTGCTGCGCTGTTTATTTTTTAATTTTCAAATGAAAATTAAATTCAATACAAATGAAAAAAAAGTTGAAAATAATTTCAAACCCTGCTCAAAAGACTAAAATAATGACATATCTATCAATTTTAAAAATCGGATGTCAAATAACAAAGTTGCAAAAAAAAAACAAGTTAGAGTCTCAACATAAGCTAAAAATCTTGGGGAGTTTTTCGTCCATAAAATATTTTTTTCACTTGGATAAAATCACCAAAAATAAAGTATTCATCGTATTTGCAATAGAACAGTCTAATTTTTAGATGAATAAAAGTTTCCTGATTTTTAAAACTTCTTATAAAAACCCTAATTTGAAAATCAAGTTTTGTAAAAAAAAATTTCTCCTAAATAGCACTTTAGAAACCAGATTTTTTTTATTATTTTTATTTAGTGCACGAAATAGGTTATATATCTTTCCCAAAAAAAAAAAAAATATATATATATATACGATGAAAACCCCCCACGAAAAAAAATCCTGGCTACGGCCCTGCGGGATATACATACATATTTTGGTGGATCTGTCACACCTCCTTCTGGTACTTTCAGGAATCGTGTTTGAATCCTCAAATCCTGGCAACCGGGATTGGAAAAAAACTGGTCTCGAAAATTCCAGGATTGTAAATTTCAAAAAAATATGCTCTTAGAAATTTATTATTTAGAGAAGGGCTAATTGGAGTCATCGGGACTCGCCACTCAACCCAACTATTATGTAAATGAATGAATGAAATCTATTGTGGGTTATTTTTTTTCATCCGCTCATACATATACATCATAGATGGCCACCCAATGGCTCCAGTGACTCCGTTTGTCTCCCAACAACATCGCTGTGGCTCCGAGTAGCTCCCAACAACAAGCAAACCAATTTCGACAGAATATCGCACATTTCTTTTTTTCACAGAAATCGTCGTCGCGGCGAGCACTCAAACCTAACGGTCCAGCTTCGACCGACATTCATTGTTTAGTTACGCCTTCATACATATTAACATATGGTTGTACATTTATATCTGCTACCTCGTTTACGTTGTTTAGCAAAATAATTGAATGGCTAGCTGCAGCATATCTATACATACATGTGTACATATGTATGTACCTACATTGTACATTTGTTCTTTTCAAAATGACATCTAAGAATAGAAAGTTTAAGTGCTCATGGGAGTATGATTTTGTTTATGTATGTACATAGATAAGTACATGTTGTTGCAATAAACCATTATTTGGCAAAATAATATTTTTATAATTCCGAGAAGAAGGTTGTTGCAATTTTTATTGATGTTGTTGTCGTGTGGCTCCCTTCGCTTAATTTCTGGCCACCTATGATATACATACATATGTGTGCATACATATATATAATTGCTATGCAGCACTAATTTAATTATATGTATATGTATGTAATCGTTTTTTTAACTTAACTTTCACAGAAACGAGAACAGATATGGTTTATTACCAGTCCACACCTGTGGTGATCAAAACAGAAAAGCTATCTCAGGCGGAATACTGTTCTCAATTGCAAATGACATGTGCAGTGACATCTAAGACAATAACAAAGTTGGAAGGCTCATCTATAAATTATTTAGCAACTGTACAGCATTTACAGCAAAATAAATCCAATGCCAACTGCAATAATATTGCAGTAATGCAACAGCGAGAACATGAAAGTATTATCCCTGCAAATTCTTTAGAAACACAAACAAAGGTTTTAAATATAAGTTCACATACTAATATGAAAGACAAATCAGCCATTGACATACATGTAGATAAACCTTCAACATTCGAAGCGCCAACTCCGATCAGCAGCGTTGATACTTCACTTATGTACAAAAATGCAATTAATCGCAAGCCAACTGAATATATGCTGCAATTTAAATGCGAACAATGTGGAATGAATTTCGGTAGTAAATCTGCACACACATCTCACACGAAATCGCATAAGAAGAGCATCAAAATATCTGCAGGTGCAGATGTTTCAATATCCGGATTGGCGGAAATCAATGACATTGTTGGGACAACGGTTATTCCAAAGACTCCCAATATGAGTGGCGATCCATATGAGTGCAATGTTTGTAAAAAGACGTTTGCAGTACCCGCAAGACTGGTAAGTTATTTTTTAGGTACCTATGTATGTAGAACAATTCATGACGTCACGACACATATGTACATTAGGGTTGCCAGATGTACCCCTTTGGGGCGATTATTACCCTTTTTAACTTGGTGTCCCCGTGTATACGGAGGCTCCGTAGATACTCCTTTTTCACTACATTGCTAATATCCTAATAAATTTTCCTTTTTGCTATGTGAACACCTTAATATAATCGCACTTTGCACTGGTCGATTTTTGTCGTTCAACCAAAATCGACCCGTGTAAAAAACAATTCGACAAAAATCGACTGGCTCAAAGTAGACTTGCGTTCCCAGTAGAAAAAAATCGACCGGTGTAAAGGCCGCATAAGTGATGAGCCAAATATTGAAAATTTACAATAATTGATGTTTTTACCTTTTCTCTACAAGAAAATCTATGGAGAGAATCCACATACGAGTGTAACGTTAGTTTTTCAGGCAAATACTATGGGTAAGATTTTTTGTGAAGCCGCTAGACTATAAACTCAATTATGGAGGAAACCCGACTTCAAAGAATTTTCAGTTGCATCACTTTGTGATTTAGGAAACGATTTATTTACCTATTATATATTCAAGAAAGTAAGACTTGGTGAAAATTCTACAAAAATAGACTTAGTTGACTCGATGTGACCACATATATGTACATATACAAAGATATATGTATGTATGTATGTTCAACCTAATTTTTAATATTTACATGATCTACATAAATATGCGTGTGATTATCGTCATACCATACGAAAACTAGCACTTTCAAAATTTCTTACGAAAACTCGCAAATTTAAAAATTCTGCAGAAAAGTAGCACTTTCGACTTTCGAAAATGCTACTTTTCCAAAAATTTAAAGTGTTGGCTTTATTCAGCCAAAAGTGGACTGATACTTTTTCAAACACATATTTAATGTACTAGTTTTCTTCAAACACAAAAAATCGGGTGGTAGTTTTCGTATGATACGACGATTTTGTTTTTATGTGCAACTACCCGGCCTATTATAGGCATTAGAAGCGAAAAACGGCACACTTAAAAATAAAATGGAAGTATCTAGAAACCGTACTTTCATCGGGTAGCGGACCTCAGCGAAAGTCAGATAAGTTAAAAAAAAGTCAAGAACAAAATTGATATTTTGAAAAGTTTGCTCTCTTCATGTCCTTATCGCTTTTTTCTTCGTATTAGTCACACATTCCCTTTCACACTCAATTTCCCTCTACTATTCCCTTTCCTTTCATTTCCGCTTACGTTTTCTTTTCCTTTCTCGTCATATTTCCGCTTCCCTTTCCTTTTCTCTAACACTCTCCCTTACCTCTCCTTTTCTGTCTTTCTCCCTTTCATTTCCCCTCTTATTCCTTCTCTAATTTCCTGTCTTATTATCTCTCCCAATCCTCTTCATTTTCATTGTATTCTCCCTCTTCTTTCCGTCCCTCTCTCTTTCCCTAGGGAACCGGGTTTAGCACAGCATAGCCCTGCATTCCACTTCTCATTTGATACCATCTGTGCTTCAAAACATTCCGTGGTATACGGGTCTACTTTTTTCCCATAATTGAGTACCGGGTGTAAAAGTCACTATGAAAAGCCCAATGTATATGTAGCAGCCCTAACCAACACTTAGGACGTTCAACTCCTCCTGAATGCCTTTCATTTGATACCAATGTCGCTCAGAGATATTCGAGGATCATCCGGGTTCACGTTTTGACCCATATCTGGGGACCCGGCCTAGGCATCACAAATAAAGTAGTTCTATGTCGAAGCCCTCATTAAGACATTTCATTTGATAACACTGGTCGACAAGTTTTTGTTACAGAAATAAAATTCTACTTTTCTAAAGGATTTCGGTGCGCTGAATCCGAATCTGAAGTCATATTTTCTGTAATACGTACAGTTTTTTAGATATTCATGCCCAAAGAGGCGAAAAACGCGATTTTTGGCTATATTCACTCCTGAATATCATTTAAATTACTTATTTATTTTAAAAATTGATAAAAGCTATTGAAAGCGCGGACATTTCTTTTGAAGAAACCGTTTTAATATTTCAGATACCTTTCTTATAACTTGTAATATTGCACATTAAGCCTCATTAGTTTTGCAATATTTTCTCCATACAAAAATAATTAAAAATTTTGAAGCACGCTTTTAGGCAGTTTATTATATTATGGACGTATGTAAGTGACTTCGTAAAACAAATTGTTCTGCTGAGCAACTACAAAATTTGATTGCGCCTATAACATGCTACAAATGCTGCCGTTGTTTTCGACGACAAATGCCTTATTGTGCAAAAACATATATTACTATATACCTAAATTAGATATCCGAAAAATTAAAACGTTGTCTTCAAGAGAAATGGCCGAGCTTTCAATAGCTTTAATCAATTTTTAAAATAAGTAAGTAATTTAAAAGATATTGAGGAGTGGATATAGGCAAAAAACGTGTTTTTCGCCTCTTTGGGCATGAATATCTAAAAAACTGTACGTATTACAGAAAATCTGACGTCAGATTCGGATTCAGCGCACCGAAATCCTTTAGAAAAGTAGAATTTTACTTCTGTAACAAAAATTTGTTGAAATTTTGTCGACCAGTGTAATTTAACAGTAACAAATACCAGTACCAATATCGCTCAGAAATATTCAAGGGTCATCCGGGTCCACATGTTGACCCATATCTGGAGACCCGGCCTAGCAATCACAAATAAAAGAGCTATATGTTGAAGTCCTCATCAAGACCTTTCATTTGATACCAATGTCGCTTAGAAACATTCGAGGGCCATGCGGGTCCACGTTTTTACCCATATTTGGGGACCCGGCCTAGACATCACAAATAGAATAGTTCTATGTTGAAGTCCTCATCAAGACATTTCATTTGATACCAATATCGCTCAAAAATATTCGAGGGTCATCCGGGTCCACATTTTGACCCATATCTGGGAGACCCGACCTAGGAATCACAATGAGTGCTATTCTACGTAAATTCCCTGCTCAATGCCTTTCATTTGATACCAATATCGTCCAAAAATATTCAGGGGAAAGCCAGATCCACGGTTTTACCTTTTGACCTACTTCCGGATTTGAAAAAAAAAAATATGCATATAAACCTTCTAGGGCAAGGTACGCAGCTGGTGTGTAAATTTGGTCAAAATAACTCCACGCATTTGGGAGAAAGCCGGCGACAAAGAAATAGCCTTGATTTTTATATACATACATTTTCTTTTATTTGCCCCCCAAAAATACCCCACTTTTTCTAAGTTGTACCCCGAAATCACCCTTTGGGTCTCGTCGATCCGCCTTTCGCCATTTTCCATCTGGCAACCCTAAGAGCGCGTGCACAATTGACTTCTACCTCGCTTTGCTTCAGAGTTTTGCTTTGGCAGTTTCATTCAGCATGTGGTTTTCAAAGGGACATGTTCACAATTGAGGTGAAGCGAGTAAAGCAAGGTATAAAGTTAGCCATGTTTCAACTTTTTTACACTTTGACAAACATCTGCTGGAGTGTGTGTATATGTATCGTTTTTATAACTATACTTATTTTAGCGATTTCGCGCATCTACATGAAAAGTAAATAGTAAAAAGTAAAAAATAACATTCGAATAAGGCTTCTTCAATAAGCATAAAAAAGCAAATTCTCCAAATATTTTACAAAAAATCAGTTTTATAAATTAAAGCAAAAAATGTGAAGTGAAAATTGTCAAAGTGTTAATTGTTACAAGCATCTGGAATTTCGCTTTGTTTTAAGGTTTTTTCTATCAAAGTTGAAGCAGACAAAGCCAATTGTGCACGGACTATAAGGTACATACATATGTTGCATTATCTTGTTTAAGCCCTATGACACTACATTTTTTTCTGGTATTCTACCAGGTTTTTTGTGTGAAGGAGATGGTCAAATACAGTTTTGCGTTGGTGCAAGCGAGCAAGCTATATTGAAAAAAACCAAACAAAATACCATCTAGGCGATTAAAAACCAACGAGCCAGCTTGTATTTCGGTAGGTTTTTTGGCATTCGGTCATTTTTTCTGACAATTGTTTCAATTTGACAATTTGAAAATAAATTATATTTAAAATAAAAAATATTTCCATATTTAAATTTGCCACTTGTAAGCTTCTGCTATGGCCGTAAGGGTAAAGAAGAAGTCCGGAAGAAAAAGTACACTGCGCACTAGCTTCCCTTTATAACATGGAATACAAAGCTATCCTGCCCTTTGAGTTTCATAACTTTTTTATTTCAGTAATTTAAATTAAAATTTCTGAAAAAATTAATTTTTGAAATAAATATTATTTTCATTTAGTTTGAAGTTTAATGTCAATCAAATTGTTTTTGAGGGAGTATTTGTCTCTTTTCAACCTACAGAAGAATTCTTTTTGTATTTTGACTTTCGGTGGGTTTTCCAAACCAAAAAAACCAAGAAAAAAATGTAGTGTCATATAGGCATTATACGGTACGGTATGTACCTAAAGCTGGAGTTAGTTATCCGTTAACAGTATTTCCATAAATGTAACTGTAGTGTAATAGTAACGGTATTAGTGCCATTGATTACACTGTGCACGAAAATCGAACTTCTTTTTTCAACAGAGATGAGACATACCTAGTAAATATAATTCGGGCACCCTGAACACGATGGTGCTATTCATTTTTTTAGGTTAGCACTGGTTTACGATATGAGTACAAATACTACAAATTTCCATGTCCTTAGCTCTTGAAATGGAGGTTATACCCAAAATGTCTATAACTGAACAATCGGTTGTATGGCAGCTACATGTTATAGTGGTCGGTCCGATTTGATCGATTCCGACAAATGATCAATTGTACATAATAATATACTCGTATTAGTCCGAGATACGGCAGAACAAATATATCCCCTCATCTGCTATTTACCAATGGACAGTGGTAACTGACAGATCGTAAGCATATTAACACATCGCACATGGGTTGCCTAGATAAAACGCGTACGAAAGGTACTAAATATTTAAAACAAAAACTAAAATTTTTAGGTATACTCCCCTCATCTGTTATTTAAAAAACGATACACCAGACGAAAGAGGGCAATTAGGAGAGTCCAAAAAACATGGGTTGCCTATCGAAATCTGGTAACTGATACATAAATTTTGCAATTATCGAGTATCTTTATATATATTACGCTTGGGATGGGCAAAAGTTGCCCATTTGCCCTCAAAAATTCTGCCAGCTGAGACTTTCCTGGGTTAGAGGGGATTTCAAAACAAAGGAGGGGGACGAAAATTTGAGCGAGTTGTGTCTGTATTAGTGAGCATAATGGGAGAAAAATTATTCATTAATTGACAATTATATTTTTTTTGTTACTCACAAAATTTTCAATTAACCCTATGTGGTCTAATATTCGCTTCGCTCCCTACTATTTATCACAAAAGCTTTAAAGACATAAGTGTAGATAAATTCACAGAAATCATCCATTTTCGATTAGATTTTTTACTAATGAATTCATTTTTTTATCATGGGATTGATCTTTCCAACTCGCTGTACATATTATAGAAACATGTCGAGAACCTCACATAAGAATGTTATAGTTAAAGTCAATAGGCTGTTTAAAATTCTAGAAATAAATACAATAGATATGAACCTGGAATCAGTAAAACGTTATGTTGTGATGGGAATCACTTGATTTGAAAAGACTTTTGAATGTAGGAAAAAACCAAACTGAACGACCTTCGTGACCTACAAACCGTACCCCTGTAAATATTCGGGACCCCTTCTTCGTTTTTTTCTTCGTTGAACTAATTCACACTAAACTTTATTTTAGATATAAATAATAAAACTTTAATGGGTTAATATTCTGTATCTCACGAATTATTACCAGGGATGCCAACTTTCAGTTTCAATTTAAGAATTTTTTCGGTGGATTTTGTTTAAATTTATTTAAAAATAAATTGACGCTTAAATTACTTATATAATATTTAAGAAAATAAATTCTATGAAGCAGTAAAATGATCCAAAAATTTACTAATACTATAGATGTTTTAATAGGAAATTTATGTCTCGGGGCCTTGAATATATTCAAAGATTTGGCCTTGAAATTATTTTTATTTTCTTCTGCTAACCTCATTTATTTATTTATTTTATTTATAAATTTTACACAAAACCAATTCAGCTGTCAAACATGTTAATTACTATTTTTTATATTTTAAGAATATTCTGATATTTGGTCATACCATACGAAAACTAGTACATTTAAAATTTCTGACGAAAGCTGGCAATAAAAAATTCTGTACGAAAAGTAGCACATTTAACTTTGGCGGACGAAAAGTAGGACTTTAAATTTCCGGCTGACGAAAAGAAGCAATAATTATATACTGTTTATATATTAAAATTGTTGTGGTTTGAGTGAAATTTCTGCATTTCGTCAGCCAAAAGTCAAAGTTGCGACTTTTAGTCATCCAAAAATTTAAAGTGCTTGTATTCATCAGCCACAAAAAATCGTATATGTACTAATTTTCGTATGGTACGACGATTATTTTGAGCATTTTTATTGTGCATAGCATAGTACTTTAATTCGCATATACCACAGTGCACTGCCAGGAGATCAAATTTAGTATATTTTGCACATACATATATAATCAACAATAGTAAAACTAAAAATGTCCAAAATTGATCTCTGCAATAAGTAGCTGCGGCAACTCTTACTCAGAAGTTTTTACATTTCAAAAAACCACCCCATTTTTCTATTTAAATTTTAAAACAGGGCTGCTCAACGCTCTCGTATTGAAAGTACAAAACTCAATACATCTACAAATTTTGTATATGCACTGAAAAGTTTTTTTGCTCATTTAAATTTTTTTATGAATTCCAATAAAATATTATTTTAGAATTTATTTTCAAATGGTAGTATCACATACATACAAATTTTTTTTATTTTTTATATGAAAATTTTTTAATACAAATTTTTTACAGTGCTTTCATTTTTTGAATTTTTTTTTTCATTACACATTTGTTATTGTAAATTTCGATTTCTTACGGCAGTGCTCGAGCTCCTATACAAAGTGCCTTTGGTCTGCACATTCAATATGAATCATAGGCACATACATATAAAATTTTTGATATCTGAGTGCTTATGGGAGTGCAAAGAAAATTTTATTTTCATATTTGAAGTGAAAAATGTATCTGTGCCTATGATTCGGAACAAAACAAAAACAATTGTGCTTTGAGTGCCTATGAGGTGAGCAGCCCTGTTTTAAAAACTCTCAGTTTCGTCAAAATGAAGTGCACTGTGGGCAATATCAAACAAATTTTGTAGTCCAAAATTGTATTAGCTTCTATTTTAATTTAATTTCATATCACTTTAAAATAAGAAGTTGGAGGAGAAAATAAAATATCAACATTATAAAAATTAAAACACTTAATAATAATAATACACTGGCGCTATTATAACTCTGACGAGGTTTAAGCTTAAATTAACAATAAACAGCTGAACAGTGATCATATCCCAATAAAGATGGTCATAGCAGAGAGTCACTCTTCCCCTTTCGGTTTTATAGGTTGCCAAATTATCATATTTTGTATTAAACTGAAAAACTGTAACAAAAAATCGATCAGCTGATTAGCGTTACGGCTCAAAACCAAAATTCATTTGTTTTTTATTTTTTAGAAACTATGAAAAAAAATTTTTTTTTTTTTGCACGGTTTCAACTTAGATCCCTCTAAGACTCATCAGCTTATGGCCGAGCTTCTCTCCCAATTCGAGGTGTGCTCCTTAACTTTTGTTTTTGCTACCAATTGGATGGACCTACAGTTTTACGCCGGCTCCTAACGGCGAATGCATTTTTTGTGAGAAGCTTTTTCATGGCAGAAATACAGCGGTCACTTGATGTTTTACAAAATGTGTATTTAGTGAAATAAAATAAAATTAGTAAATTTTAATAAAAAATTAAGCTGAGAAATCTACTTTCTGATACCAATGTAGGAGATATTATGCGACTAGCTGTAGCGAAGAAAATATCTCCCAATAAAGAGGAGCTAACGAAAAAAAGGTAACGAAAATGATATTTTTAATGTTTATTTCCTGTCATGTTTTTTCATTATTCTTTGAATTTCTTTAATATACATATAAAATGTATGTATTAAAATCAGTCCATTCCAAATGTGAATTAACAAAATATTTTTATTTTGAAATAAAAAATGTTTATTTTATATTAACAATATTTTATTGACTTTGTCACACTGTGCTCATTCTTATATCCATGATACAAATATGTACTACTATGCAGGTACGTATTCGGGGGGTTTTCTGGGGGTTCCATCCCCCTCAGGGACTTCCACATTAATTTTTAATACTAATGAAAATTGACTGTGGTATTAGAATAATAGTTAAGAAAAACGCGCAAAATCGCGGAAAAAAGAAAATTTAAATTGTCAAATATTTACTAATTTCCACTGTTAATTCGGAAGACTATCTGGATAAAGATTATTTAGAAACATTCTAGTAGATTAAATGGCGAAGCTATACGCCAAAAAGGCTATATCTGAAAAATCGGTCGTAGGGCAGCTATATGTTATAGTGGTCCGATGTCGACAATTTTAGTCACATTATTTGGGTCAGCATGGGTACCAATACTGCAAAGTTTCTTGTCCCTAGCTTTTCAAATGGAAAAGATATACCCCAAAATCTATAATCTGAACAATCTGTTGTATGGGAGCTATATACTACCGACAAATGATCATCTAGTCATAAAAATATATCCATATACCGAAGCACTGATTATTATTTTAGTAAATATAAAACATATGTAGATATAAATATGGTGAACAGAAATATTCGAAAAAAATCAAGGGCTCCCCGCGAAATATTTTTTTGGTGGCCTTATTTCGTTTTTGAAGTTTGACTATAAAAATTTCTTTTGAGAGTCAAGCAAACATAAAGTGACACAACTCAAATTTTTAAATCGAGTTTTTTGCATAAATAGGTGCACAGAACATATTAGTAGTGATTGAGAAGAGAAAACATTTCAATAAGTGTCTCTCTTGACCAAAAAATTACTATTTTACGTGGCCTTTTGCCGTACGATTGCTCTCAAAGAAAAAAGTTTTTTTGGCTCTCCTTAAAATTTTTGAATTTTGAGTTGTGTCACTTTATGATTTAGGGTGCGATATAGTCTTTAAATACCCACCTGCTGGATTCCATTGCAAGGAAAAACTAAAACATATATTCGTTTGAATAATGAAAAAACGTATAATGCATAGGTGGCCAGGATTTAAGCGTAAAGGAGTCACACGACAACAACATCAATAAAAATTGCAACAACCTTCTTCTCGGAATTATAAAAATTATATTTTGCCAAATAACGGTTTATTGCAACAACATGTACTTATGTATCTATGTACATACATGCATACATACTTCAGTAGATATGCTGCTAGGCATTCAAATATTTTGCTAAACAACATAAACGAGGTAGCAGATATAAATGTACAACATACATACATATGTACATATGTATGTATGTATGAAGGCGTAAATACGCAATGAATGTCGGTCGATGCTGGACCGTTAGGTTTGAGTGCTCGCCGCGACGACGATTTCTGTGAAAAAAAGAAATGTGCGTTAATATGTCGAAATTGATTTGCTTGTTGTTGGGAGCCACTCGGAGCCACAGCGATGTTGTTGGGAGACAAACGGAGTCACTGGAGCCATTGGCTGGCCATGTATGGTATAATGTATGGCGCCTCTATACATGTTGTTTCATTATTCAAGCGATGATAGATGGAGAAATATCTAGCTAAGTTATTCATGTATACATATGTACATACATATTTACATACATACATATATAAATGTATTAGGAGCCCAGTATATTGAATAATATATGAGGATGGTATAAATATTTGAATCGATTTAAATATTTTAAATGATTTCTCATATAGCCTTCAATTTTACAGCTCCATTTAGCATGCCGGTAAGTATATTTTCGTTTTCTCAATTTCTTTTTCCACTTATTGGATAGATAAATTTATGAAGTTATATGCAATTAAATCTTTCGCTGTCATATTGTTTTTTTGTTATGGTTTCATTTTTTGTTCAAATCGAAATAAAAAGTTAGAAAAATTAACAATTGCTACCTCCAATATTATTCAGTATAATGCGCAATAAATACATATACATACATACATACATAGTAAATATCTGTGTACACTGTGAATAACTCAGCTAGGCATTTCTCCATACATGTATTTAGGTAGTCCTTCCTGGTTATTAAATTCCACAGGCGGGTATCTAATGCCTCGTTATTCCAGAACTTGAGCGTCCTAAATTTTTCTCGCTCAAAAAAATATATATTTTTTAAACTTCAAAAGAAATAGCCAATGGCGTGTAGGCTGAGATACAAAAGGAATGCCCATTTTTTTAGAAATAATACTCCATTTTGTATGATATTCCCACAAAATCTCCCCCCTTTAATACGAAATATCTGGATTTTCATTTTCTAAAAAATGAATTCATTTAAAATATGTTTATACTAAACAAATAAAATCCCAATATACCAAATGCAGTGACGAAATATATCTACAACACTTTTCATATTTTTTTCTTGAGGAAGAAAGCTTTACCCTCCATAATTTTCTCCAACTAATTGTCAAATATTGATTTTATGTCGTACTATCAATTATAACTGCCACATTTCCTATACATTTTGCATGCTTATAACCTTCCAATTAGGTCTATAATTGCCCAACAAAATATATATTTTTTTTTTCATTCCGAAGTTCAAACTAATGTTTACAAGTTTGAAAGCAAAATTAATTTAAATTGTTATATACACGCTTTAACAAATTTCAAAAAAATATCCATACAAAAAAATCAATCCCTAAATGTTTCCGAAAATCCATTAAAGTGGGTGATCTCCATATCTGGCAACCTAGAGTAAAACTCTGCCAAGTTCTCTTATTTACAAACACATATGCAAAAGAAACATATACGTACACGGCTGTTTCTTACCCCCCGGTTCAAATTTTGTTCCCCTCTGCTCCATAACTTCGCTTAGCCCCTCTGCTACGAGCTCTTGCCCATCACTATATTACGCTAAGCGATTTTTTGTACGCACCATAACTTTCACACCTTTATACCGATTTTCGAAAGTGGGGTGTCACATGAAAGGGCTTGACCTGTAGATGTGCAGGAAGGTTAAATATTACTGAAAAGGGTTGCCACCTGTTTAAAAATTTAATTCTCCTGTATAGTTTGATTTTTAAATAGTTTGTTTGATTTTTAAATTTGAGGTACCATATGAAAGGGCTTTGTGTGAAAATAAGTAATTTATTATAATTTTTACAAAAAGGGATGCCACCTGTTCAAAATTTAATTTTTACGATACAGTTTGTTTGATTTTTAAATTTCAGGTACCATATGAAATGGCTTGAGCTGAAAATGAGTAATTTATTAACATTTTTTACAAAAAGGGTTGTCACCTGCTCAAAAATTCAGTTTTACGCTTGATTTTTAAATTTCAGATGTCATATGAAAGAAAACTAGAAAGAGAAAGAAGACTGCGACAAATAGTCTTTTGGAGATCGCTTTAAGGTTAACATATTCTAGAAAATTATTCGGCGTAAAACTTCACTATGGAGCTCCTCGCACAAATTCTTTGTATAAAAAATCTAAGTCCACAGAAAATAAAAATAACCATTAACTATCTAGGTATATGCTTTATTTTATATTTTACTAGCTGTACCCGGCCAAGCTTTGCTTTGGCCCACTTCCTATTATAGGAATAGAAGCGAAAAAGGCACACTTTAAAATAAGTTGGAAGTATCTAGAAACCGGGGTTTCCTCGGGCTGGAGACTTCAGAAAAAGTCAGTTAAGTTTAAGAAAAGTGAAGGAAAGAAATGATATGTTAAGAGTTTACCCTCTGCATGTCCTTATCCCTTTTTTCTCCGTATTAATCTCCCGTTACCTTTCCCTCTACTATTCCCTTTCTCTACCTCTTTCCATTTATCTTTCCCGTTCCTTTCATTTCCGCTTCCCTTTCCCATTCTCTACCTTTCATTTTCTGTCTCATGTAACATAGCCCTGCATTCCACTTCTCATTTGATACCATCGCTTAAAAACAACCCGACCTAGGAATAATGAGTTTATACCTATGTAAAATCCCAGCTCGACAACCTTCATTTGATACCGAAATTTTTTGGAAATATTCCGTGGTCATCCGTTCACGCTATGAAGCATATCGGGAAACTTGACTTAGGAATCATAATGGGTACGGCTCGATATAAAAGTCCTGCGCAACACCTTTCATTTGATACCAATATCAATGAGAAATATCCCGGTGTTATCCGCGTCCACGTTTTGATCCATAACTGTGGACACGTCCTAGGAATCAATGAGAATGGCTCTATGCTCATTTCATACCAATGTCCCTGAGAAATATCCTGGTGCTATCCGGGACCACGTTTTGACCCACATCTGGCGACCTGACCTAGGAATCATAATGAGTTCATCTCACATCAGCACTGCTCAACGCCTTGCATTTGATACCAATATCACTAAGAAATGCATATCATTTAAAAAAAAAATGAGTGGAAAAATTAAACTTTTCAGAAGTCTGTCCCCGAGTCCCCTGTATACTAAATTTCATGAATTGTTTAGGCCGTTTGTGAGATCCAGAAACAAAGTAAATCCGTCTCGCTTCGCCGCGATATCTCTAAATCTTCATGTCCTTTTCCCTTTCTTCTTCATCTTAGATTTCCACTCCCTTTCTCTATACTTCCTTTTTTCCTTTCTCTTTCATCCCCGTTTCCTTTTTCTTTTCATTGTACTAATTTAAATAAATATCGAAATGAAATGAAATGAAAATGAAAATTTTCCTTTCTCTTACCCCTCCTTTTCTCTCCCTCTCCTATTCGTTACCGCTTTCCCTCTCCCAATCTCTCTCTCCTCCCTTCCCTCTCCCATTCTATTTTCGTTTCCATCCCATTCCATTCGACATTCCTTTTTATTGCCCTTTACCTAGGGAAGCAGTTTGAGCATTACATCGAGAAAATCTATATTGAAGCCATGATTCCCACTTTTCGGTTTCATCCGGGTCACCGTTGTGACCCATATCTGGTGACCCGGCCTATGCATCACAATTATAATAGTTCTGTGTCGAAGTCCTCAAGACCTTTGATTTGATACCAATATCGCTTAAAAACATTCGAGGGTCATCCGGGTCCACGTTTTGACCCATATCTGGGACCCGACCTAGGAATCAAATTGAGTACTATTCTATGTAAATTCTCTGCTCAATACCTTTCATTTGATACCAATATCGTCCAAAAAATATTCAGGGGAAGGTCGGGTCCACGATTTGACCTTTTGACCTATATCTATAGCCGACTTCCGAATTTGAAAAAAATATGCATATAAACCATCAAGGTACTCAGCTGGTGTGTAAATTTGGTCAAAATCCCTCCACGCGTTTGGGCGAAAGCCGGCGACAAAGAAATAGGCTTGATTTATATATATATACATATCGCACGTTTTATGGAATAGGGATTTAACTCAAACAAATTTTTTTTGGGAAAACGCAAATAAACTTTTATAATTTCATATAGTTTCCTTCTACGGCTAACTACAAAATCACTTTTATTTCCGCCATTTTTATCTTTTTGAGTATTTTATAAGACTAGACTTAAAGGCACGACCCAGTTATTGAAATATATGGCAAAATCCCAGAAATCGAAAATTTCGAGTTAAATCCCTATTTCATAAAACGGGTGATATATAGATCAGAGATTTGCTTTTGCTATGCACGCGTGCAAAAGCTTTTTGTAGCTTTCACACCGACAGCCTCATACTCTAAGCACATTCGAATCAGCAAACGACAAGCAGCGAGCTGTCAAAATTAAAATGCACACGTTCTTATGGGCGCACACATTTTAACGCCAGCACGGCTTCAATCGCAAGGGAGCACGCGACTAATACAATTTTACATCCTTTATATGGAGTGAATTGATCGCATTTGTTCGAGCATGTCCTATGAAGAGACTAATTGTTCAACTTGTATACCCGAACGGGTACCAATGTAGATTAATCACTAACATACCGAACGGGTAGATCAATCGCCCTCATCCCGAACGGGTACAAATGTAGATCAATCGCTTCCAGCACGAACGGGTACAAATGTAGATTTTTCCAAGTTGTTCGCCAAGGCAATTTTTAATAACAATCTTTAAAAAATTGTAAATGTTCATGCATATATAAATAAATAAAAAAAAATTGTAAGTTTTGAGTATGCATTATATGAGCGTAATGTAAAGGATTTTTTTCATAGAATATTTTAGGCAACATTTTGTTAAAATTATTATTCATCATTGTTTTTAAAAGAAAGGGTGTTCAATTCGTTTTACCGGTTCTACAATTTTTTAAATACATTGCATATTTTTGGAAAATTTCTACATTTAAGGAATCTAGATTTGTACCCGTTCGGAATGAAAGCGATTAATCTACATTTATACCCGTACGGGAACAATCGGGGACTAATTGTGGACCGATTGTTCCCGAAAGAGATCAATCCGGTACAAATATCTTTCGGTATTAATCGCACATTTTTTTGCAGGGTAATTTGACAAGCGACAATGCACATGTACAGGCAGAAACGTGTGTATGTGTGCATTTTAAATATGTGGCCATGTTCAACGCCGTCGTCTTTAAAATATTTTAGATGTTTACTTCAGACGACGTTTGATGCCAAGAAGTTGGCCGACAGATGCTGCTCTGCAGTTGCCGATTCGAATGTGCTTAGAGCAGCGTTGCGCAGCCTCTTGCCCGGGGGCAGACCAGCTGTTTGCGATTCACACGTATACACACCGATTGTCACTACTACAGGCAAATAAATAGCGTAAAACGAGCGCTTACGATGGGACCATGCGATCGTCGCTTAGCGAAAATAATTAATTTGCCTTCGACTGTCGTGAAAGCAAGTGGTCGCTAGGTAATCGTCGCTTTTACTTGCAGATGCCAGACAACAAACTATAAAGAGTTTGCATATAACATACGTATGTATTTGTATACGTACGTTCCCAGCAAAAATCTGGTCATCGCTATTACCTGTCAGGCATGACAGAAGGCCTTGCCATGGAAAATCTGCCGAGTTCATCACTTCTTTCACGCATTGCCAGTAATGCAGAGTGGAATGAGCTTCCATTACGCATTCCACGTAATGTAAAGTAGATAGAATGGAGCGCGAAAAATGAATTGGAATACCGTTATTTTCAGTGGAAATTTCCATCCTGCCTTACATTTTTCGCCTTCTTTCTCTGCTTCCCTGTAAGGTATTCTTTATTTGATTCGCTAGAATCCTTGCGGTATTGCGTGATTTATTCGTTCGGCGGTAATGCAGTGAGCAAGTCCTTCCCTCCAATGACAAGCCCATGTTAATGTCAGGCATTCTGTCAACGAATGTGGAAGCGATTGCCAGAGTTTTTCTGGATTACCCTCTTAATTCCACGGTCATCGAGTTTTTTGAAGGGTTGTTTCATAATTTCGCAAAGCGTGCACAGCATGACCCTGCTCGCTCAACATCTGCATGCAGCACTGTAGACCTGTAGGCAAGGTTAGGTGAAAAAGAAAAAATGACGGAACCCATTTAGGTGAATATAGCGGACAGTGGCAGCACTGAGTAGCATTTGAATTGCTCTAAAAACTTCAGAGCTTGGAAACAAAACAAAACTAACTTTTAACTTTAGCTATCCTTCGTTGATCACTTAAAAACACTTTCTCAATCTGTTTTAAAGCCTGCAATTTGATATAATTATTTATTATACAACTCTACCACGATCTAAAATTTTTTTTTCACATATTTTCGCTGCGCCGGCAACCCTTTTCTGTCAATGGAACCAATATTGGTGAATTTCCCGAAATCCCATCTCAAAGCTTGCCTACAGTTCTACAGTGGCATGCAGAACAAAACGAATTGGCAAAAATTTTACCTTGAAATTCATTTCTCTTTTCTTTCACATTGACTTTTTTAAAGAAAACACACACATAAAAACGGAAGTAATATAACCTCTATTTGGATAAACCTTGGCATGGTCCCATCGTAAGCGCTCGTTTTACGCTCTTTATTTGTCTGTATTAGTGACAATCGGTGTGTATACGTGTGAATCGCAAACAGACCCTGCTAGAATTGTGTGACCGAAAGTACTAACACTATTACAAAAATATAATATTACCAACACATTTGCACTCGTATGTGTTTCTAGCCAAGTTCAAAACCAATGAGATTGATAAGGATAGAATGGAATTTGAAAATACACATACGGGAACGTGATGAATGAAACGGTCACAAAAGTTACCGATGCCCTTAAGAATGTGATAGGAAATATCCCAAAACTTTTGGTCATGCCTGCCGGTCATATGACCGGTCAAATGACCTGCACAGTTCTTGCAGGGGATGGTCTGCCCGCGGGCAAGAGGCTGCGCATCGCTGGTTTAAGCTATTAGAGCAGCGTTGCGCAGCCTCTTGCCCGCGGGCAGACCAGCTGTTTGCGATTCACACGTATACACACCGATTGTCACTACTACAGACAAATAAAGAGCGTAAAACGAGCGCTTACGATGGGACCAGGCGATCGTCGCTTAGCAAAAATAATTAATTTGCCTTCGACTGTCGTGAAAGCAAGTGGTCGCTAGGTGATCGTCGCTTGAAATTCTTTTGTTTTATTTGCAGAAGCCAGACAACAAACAAAACTATGAAGAGTTTGCATATAACATACGTATGTACTTGTATACGTACGTTGTTTCATAATTTCGCAAAGCGTGCGCAGCATGACCCTGCTCGCTCAACATCTGCATGCAGACTGATTATCAAAGGTGGGCAAAACCTTAGCACATGCTAAATGAGAGTAAGCGCCCGTGTACGTATACACACCGATTGTCACTACCACAGACAAATAAAGAGCGTAAAACGAGCGCTTACTGTGTAACCTAAATCAAACGCACGCCGTCAATTTACTGTCAAAAATTTCTCATGCCCATACAACTTGTATGGGAGTAACCGAAATTGAACGGCGTGCGTAAAAAGCAAATTCGACGCCCAATTTTTGTTTTGCGTGACAGTTGAAATTAAGCATTGTGGGTGATTGTTTGCAAAAAAATTGACACTTGCTTTTGATATCGTGTCTGTTAGGTACATATTCCACAAAATAACAAGATTTTCTCTGATTTTCTGTATTTTTCTATTTCTTTATCTGAACACGCACGCAAGTCAATTTCGGTTCAACGCATATGAAAAATTTGCGTGCGTGCGTTAAATTGACGACTTGCGTTTGATTTAGGTTACTGTGTAACCTAAATCAAACGCACGCCGTCAATTTACTCTCAAAAATTTCTCATGCCCATACAACTTGTATGGGAGTAACCGAAATTGAACGGCGTGCGTAAAAAGCAAATTCGACGCCCAATTTTTGTTTTGCGTGACAGTTGAAATTAAGCATTGTGGGTGATTGTTTGCAAAAAAATTGACACTTGCTTTTGATATCGTGTCTGTTAGGTACATATTCCACAAAATAACAAGATTTTCTCTGATTTTCTGTATTTTTCTATTTCTTTATCTGAACACGCACGCAAGTCAATTTCGGTTCAACGCATATGAAAAATTTGCGTGCGTGCGTTAAATTGACGACTTGCGTTTGATTTAGGTTACACAGTTACACAGTTACGATGGGACTGGGCGATCGTAGCTTATCAAAAATTATTTAGTTTCCTTTCGACTGGCGTAAAAGCAAGTGCTCGTTAGGTGGCCGTCGCTTGAAATTATTTCATTTGCAAATAACGTGTGTACACAAATGCATATGTATGTACATATGTGTATACGTATGTACGTGCTTTCATAATTTCGCAAAGCGTGCGCGCATGACCCTGCTCGCTCAACATCTGCATGCAGACTGATTATATGTAATAATTTTTTACTTTGGCCTACAGTAGGCGCACCAACACACGCTCATTTTTCGGTCATCGCTTGAATGTGGTAGTGCCCACCTATGCTGATTATTGTTTGTCGTTTTCCACTTTGGCCTACAGTAGGCGCACCAACACACACTAATTTTCGGAGATTGTTTGAATGTGTTTGTGTGCCCATCCCTGTATTAGAGTATCACACTATAGAACTCTTCGTGCACGAAAAGAAATTTTGTTTGCAAATTTTTATTCAACGATTTTTAGTCAGCGTTAGGGTGCCGACAGTCAACAACGAGTTGACGACCCGTTTCCGAAGCCCGAGTTCGTTCCGAGTTAGACAAAGTGCGTGCCCGTATGAAAAGACAAAAATCAGCTGTTTTCTATTTTGAACAGCCTTGTGAGTGTTGCCGTATTTGAAATAATCGGAAGACACAAAAATTTCACATGAAATACCCAAACTTAGTACCGATGTTTATTCTCAATTTAAATATTTAAATATATTGTTTTCTTTAAGAAAAAAAGCGACACAGGCGAAAATTTTTAATAAAAAAATGCGCGATTTTGTATTCCAAGTTTTGGTAATTATCTAGTTTAGGTGACAACGGTGAAAATTGGTAAATTTTCAAGAAGTGGGGTGTCAATCGACGCGTTTTGATGACATGAACACGAATCCGAAGCGGAACTTAATTTTTTAACGCAACAACAAAAGACGGCGGTGTAAAAACGGGTTTTTGAGTGGCGTGGTCCTATCCCTCCTCAGGAGTCAGAGTTGCAGTTCTGATGTATTTTGTTATTTTCTTGTTGAAAAGTGAAAAATAAGTAAAAGAAAATACACTTTTTTGGCAATGAATAAAGGAATAACCATACGCAATTTTTATTTCGTGCAAACACAAAAAAATTTCTAAAAGCTGCCATTGTCGCAATTTTGTTTACCTGTGTGAATTTTATGACGGAAAATATCAGTTGTTCACTATCCGCTGGCCCGCTATCCGTTGACCCATTCAAAAATGGTAAAAAGGGATAATTTTGAAATAAAAATTACTTTTATTTATCGTAAATTACTAGTTACTAACATCATTTATGTAACTTTTTTATTTCTTCCTGTGCGAATTTATGCTCCGAAAAAAGTTATAACTGGATAATCTCGATTTTAAGTTTATTTGAAACTAAAATAAACGTATTAAAAATGGTTTCATGTGAATTAATAACATATACATAAATGATAATTATTTTCAATAAATGAGCTAAACAATTATCTAATAACTCATATTTCGCTTAAGTAAACTTAAGCTGTTTTTCCTATGAAGAAAGATATATTCCATTACATTTTACACTCGCATTGATTTCGTTTAATAATACAATGAAAAATACCGTTCAAATGTTTTAGTGGCTAAAAAAGTTCGTTCGGCAACACCGCGTTGAGCAAAAGCAATCAGCTGACACGTTTTCCGGCAAAAATCAAAATGCTCGTTGATTTCTGCGGTACGGGCTGCGTACTCGTATGTTTCGGTCGTTGGTGAGTTTTCATTTATATGGCACTCTCATAAGGTAGATCGTGTCAGCTGACACGGGTTGCGGCAACTCGTTGTTGACTGTTAGCACCATTAGGCTGTTGAGCTAAAAGGTTGTGCTGCTCGCGCAGTCTCTGAATGCTTGTAAATGATTGTGCGATGGGGGTGGTTTTTATAATCTATTTTTTTACGTAATATTTTTATTAGGCTTTGTTTTCTTGCTCTTATTTTGTTTGTGTTTTTTGTGAAGTTAATAATAATATCCATTTCCAATTTCAAAATTTTAGTCTTCGACCATGATTGAGTTTATTTTGGGTGTAGGCAAGAGCTTTTTGTGCTTTTAACACATGCACAATATGTGAGAGTGTTAGTGTGATAATCCCTGATATAGATTAATAATAGCATTGACAGACGGCAGCGATAATCCCGATTACCGCAACACTTAATTCGATTAAAATTTTACCCTGACCGACGGAAGGAAGGTAGGCGCAGCGGCGAATTCAAAAACTTCTTGTTTTATTTCCAAAGGTAGGGTAATGTCAAAATCAAAACGAAATCACATCATGGTCAATAGGAATGGGCGAGTCCCAAACGAATTCAGATTTCAACCAAGGCGAAATATCATTTTGACATTACACTACCAATTACAATAACAAATTACATTAGAAATTTCTGAATTCACTTATGCGCCTACCTTCCTAGATCTGCCTTGGGTTCTTCTTTTTCTTCCCTTTCATTCACAATAGACATTTTTCACCAGGGTTGTCATTACAAAATGGTCTAATCCGCTAAAATTTTGAGGACTAACTCAAGAGATATTCCGTATTACCTCCAGTCAAGGCAGATCTAGGAAGGTAGGCTCGGGGGCGAATTCAGAAACTACTTTTTTTATTTACAAAGGTAGAGTGTAATGTCAAAATCAAAGCGAATTCACATCATGACCAATAGGAATAGGCGAGTCCCAAGCGAATTCAGATTTTAACTAAGGCGAATTATCATTTTGACATTACACTCTACCAATTACAATAACAAAATACATGGGAAATTTCTGAATTCGCCACCGAGCCTACCTTCCTAGATCTGCCTTGCCTCCAGTTAATTCTCAAGTTAAGTCCGAATTAGCTAGATATTCCGGATTATCGCTGCCGTCTGTCAATGCTATAAGATTCTATGGGCTTACAGAACATTCATATTCTGCCAATTTTAAGGGGAAGTCAAATTTAAAATGACAATCAAAAAAATTGTCAAATGTGGCAATATGTGGTCTTCCACCCTCAAATTGTCTCACATTGTAATCGAAAGCCACAGCATCGCGTGGCAGGATTTACTAGTTTGTGTTTAATCCATTACAGTTACAATGCAATACATACATACATATATCAATATCATTCCAGATTCGGCATTATCGAACGCACACAGGCGAAAGACCCTTTGAATGTGAATTTTGTCATAAACTTTTTAGTGTGAAGGAGAATTTGCAGGTGCATCGCCGCATACATACCAAAGAACGGCCGTACAAGTGTGACGTTTGCGGGCGAGCATTCGAACATTCAGGAAAACTACATAGGCATATGCGTATCCATACAGGCGAGCGTCCACATAAATGCTCGGTGTGCGAGAAAACTTTTATTCAGTCAGGGCAGCTGGTAATTCATATGCGAACACATACCGGGGAAAAACCCTATAAATGTCCAGTTGAAGGTTGTGGCAAGGGTTTCACATGTTCCAAGCAGCTGAAAGTACATTCCCGGACACATACGGGCGAAAAGCCTTACCATTGCGATATCTGTTTCCGCGATTTTGGCTATAACCATGTACTTAAGTTGCATAGAGTTCAACATTATGGTTCTAAATGCTACAAATGCACAATTTGCGAGGAGACATTCAAAAGCAAGAAGGAGATGGAGGCGCATATCAAAGGTCATGCCAAAGAATTGCCAGATGAAGAGGAAGATAACTTATCTGCGACTGGAGAACCTAGCAATTCTACATCGGGTAACTCTAGCAGCGAAGCATCACCGCTATCTTCTAGACTTACTGCTAAAAAGGCAAGCAAATCAAAAGATGGATGGACTTGTGCGACATCTATGACGCCAGTATCTTCCAGTTTACTAAGTACAATGTCAACCATGTCACCTCGATGTACATTGTCACCTAGCTCGTCGTTAACCTCTAGATCGTGCTACTCCACCGATTCCCCAGAATTGTTGCCAACGTTACCCCAAACGCGACAAACATTAGAAGTCGATTACCATAGCAACGATAGTGGCGAGGTTAGTGCAGGCAACATTCGTCACCTATCTCCAACTTCTTGTTCTAAAATGTCAACAGTTGGCAATGCCCAGTCATTTATTTACAAAGTAGACGAAGTGCCAAGAAATTTCATGAACCTAAAGCTGGAAGAGCGGCAATTTCATCAACCACATGTTACAAAATTGAATCGAAATAACCATACGAAAGACTTACAAAATTATCCTCAAGAGGCCATAGAATCAAATTACCAACAACTGAGTAATCAACAGAATCAATCTGCAATTGAATCACATACCATCAATCCAGCTTTACTGGAAGCTGCATCCATTGTAAGGCAGCGAGACATGTTACTTTCATCCTGTGAAACGAACGATACGAGATCCAAAATGTCACAAAAATACAATTTATTTTCAAAGCATAGAAGCCGCGATTATCAAACTCAGCAGTATTTGATTCCACCTGCAAAAAAAGTAGAAGAGTTACCTTCAATTAAATTTTCAATACCTAACCTTTTATTTTTATCCCAGGGTAATATGTCGCTCAGTCATGAAATATCATCGCATGATGACACGAGAGAAGCAAATGAATTGATTAAGCATTATAAAGGAAATGAGGACGTTCGGCATGAAGTGCATCAAAAATACGCTCCAGTGCCTAAATATGAGTAAGTGTTATAAAAAATTCTAGATTATAATGGTGGGCGAGAGTTTAACATTTGGAAAACACGTCAAAATTCTTGTACGAATAGATGAGGACGGACTTTTTTTGTGTAATCTCATTTTTGGCAAAAATGCCACGCGGTACTGTACTTGTACACGGTGGGCAGGAAGCGACGATAGGTTGCATGAAAATGTCGACAAAAAAGGAAAGTGGGGTTGTGTTATGTGATGTTTATATGTAGATGAAACATCCGTTGAAATTAAAATCCGAGCTGCTCCTTTTTCAAGGATATCCACATTTTTTGTTTTTTTTTTTTTTGAAAGGATCAAATAGTGACGAAATCGAAAATTCGCCAAAGTCCAAATTTTTCCGATTTCAGTACATTATCTGGTAGCTAAAGGATAAAAAAAGGTATTAAAAAGGAAACAGGACACCTTTAGTGGAAAAATCCAATGTGAACAGGACCTAAAGGATAACCACTGAAATATAAAATAACACAAAAAGTAACTACTTTGATTTGCGTATAACTCCTAAATGTTAGATCTACGTGAAACCTCCTTATAATATGTTTCATTCAGAATAAATAAAGCATTATTTCTTTAATATACAATTTTGATGTACCTGCGGTGCTTAATGTACTTTGGTGCATCTAAAGGGAAAATTTCAAAAAAAAAAAAAGGACGTTTTTATGGTGCTATTTTAAGTTCAAATATTTTGCTAGTTTATGTAAATATTTTAATCTAATGATCAAATTCTCACTCTTGCATATTTATACGTTAATATTTAAAAGAATTAGAGCTGAAATACGCACTAGCTGTGCACGGTGGGCGGTAAGCAGCAATAGGTTGCATGAAAATATCGAAAAGACGATGGCCGGCTAAAAACTTACGTAAAATGATATTCTACTCTACTTCATAAACACACAGCAAGCGTGAATAACATCTCCAATATTTTTTTTAAACGAAAATTAGTACCAGCGCACAGCTAGGCACATATTCGTTGGGCCATCGTTTTTTCGACATTTTCACGCAGCCTATTTTTGCTTCCCGCCCACCGTGCACAGCTAGCGCGTATCTCAGCTCTAACTATTTTTGAGTTTAACGTATAGATATGTAGGAATGAGAGTTGGATCATCAAAATATTTGAACTTAAAATTGCACCAAAAAAAAAAACTTCCTTTTTTTGAATTTTTCAATTTATATGCACCAAAGTACATTAAGCACTGCAGGTACATCAAAATTGTATATTAAAGAAATATTGCTTTATTTATTCTCAATGAAACATATCCTAAGGAATTTTCACGTAGAGTTAACATTTTAGGAGTTATACGCAAATTAAATTACATAGTTACTTTTTGTGTTATTTTATATTTCAGTGGTTATCCTTTAGGTCCTCTTCACATTGGATTTTTCCACTACAGGTGTCCTGTTTCCTTTTTAATACCTTTTCTTGTATCCTTTTGCTACCAGATGTGGCCGATTTGGTGCAGTGGATAGAGTGCTCGCCTGCTGTGCCAGAGGTCTCGGGTTCAAACCCCAGTCCGAGCATACACCAAAAAAAAATTTTTCTAATTAGTAAAAATCCAATTATTGGGTTTTTCAAGAGCAGCGGTCACCTCTCGGCAGTGGTTGGCACAAAACATCTTTAACTAAGAAATGCTTTATTAGCATACATTTCTTTTTCAGGAAAAAATCAATGAGAATAGTAATTTTTCGAAATTGGTAATTCGAAATTTAGCGCTTTTTCACGAAGTATTATTTATAATTCTAGTGTTTGTTGAGCCGTAGGAAAGTGCAAGAACCGCAGGAATTTTACCACAATTTACATTCTTTGTACTTATATTCGCTCTTTTGTGGTAAAATTCCTACGGTTCCTGCACTTTCCTACGGCTCAACAAACGCTACAATTATTATACGGTATTGCTGTTATTAACATGCTAATAACAGAAAAGTAACGCCAATTATTTAAGTTTCAAGTTTTCTTTCAAATACTTATCATCTTAATCAAATAATATTAGTATAAACTACAATGGGATTAAATATGCAAATTCCAAATTGCTTGTTTAATGCAAAATTTTAATAATTTGTGTTAAAAGTCGATTTTATTGAAAAATATATACAGTGACTCAAAAAAAAATCATACTCCAGAGTTTTTAAATTTATTTCAAAGAGTTCTGTCGAAAATTTGACTCTCTTATTTTCGTTTAAAAATGTAAACAATTTTTCAATAAAAATCGCCTTAAGCAGGATTTCTAAGCTTATGGAAGAAATCCGAAAAATCGTAGAAATTTCTAAAAGTGGATTAAAAATTTCAAAGCGAGGCCAGAATTTATAGAAGATTTTGAGGAGATTTCTAAGTGTACTGTTATGCAGCCAACCAATTTTAGTGTAAAAAGTGCAATTCTCAATGCTGTAAAAATTTCCGTCGATTTTAGAAATTTTTTTCTGAGACACACATCGTAGTATAGTGGAAATATTGCGATCTATACCACATATGTGTCACTCTCATATTGTAGTTTAATTGAAAATTTTCATAGTAAAGCCAAATCATAGTATTGATATTATAATATTTCTACCACATGTGTGTCTGAGGCATAAGATAGTTCCAATTAAAATTTCCGAAAAGCCAATGAAATTTTTCAAACCGTTGAATGTTGCATATTATTATATTACAATTGAATGAGCTGCAAAATTGCATACTCAAAAATCTTCTAAAAAAATGTAGCTTTATAATTCTTAGCCCTTTTTATGAGAAGTACTTCCTTGACTTTGAAAAATTGGAAATACTAAAAATACTGCCTAAAAAGTTAACAATAATCGCTGCTAAATTTCTGGGTTACTTTCAAGCATCACCTACATTAACCAAGATATGCGTTAGAAATATAAACATTAAAATTAAATATAAAACACAAAAAGAAAATTATTGTAGGTACATATGAAAAACCCTGTATCTAGTAGTGAAGTGCGGCTTTGTGCGACGTAATTTTTTGTCGGAAAAATACTAATTGTACTAGATATCATGTCCGAGGGTTAATTTGACTGAGTCTGACAGAGCAACATAACAAAATCAATTTTTAACATAAAAAAGAGTGATAATTTTTTTTTAAATATCCCAACTTTAAAAGCTTAAAATTATAAACTTAGAATTATTGGATGTAGGAATTACTTTGTTAAATAATTACTTTCAATTATTGTTAAATATTCTTTTTTCTTTTTCACGCCAATGGGCTATATTTGGCGTCACCGTTTATATATATGTATATATGTAATTTGGTTTTGGTTATCTTAAGTTTTCCACTTTCTCGTCTCCCACTTTATTTTCTCCTTCTATCCCTTTCCCTTTCTTTTAATAAAACCACTATTTAGCTTTTTTATTTAAATATTTTGTCTAATTTTCTCAACAATCTTTTTTTTTTTTTAATTTTGAGCAACACTTATCTTTTTATTTCGTTGGTTCCGTTTTGGTTCCAAAGGACCATGTATAAATAATTAAAAATACTATATTGGAAACCAAGGATATAATTGAAAAGTGTTAATAATTACTTGAACCTTTAGGATTCATCACGATTACTTAAATGAAATGCTTTAAAAAATAAATATTCAAGTTGAAACTAGCACTTAAAAATATGTAAGAAAAAAACAAAAAAAATTAACTTCAGATATGAAAGTTTCGACCATCTGGGGCAAGTGCACAGTATGAGGTCGGGAAAAAGCGATGAATTATTGTTCCCCATTCTATTTCCAATATGTGGGTATGTTTTTTTTCTGTAATTGTAACAATTTTACAAAATTCAATTTTAGCCGCATAAAACTTGAAAATCTACCTACCAATCTGGCATGTCAAGCAGTGTGTATGTGTGAGTTTTTTGTGTGTGTTAGTGCAATCGGCAGTCGGCAATCGGCGTTGATGAGAATGAAATCTTTTAGATATTTGCGTCAATCACCCGACACTCACACATAAGTATACACTGCTTAACATTCCAGATTTTAAGTGACCAAGGGCCTTAAGAGTTTGATATATGTATAATAAGCGATATTTGTGTACTAAAATGTTAAATTATAGTCTGAAAAAAATTACATTTCGCTAGCTTAGAGTGCAAACTGTGTAAGTCCACTTTTATGAAAAAGTGTATTTTTTGTAGAACGCTAGAAAAATCAAATACGCACCGCGCTAAACAAGTCTGAGATACTTGTCATATTTCTACTCGTTGTTATTCAGTGATACGCAAATTGTGTAAGTCCAAGAAGCGAAGAAAATTGTGTAAGTCCAAAATATTTATATGAACAGAAATTTTTTTTCATTTCGAATTTTTTTTTCTCTTTTGTTTTTTGTCTCTCCTACAAAGTTTTAAAAAAGGACTTACTCAATTTGTAGTTTTTTTGGTAATTTTATTTTTGGTAAATTTTTTACATTGGCTGTTATACGTACACCAATGGCTTCCCCGAAAAATATTTTGGGGGGGCTTTTCAATTTCTAAAGATAAGTTAACAATTTCTGATAAAAATCCGTTTCGGTAAATTTCCTTTTAAATTGATGTATTTCCAAGTTTACCATGCATTTGTGTGTTTGTATATACATACATCCATATACATATGTATATGTACAACCAGCGTTGCCACTTAAAAAATTTTAAATTTACCAAAATACAAAATAAAAGTAACCAAAACTAGAAACAAGTAACCAAAATAAATTAATAATATAGTCATATGTCCCATTAATATTAGGGCTATTTATTTGAAAGTAAAACAATATATACGGTTAACAAAAACTAAAATTTATCAATTGTTTTACATCTTTAAGCCTTAAACAGATCCAACGTCGAGCGAAATATCGCCCCGTCGTAGCGTTCTATCAACATTTAAAAACACGACCAAATATGAGAATGAACAGAACCAAAAAGCTGATGAAAATCGCCTGACGAAAATTCGCCAGAATAGATTTATTTCTAATGTGGTCGCTGGCTCCTGTCAAATAAATTATTTGGACTTAAAAGCTTTTTAGTGCTTAGCATGAAAATTATTTAATATAATTTTTTATAGTTGGGGGTAAATGGAAAAATTTCAACAACTATTTCCAGCGAAGGTTGAGTATAGCTATTTCACGAGAAACCATTTTCGATCATTAGCACCCTTTTCGGAAGTGGATGCTCCTCACGAGGATCGAACCCGTGATACATTCCATCTTCAGCCGCAATGTGCGAATGCTTTTACATGCACGACCATTTAGACTTTTTGAAAGCTGTTGAATATTTCCCACTTTTGCCTTATTAAATTTCGTGAAACAGCTATACACTCAACATTTGCTGGAAATAGTTGCTGAATTTTTTCCAATTACCCATTTCAATTAATTGGAATTTGATAAAAAAAAAATACAACAAAAAAATTTGGATAACAAATATTTTATAGTTTGGAAAAATTAAAAGCATATTCCTAAAAATTGAATGTAACCATGGTGTGCTCAATACATTGACCTTGAAGGTAACCAAAATCGGCCGAAGGTACCCACGTAACCAAACGAAAAAAATTGTAACCAATTTTGGTAAAAAGTAATCAAAGTGGCAACGCCTTGTACAACTAGCAAATACCCGTGCGCTCCGCAGTGACGAAAAATAGTTTTACGCATGAAGAAATTATTAAAGGAGAACGCAAGTGAGAAATGGTGAGAAATGAAGTATCAGGGAAACAGGAATGTAAAAGGATTTGACAGGTCATCACCAACGGAAATCCTAGTGTACGTGTGTGTGTGGCATATGTTAACAAAGACAAAATGCTAGTGTTCGTATGTTTTTGAAGAAGAGGAAGAAGTCAGCTGATCACATAAGATAACCTTTATTATTTAATCATGGTTTTACGTCATAATGAGTATTTTCCTCCACCTTTCTCTTTTTTCATTTCTTTTTCTATTTCTTTTCCTTCTTCGTTTTCATTTCATTTAATTTCTCTTGCTATTTCTCTACCTCTATTTCTATCTCTATCAGCATTGCCGTTTTAGCCATTTGGTGACTAGATTTAGCTACTTTTTTAGCCACAAAAATTTAGGGTTTGCCGCTAGCCACTAGCCACTTTTTTGGCCAACGTATGTATTAAAGCAGTTTCGTATGTTTCTTTCACCATTTCTCTGCTCGCTTATAATTACGGTGGCCATGAATTTAAAACGAAAAAAACAAAACATTCAGCAAAGGGTTGCCGTTGTAAAAAAGTTTTTTTTTGCTTGCATAGTGAAAACAGAACGTTTGTCAAAAAAGCAGAACAGTTGGTTATTTTCCATCCGAAAGAAACGTTGTAAAACCAAATACCTTTACATTTGAAACAAATACTTTCTGCAGTAGAAATGTGGCAAACAACAATGCGTACCTAATTTTCATTAAAATTAATTGCAATTTCTTTATATTTATGTAAATAGGTCTACACTGCTCGATAACGAAATTGTTCGCCAAGTTGAAGCTGCAATAGCGCCCTTACGATCTTCAACTGAATCGCCCGATGGTTCATCTTCTCCTGAAAGCGATTCAATGATGATGGCCGATCGTGATATAATGACATTGCCCCTACGTAAACGCAAGGTTTATATTCACGAAGGATCACCCATAGAAGTCTCAACAATAAATGTCCCCACACGTGCCATGGAAAACCCGCTTAGTCCAGTTTCGACCAATGTGGATTTAAATGCAACTCTTGGTACTACTAGTGGTAATAAAGAAATCGGATCAAAAGTGATGCGCATGAGTTCAGTTATAAAATTTGCCAAGGCTTCATAACTTAAAGCTATACAATTTGAAAAATGATGGAAAGACTGTTAAAATAAATAAATACGAACTTATGAAACTTTTGCTGATTTGGAATATGCTTCCCTAGAGATTTAACTTAATTAGATTCTAATATTTTATATATATATATATATATTTTAGGAACTCAATTTAATAAAAATTAAATACAAACAAATGTATTTAAGTATGTATGTATGTATGTGTGCATGTAAGTACATTAGACCGGCCCTTATTTTATCAAATACACTACCCGACAAAATTTGAAAAATTTTCATATCCTCGACATTTGATACATGATTCCTATGTAGAATTTTCTGCTGATTCCAAATATGTAATCAGGTTCAAAAGTAGAACAGTTTTTCAGATATTTTGAAATTTCAATTTTTGAGATAAGAAAAAAAAGTAGTATTACTACTTAGTCAATATCTCCGCCATTACCGTCTCGATTTTTACGTTATTTAATTTTGTTTTGAGACAAATTCCAACAAAGCTAAAATAATAAAGTCGACGTTCAATTGACGGAGTTATATATATAGCGATCAAAAAAATTATGAATTATTGGGTATGTTAGTGTCTAGCACGAAATTATTATTTTTGATTTTAATTTTTATACTTTGGAATAAGCGGAAAAATCCAATTAGCTCATACAGCGATGGTAGATGTGATAGCTATTTCGAAGAAAAACCACTTTCTTCATCATCAGACATCTTCTCGGGAGCACACCAGGCTTTGAACCTACGCTCCAACCATTTTATGAAAATTTTCAGTTTTTTTCCGACTAAGCTTCTGACTGCCATCCACCTGGGGGTGGCCAGAGCGATTCTTTTGCATGCGGAGCAAGCAGCTCACGACTTCCGCGAAGTGTCCTCTGGATAGCCACCGAACACCCGTTTGGTGGTGAACTAAAGTGAGAAGGCGACAACTCGACAAGGCCACTCCGACATATTCGGTTTAAGGGCTTGTTGAGGGGAATAACTGCGGCGACTGTTCACCAGTAGGTGCGGCTGCGAGCGGGCGTCTGACTTGGAGCAAGCGGCTCGCTATATAAACAAGTAACAATAAACAACTCCCGCAGTGCGGGTTGTGCGTCTGGGACCCACCAAATAAAAAAATAAAGCCTCGGATGAGACGACGATGTACGACCCGAATCCCCAATAGCAGATGATGGTAGGCATATTCCACCACCCGATCATGACGAAGTGCGAATAGCAATGTCTCGGCTTAAAAATAACAAGGCCCCGGGCGCTGACGGTTTGCCAGCCGAGCTATTCAAACATGGTGGCGAAGAGTTGATAAGGAGCATGCATCAACTCCTATGCAGAATATGGTCGGACGAGCGCATGCCCGTCGACTGGAACTTAAGTGTGCTCTGCCCAATCCACAAAAAAGGAGACTCCACAGTACGCGCCAATTATCGTGGGATAAGCCTCCTGAATATCGCATATAAGGTCTTAGCAAGTGTATTGTGCGAAAGACTGAAGCCCACCGTCAACAAGCTGATTGGACCTTATCAGTGTGGCTTCAGACCTGGTAAATCTACCATCGACCAGATATTAACAATACGCCAAATACTGGAAAAAACCCATGAAAAAGGATCCGACACACACCATCTCTTTGTCGATTTTAAAGCCGCTTTTGATAGCACGAATAGGAATTGCCTATATGCCGCAATGTCTGAATTTGGTTTCCCTGCAAAACTTATACGGCTATGCCAAGTGACGTTGACTAACACCACCAGCTCCGTCAGAATTGGGAAGGACCTCTCCGAACCGTTCGAGACCAAACGAGGTTTCAGACAAGGTGACTCCCTTTCGTGTGACTTCTTCAATTTGATGCTGGAAAAGACAATACGAGCTGCAGAACTTAACCATACAGGAAGCATTCTATACCACAAGAGTGTACAACTGCTGGCGTACGCCGATGATATCGACATCATTGGCACTAACACTCGCGCCGTATGTTCTGCCTTCTCTAAGCTGGATAAAGAGGCTAAGAAAATGAGTTTGGCGGTTAACGAGGACAAGACGAGGTACCTCCTTGGCACGCCTTGGCAGCCACGTCAATGTTGATAGCTACAAATTCGAAACTGTTAAGGACTTCGTCTATTTGGGAACCAGCATTAACACCAAGAATGATGTCAGCACGGAGATCCAACGAAGAATCACGCTTGCCAATAAATGCTACTTCGCCCATCGTTCCAGTCCTCATGTACGGCGCAGAAGCATGGACAATTTCAAAATCAGATGAGATGGCACTTGGAGTATTCGAGAGAAAAGTTCTTCGTAAGATTTATGGACCTTTGCGCGTTGGCGTGGGCGAGTATCGACGGAGATTTAACGATGAGCTGTACGAGCTTTACACAGACATCGACATTGTTCAGCGAATAAAGATCCAGCGGCTGCGTTGGGCTAGTCATGTCGTGAGAATGGACGAAGGCGCTCCGGCCAAGAAAGCATTTCTATCGAAACCCGCTGAACGCAAAAGAAAAGGGAGACCTCCACTGCGTTGGGAAAATCAGCTGGACAGCGATGCTGCCTCCCTAGATGTTCCCAACTGGCGCCGTGCTGCACGAAACGGAAGCAATTGGCGCGCTCTGTTGGACTCGGCCAGAATCGTCTAGACGGTTAAGCGCCAATCAAGAAGAAGAAGAAGACGTGTGGCTGATACGAGGTCGGCGGCGGTGAGACCATAGGGCTTAAGAATCTGAATTTGGCGACGGCACAAGTTAATAAACAACATTGCCCAAGCTGTAGTACGTATTAACCTGTTGAATGATGAGAAACTGTTAAATTCAATTATTTCACAACTTACATTGCTCAGGGTATATTGTGGACGAAGCTCATTATCGGTATTTTCATGTTCGAGTTCTGTCATATCTTCAGAAGGCCAGGTATGTTCGTCCCCCTTTAAAAATTATGGACCACAAGTCCAACGAGCCGTTGAGGAAACATTAATATTTGCATTGAATCGTGTGGCTTCATCGGCGAAGTTTTCAGTTGTGGGAATCCACTTCCAGCTGGATGCATTTGTAGTGTCCAGAATCTCAGCAATCCTATGCTGGACAAACGGCTTGTATCTTCTATTCTCGCTGCGCAACCATTTTACGACTGTTTTTGAATCACTCCATAGGAAGTAGTTATCGATCTTAATGACGTGCTCTTTAATTATAGTTTGCATCAGACGCGAACCCAAAACTGCAGCCTGTAGTTCCAGACGTGGTATGGTCAAGGGCTTCAATGGTGCACACTTGGACTTTGCGCATATTAACGTTACTTCTATTTCTCCCCGACTATTCTTCGATCTCCAGTATGCGACGGCGGCAAACGCGTTCTCGCTGGCATCTACGAAGATATGCAGTTGTAAATTTTCTGGTTTACCTAGGCGAAAATAAAATCAAAATATTCAAGATTTGGCCATTGTTTATGCCATTTTCCCATAATTCGGCGATTTGGCCAGACAAACGTTCATCCAAACTCATCTCATGTCGCCAGACCTCACGCATAAGTAGTTTGGCGCCTATTATGAAATGACAAAGAAAGCCTAGTGGGTCAAATACCGACATGACAACACTTAGCAGTTCGCGTTAGGTAGGGAACCTTTCGCCTCTCAGGACTGCTGCGTTTACTTTATTGAAATTTAGATTGAAATAGAAAAAATCTCTTGTAGGATGCCATAACAAGCCCAGCACTCTTTCTGCTACCATGTCATCCTTTTTGTCGAGAACTTTAGTGATATCGAACCCGCCCAAAACTGCATTAACTTCTAGCGAGTTTGAAAAAATTGCGGATCTCGAACCCGGCATTCTTATGTATGGCAATTATTTGAGCTACGACCGCAATAGCTTCTTTTTCTGTGTCATAACTATCGACTAAATCGTCGACACAGTGAAAGTCTGTAATAGCCTTTATAGCTCGAGTAGTAATAGGATCGTCTACACTATGTTCCAAAGCGTTTCGATTTTTTATATAATGTGCTGCGCATGGGGAGCAAGCAGCACCAAACGTCATGGCACGCATTTCGTAGATGTCTGGCTCTTTCTTGGTGTCTCCATGTCGCCAAAGAAATCGTTGAGCGCACCTGTCTACGGGACGAATGAGTACTTGGTGAAACATCTCCTTGATGTCACCACATACTCCAATTGCACCTTCGCGGAAGTGTAAAATAATGGAGGGCAATGATCTGTACTCTTGTGGGCCTTTCAGCAGCTGGTTGTTAAGCGAGACGCCATGAACCTCGGCGGCGGCGTCGAAGACAATTCGCAACTTGTTTGGTTTGTTTGGGTTAACTACGCCAAAATGGGGCAGATACCAAGTACGTGGTGACGTCATCGAAACCTCAGACTGTGATAGTTTACGCGCATATCCTTTTTCAACGTAAGAGCTTATCATGTTTTTATAGTTTTCGGCAAATTTTAAATCACGTTCCATACGTTTCTCAACATTCGTCAGCCGACCGAGCGCCATACCGTAACTTTCGGGTAATCGTATAAAATCTTCTTTCCATATGAGACCTGTTTGAAACCTTGGACCAATACGAACAGTCGTAGACTTCAATATAGTTCTGGCACGTACGTCATTTTTGCTTTCAACTATCGGAGCAGATTTAACACCAAAGCTTTCTGTATCAAAAAATTGAGCGACCATATTGTGTAGGTTCTGGTTCTGCGTAACGTTAACAAAAAGACATGGTGATAACGTAGGTAGATCTTTGCTAGTAGTGCCAAAATCAACCTACCCGAGCTCTGTATGGGCAGCAAAGGGACCATCCTTCTGCATAGCAATGGTTTTCGAAGCTAACCCTAACTGACAATTGTCGATTCCAAGTAGTATTCTCGGAACCACGTTCGAGTGTGGTTGTATTGGCAATTGTTGTAAACGTTTCTCGTCATTGACTGGTAAGTCAGCTAGGCTAAGGCTCTGGGATGGCATTTTAAGATTTCTTACGGCATACACATTTCGTAGCTTGTGCCGTTTCCCCATACCAGTACCGCTGATAAGTAGGTCAACCATCGTTGCAGGTTCTTGCACCTTATGTCCGCCGAACCACTGCACATTTAGATTATTAAGTCGTCCACGCAGTTCAAGTTCTTCTGCGATTCTATCGTCGAGCATTGTGATAGATGATCCCTCATCCAATAGGGCATAAGTATCTATACTACGCCGTTTTCCATATAAAGTTACTGGAAGTATGCGAAATAATACTATATTCTTTGCAACAGTTGTGGCACAATTCAACACGGAATCTTCTGAAGCAGTGCAGGATTGGTCTGGACGATTGTCATACATTGAAGCCGGCAGTGGTTGTGATGCATCGGCTTGATTAATGTTGTGTACTTGCTGTGGAACGGACGGACGTTGTGACTTAGCTTCATGAAGTAAGTGGTGGTGAAATCGCTTGCATCCATCAATAGCGCACTTCTTACGTTGTCTGCAGTTGCGTGTTATGTGACCGGTATTGAGACAAGCAAAACAGAGGTGGTGAGACTTGACATCTGGCCACCTACCATAAACTGAATTATCGATAAAGCCTTTGCAACCAGTTACTTTGTGCTGGCCCTGACATATTGGACATGTTTGCGAGTGTTGTTTGTCGTCAACATGCAGAACTATACGACGCTTCGACTCGTGAGTAATGTCCTGACTTTCATCATGTATTGTGCAAATAACATTAGCTAGATCTGTAAGCCATTGACTGAAATGCATTGCCGTGGGACGAGGCTGTATACCAATAGCATACCTACCCCATCCAATACGTTTACTTATGGGTAGTTTCGATATAAGTTCATCGAGCAGGGTCGGGCTCGAAACATGATGCTCGGCATCGGCTGACTGAAGAAAGGCACATATATTTTTAACTTTTATTGAAAACGAAATTAACTTAGACAGTGAGTACTCTGAAATCGGTGTAACCTGTTTGACCAGTAACAGCTGGCTACGTATAAGCTGTTCTGGACGACCATATCTCAATTTGAGCTGTTCCATAATGCAAGGAATGTTATTCGGGAGAATCAACAACGCTTTAACAGTCTCGCGAGCATCACCTTTCAAACACTTTTGTAACCTTTGGTTGTTGTCAAAATGAGTATAACCATAGACTGCTGTATATTCGTTGAAGGCTGTATAAAACACAGGCCAGTCTTCGGGACGGCCACTAAATTCTGGAAGTTAAATTAAATTTCTTGGCATAAACGCATTTTGATATGGGTATTGCGAATTCTGTGCATAATTACTGTTAACGACTTGAGGAATAGAAAAGGTAGGCAATTGTGAAAATGTATCATTTCTATAAAAGTTATTGTACAAATTATTTGTCGATGAAGTCGTTCCATAAATTACTGGCTGATCTGCAAACCTATTACGTATTTCAGCTGTATTTGAATTAATTCGTGAATGCATATCTAAATTTACTGCTTGCGTGGGCTGCGACTGATATGGCGATGGTTGCGGTGGCAAATGCTGCGACTGCGCAGCTATGTCGCCAGCGTTTGTAACTGCAGCATTATTGTTGTTTCGTAATGCTGCTCTTAGGACGTCGTTTTCCTGGTCACGTTCTCGTAACCGTATTTGTGTGGCGGCAAGATGGGCTTCCAATGCGACTAAACGTTTCTCCATGGCTTCGAAATCGATAGCTTTATTCTTTAATGTACTTCTTTGAACATTAGTCTCATCTGCATTGGGGCTGGAATTATTGTTCTCTGTTGATGTAGTAGACCCGTTGCAGAGCTGTGAAGTACTGAATATACTTGGTACTTGTACTTGGTCCAAGTACCATTACTTGATAATTAAAAAATTCAAGTATCAAGTACAATTACTTTATACTGGTAATTGGTAATTAAGTACAACTTTTTCAATTCTTTCACCAATTACTTTCAATTACCACCAATTCTTTTCAATTACATGGAGTTTAATCAATGAATTTATTTTAACTATTGTGTTTTCTTCTATCCTCTACATAAGATACATCGGATACTAAATATTACAGCCACTAAAAGCAGGAAAATTCCCTTATAAGAACTCTTTATTAAATATACATACATACATACGTACATTAAGGTGGGTTTGTTTAATATGTTAATTTTTTTTAAATTTTCAAATGTTCTCCCATCGTACATATGTATGTTTGTACATGTTATGTTGTATGTACATGTTATGGGCCGCTGTGGTGCAGTGGGTAGAGTGCTCGCCTACGTTACTACGTTGGGGTTGTAACCCCAGTCCGGAGAAACACAAAAAAATGTTTCTAATTAATTAAATTCCCAATTATTGGGTTTTTGTAAATAGCGGTCACCTCTCGGCAGTGGGCGCAATTTGTAGGAAAAATGTTAAGGAGCACACATCGAATTGGGAGAGAATATATACGAGATCCTGAGATGTAATTACCAAGTTTAAAAAAAATATCCCATAATCTTGGACGTGGAAATACGAACAAACACACCACTAGCTTTATCAGCTTCAGTTGAGCGAAAGTAGTGTGGATATGTACGTTCTAGACCACATTTCGTGGTAAGCTTTTAACATTATAACAGAAATTTGTATGGAGAGCTTTTAGAAAACACCACCCCAATGTTTGTTCCTATCTACAACATGTGTTTGTGTGTATATCACAAGCATTTTTCACAAAAAATCACAAAAAAGACATAGTCTAATGTGAAATTTTTGGGCGACATCTAACGTTGAATAGGGCAAGCTCAGCGATAATTGAGCCATCTGGCGGTATACAGTAAACCTAACTGTTCTAACTGTTCTAAAAATTGAATGTTTGTTGTCTATACTAAAAGCTGACATCTAAGGGATCTATACTTAAAAGCTGACATTTAATGGTTATTATTATGCATTAAAATGGTTGAAGTAGAGGATGTTTGATATCAATGCTAATGATAATAAGATTTGTATACTAGAATATATAAATAAACTTCTATGAAGATATAAACGTGTATAAACATATATATGTATGTATGCATATTCAATTAGGTTTCATTTTTGTGTTTCCTCCGCTTGTATGTTACCAATGTGGGGGAGAAATTCAAAAACATATGCATATACATATGTATGTTTGAATTTTATGAGGATGATCATAGAGGAGATTTTTATTTTCTTTTTTGTTCGTTTAAGTTGAATGTAGAAATCTTTATATGTAGGTATGTATGTACATATATATTTATGTTGTTAGCTAGCTATGAGGGAAGGAAATGTAAACAGACATGTTTACTTAATTTTTGATTCCCATTTTAAGTAAAAGTTAAAACAAATATAAATATTTTATATAAAAATTTTTTATTAATCTATTCTTTATTGAGTAAAAGTACAATTTGTACATTTGTTTACATTAAAGACTATATTATAATAGAATTCTATAAGTTTCCAAACTTCTTCTATTCCACCTTCTTTTTTCTCCTACTTCTTAACCATTTTTTCTTCTATGTAATATCTTTGATTATTATATGAATTAGAAGTTGAACTATTTATATTGCTTTGTTTTAAAGAATACTGAAGATTTAAATTTATTGCTACAAGTTTATTTTTATATTTTTAAAGTTATAAATTTTTTAGTTATCATAATGTATTATTATATTTCTTATAAAAACTCATATAACTATTTTTATATTATTATATATATATATATATACACAAAAAATGCATTCGCCGTTCGGAGCCGGCATAAAACTGTAGGTCCACCCAATTAGTAGGAAAAACAAAAAGGAGCACACCTCGAATTGGGAGAGAAGCTCGGCCATAAAACTCGTCAGAGTTATAATAGCGCCATTGTATTATTATTATTATATATATATATATATTTTTTTTAATTACAGACAATACATACTTTTATTCATATCCACATATGTATGTATATACAAATTCCTATACATTTATATTTTAATTTCTAAAATCATTAACCTCATATATACATATTCATATCAGTTTTTAGTCTTCTTCAAAATTTAATTTTATAATCTCTTTTATTATATTTATTCAATACTATTTCTTTATAAATTATCGTTTACAACCACATTTTTTTGTTTTTTTTTTTTTTGTTTTTTTATTTGTGTACATTATAGATATTTTAGTAGAAATCTCACTTATGTCTTATACTTATTTCATTTATTTACTATTATTCATTATTTTTTTCTTTCCTATTTTTTTTTCTCATACATATTTTAATTTTTAAGATCATTGAACTCATATATACATAGATTCAATTCTCAAATTACATATATGAAATTGGATTTCCTGTGAGAAAGAAAATTTTTTTCTGTGAAATTTTAAATGAGGTAGACAACTGCATTGAATTTTCTTTAACAATTCTAATATTATTATCTAAATTTCCCCCAAGGTCGAAGTCAAAAAGTTTTAATACTTACAGCAAATACATGAAAATTAATATATTCATTCTATAAAATCTCATTATTCTCATATATACATCATTCATATTTTAATTTTTAAAATCATTAGCCTCATATATATGTATATATTCATATCAGTTTTAGTCTTCTTCAAAATTTAATTTTATAGTTTAATTATATTTCTTCGATACTATTTCTTTATATTGTTTGCAACTACATTTTTTTTTTTTTTTTTTTTTTTTTTAGTTTGTGTACATTGTAGATATTTTAGTAGAAATCTTACTTATGTTTTATACTTACTTCATTTATTTACTATTATTACTTCATTATTTTTTTCTTTCCAATTTTTTTCTCATACATATTTTAATTTTTAAGATCATAGAACTCATATATACATAGATTCAATTCTCAAATTATATGAAATTGCATTTCCTGTGAAAACTATGAGAAAGTAAATTTTTTCTATGAAATTTTATATGAGGTAGACAATTGCATTGAATTTTCTCTAACAATTCTAATATTATTTTTTATTATGTTGATAAAAGAAAATTTATAATACTTTATTTATTTTTAGTTTCTTAATTATATTTATTTGATACTATTTCTTTAAAAAACTTGTTTGCAATAATTTTTTTATATTTGCTTGCATTTAGACTATTTAATATAAATCTATACCTATTCCATTTATTTATAATTTCCGGCTTAATTCATATATTCCTACTTCTTTATTTTTTGTTTTATTCCTTTTTTCTTCATACTATTTTCTTCTTCTACATATTATCTTTAATAATTATATAAATTTTTGATGTTATTTATGTTGTTTTGTTTTAAACAATTCCAATGATTTCATTATACCAATATAATATCTATATAATTTATTTATATTTATTTTTTTTCCATTATATTCAATACAATAACTACTTCTTAAAATTATTTTTCAGATTAATTTTATATGAACTTTTATGAAAATCTAAATTTACATCTCCACAAATATCTTGTATATACACATACATATTTAAAATTTTCAGACTTATTCTTACAGAATCATAAATTCCACAAATATACTTCAAAAAAAGTATTGGTCATGAGAGCTCAAAAATAATTATGAAAAAAAGTATTTTAAGATTATAGTTTATTCAAATCGAAAATTTAGTTACAAAATTTCTAATTTTTATATTCTTCTAATAATCTTTTAACAGTTTGAAATCGTTGATAAAAGAATGCACATGAACAAGTGGTTGCTGTATTTGAATACTTGCAATCAAATTTATGCATTCCTGTAGCTGTTTGCTGGAAGGTAATGGTTTTATATAAACGCATTTCATCAATCATGTTTTTAAGAAGTTGCATATCTTCATTTTTAATATAACAACTATATACTCCTAAAAATGTTTCCAGCTCTTCTACTAACATTTTATTTTATTTTTTACTTTTATTTTTTTTTTTGCAAGAATGATAAAGATAAATACTTCATATATTTTTAAATATTTTAGAAATATTTTTCATCCAATATGTTTATATCAATAATAAATCTTTTCAAGTCAATAACTTCTTTGTTTTCCTTATCAAAGTAGTAATTGTATAAATTTACTAAATCCATTATATGCTTATATCGTCTTTCGATGATGTGACAATTACATGTATCAGGTCCTGATTGTATATTATTTTTACTCCAAGGACAGGTTGTATAGTGTCTCCCATATATAGATTCCATAACTAATTCATACTTTATATCTTTAATTGTTATAAATGTATTTTGTATAAGTTTTCTATGATGATCAAGTATATAGTTATAATTATTTTTTAAAAACTCTTCAATTATATTACTTTTCATACTAAAATGAAACATTTTCAATCAGATGTAAAGTAAAACTAAACCTCTCTAATCAGAAACTTAAACATATAAATTAGTTATTTATGTATATATACATTTAAATTTATATACTTATTTATATATATTTTTATGTATAAAATAAATATACATAGATATATTTTCCAGATATATATAGTTAACATATTTTGAAATACTATTCAGTGTGCGAAGTTTAAGCTGAATGAATTAATAATGATCGATAACGAAAGTATAATAGTTATAGATGTACAGGGTTTCCATATTTCCAACAAGTTTATAGCAAAAGAAGTTAGCATTTCAGATCTAATGGATACACATAATATAAAAACATTTGTTATACATCCACCTTTTAGTTATTCAAGATTAACATTGAGAGAAAGAATTGAATTAGAATGGTTACATAAATATCACCATGGATTGCAATGGAACGATGGCAACTCAACATTCAAATCTTTTAAGAACTACATAAACAGATATATTAAAGATAAAAAGCGAAATATTTGTATGTATGTGAAAGGAGCACAAAAAGCAAAATGGATACAACAACTTACTGGAGAAGACATTATTATATACAATTTAGAAGATATGGGTTGCCAAAGCATAAAAAACTTATATAAGGATAATATCAATGTATATGCATGTAACTTTCACCTTAAACATATGATATGTGCAGAAAAAAACGTTCATTTATTTAAAGATTTTATTATATCATATAAAAATAAAGATAAAATATAACTAAAATAATTCATTAGTTTTATTATATAGATATATGTATAGATGTACTAGAGTTTTATTATCACATATATAAGTAAAAAGTATTATTATTATTATTATTAAGGTTCACTCCTACATAATAGAGAAACAGTAATTTATCATATAATATTGTATAGAATTGAAAAATAGGAAGACATTCAATACATTCAAGTATGTATGTATGTATATACCCCATTAATATTAACAAAATTACAATGATTAGTCAAAACAATCAAGATGAGATAAATTTTATCGTTAACAGATTACTTATTGGATAGTCCCTTAAGAATTCTTAAGGGAGAACGAAAAACAACTAAATATAGGGAAAAAATTATATTGACATTAGAAAAATTTCTTGTATTCTTACCAGAGCGACTGAATAACATTACCAATAAACTGATGGAGACTTAAAATGAAAATTTATAAGTCAGGATATGAAAATAAATATTTATATGATTTTACATTGAAATACGAAAAATAAAGAAACTCAAAATAAAAAAGTAAATGCATCTTTGGTTATGTGGATATTTTGGAAAAATTAGTTTCCGAAATAATTAATTAAAACAGTATATTCATATAAAACATATTGAAATATAATGTAATTTATACAATCTAAAACTTTGTAAAGCAAATGTATTGATAATATATAAACGTTTAGAGCATACATATTAATATACATATATTCATATTTTCTATATTTTTATTCTATTACAATACATTAACTAATATCGATAAATATATAATGAAAAAGTTGTATTCATGTAGGTATAAGTTTGATTATACAGAAGAAGGGAGTTTATTTATACATTAATAATTTATATGGCTATGCTATGTTACAATATCCCCCCTATAAAAATTGTTTAAATTAGTTAAAAATATTGAAGACTTTAATATTCATAATGTAGAAGAAAATTCTTCTATTGGATATATACTAGAAGTAGACTTAGAATATCTATCTTCATTACATGATTGACATAACGATTTACCATTTTGTTCCGAAATAAAAAAAAAAAATTATAAAATTAAACAAAAAAACTAATATCAAATTTGGATAATAAAGAAAAGTATATAATTCATTATAGAGTTTTACAACAATACCTTAAAAATTATCTCATTCTGAAAAAAAAAAAACTCATAGTATTCAACAATTTAATCAATCAGATTTTTTGTTTTTTTTTTCAAGTTGTTAGTTAATACAGTTTATGGAGAAACCATGGAAAATGTTGACAAAAGGAAGAATATTAAAATAGTATGTGAGTGGGAAAATAGAGGTAAAAGGTTGGATGCCAGAGGTCTTATAGCAAAACATAATTTTCATAGTTCACTCACATTTACTGATAACATGAGTGCTATTCAATTACAGCAACTTTCTATTTTATATAATAAACCAATTTATATTGGATTTAGTGTTTTACATTTATGCAAATTAAAAATATACAATTTTCATTATAATTGTATCTAAATATAAGGAAAATGTTAGTTCAAATTATATGGTTACAGATTTATTTATGGAATTTATTTATAATATTAAGACAATCGATTTTTATAATGAAATTCGTAATGATATTCAAACATATTTAGATACTTCATAATTTACCTTTGTTAAATAAAAAGGTTCTGAATATGATGAATAATGAATGTAGTGGAAAGATTATGTATAAATTCATTGGCCTAAGAGCTAAAATGTATTCATATAGTCTTGGTGGAAATGAGGAAGAAATTAAAAAAATTAAAAGTGTGAAAAGATCTATTGTTTCACAACTTTTACGTAATGACTTTAAGAATTGTTTACTTGAAAAAAAATTATATCTTGATTCCATGTATGTTTTTAAATCAAAACTTTATAAAATATATATCCAACAAATTACTAAGCTAGTTTTAAGTTACTCAGATAATATATATATATATATATATATATATATATATATATATATATATATATATATCAGAAAATGGAATTAATAATCTTGCATGAAGTAATTTTAAAATCTAAAAAGTTGAAATAAAAGCACAGTATATATAGATTGAAAGTTAAAATATCTTTATTTATTTAAATTACAATTTTGAAATAAGAACATAAATGTCCGAAGTTTTAAGTATTAAATTTTGGTTTTTGATTATAATTATATTCAATATGTAGCTTTAAATATGTAATTATTTCCAGTGGTGGTTTTAAGTTGCCAAAGCTATCAAAATATTCCTTATAATATACTACCCAATGTGTTCCATGAACAGCAGAATCATCTAGGTTAACAATATCACATTCTTGAATTCGTGGATATTTCGGTAAAGTGTCACGCAAACACCTTTAAAATATTTTAGCAGTTTACCAAAGCTATTTAATCGATATCAGTAAGTGGTCGATTTAATAAATTCCTTAATAGTTTTTTAATTGTGATTTATAAAAAAGACCATAACCGTTTTTATATGGTTTAATGAAAAGACCTTTACCCATAGCAATGTATTCCATATATCTACGACATCGATTAGCCTCTGCTAGCTATTATTTTCCATTTTTATATCATTTGCAGTACATCAACCTGTAGCTAAACCTGCAAGAGCTTATATTACTGTTAGAATTAGAATTAATGGAAGAAATCATCCTAATTTTGATACAGAACTAACTCGTAATATAATTACTTGAGATTTTTTCCTCTTGAAATTTGAATTTATTGCTTTCTAAGCAATTTCAGTAGCATCATTTACATATATTATCAACTTTTTTTCTTTTTTAACAGTCGATGAAAATTGATTTTTCTTTGATAATTTTCTTTTCGAATTCTTCTTCTTTCTCTTTCCTCATCTAAATTTAACTTTTATCTTAATTACATTTATTACAAACTAAACGCTTACACGTTCGTTTATATTTATTTATTTTATATTTATTTAAAAAAAGAAACGATGTATTATAAGACCACAAAGTCTTTTATAATTACTATGTTTAGATTATATTCACTATCAAACTTTTTCAGCTAATATTCAATCAGCTTTATGCCTCTTATTTATATCTTTTGTTTATCAGGAGACAATATTATATCTCCAACAAGATAATTCTTAAAAATATATTTACATATATTTATATACATATATTTGGAATAAGATATTTATAAAAAAAAATGTCATTGATAAAGCAATCTCAAAAATAATTTATATAAAAAACTTCTATATAACTAACAAGTAGAACTATCAAATTGCAGATAACTAATAATTTTTTAGTTTTAATATAAAGTCGTTATATGTACATCTAAACCACAAAATGAATATTTAAAAAACTGAATTTTTCAGGAAGGAGAAGAATTCCATTTATATTCACAGAAAGTGAAAAAGTACACCTAGATTAAAACAACACATTATTAATAATGATACTTAATAATATAACTTCTAATGAACAAAATATTTTAAGTTACTTTTTCTGAAAAGATATATGTGTATATGAAAATACATTCAATTTTTAACTTTTTGAATCTCCACGAATATTCCATAACATCTTATATACAGGATTACAAATATAACAATCTCTATAATCTTATAGATTTTTACTATACAACAGATAAGCATCAGCTTGCTATCAGTTTAGCATCAGCTTACTACCAGGTTAGTATCAGCTATACATCAGTCCACTATCACATATACATATTCATATAAAAAGTCTGTAAAAGAGAAAATGAATGATAAGCTATTGAAAGATATAGTATAAACTAGCAGAATAGCCTCACTTACATTCAAAGAAAATAAAAAAGTAGAGTTAGATTAAAAAACACCTTATATGCACTACATACACATAATTACATACATACCCTGCAGGAATAAAGAATTCCATACTGGAGACAATGCTTGAAATTACTTCTTTAACACGGTGATATCCGACAAACTTTAGAATGCTGGTACTGTCTCCAGTCTGGAATTCTTTATTCCTGCAGGGTATGTATGTAATTATGTGTATGTAGTGCATATAAGGTGTTTTTTAATCTAACTCTACTTTTTTATTTTCTTTGAATGTAAGTGAGGCTATTCTGCTAGTTTATACTATATCTTTCAATAGCTTATCATTCATTTTCTCTTTTACAGACTTTTTATATGAATATGTATATGTGATAGTGGACTGATGTATAGCTGATACTAACCTGGTAGTAAGCTGATGCTAAACTGATAGCAAGCTGATGCTTATCTGTTGTATAGTAAAAATCTATAAGATTATAGAGATTGTTATATTTGTAATCCTGTATATAAGATGTTATGGAATATTCGTGGAGATTCAAAAAGTTAAAAATTGAATGTATTTTCATATACACATATATCTTTTCAGAAAAAGTAACTTAAAATATTTTGTTCATTAGAAGTTATATTATTAAGTATCATTATTAATAATGTGTTGTTTTAATCTAGGTGTACTTTTTCACTTTCTGTGAATATAAATGGAATTCTTCTCCTTCCTGAAAAATTCAGTTTTTTAAATATTCATTTTGTGGTTTAGATGTACATATAACGACTTTATATTAAAACTAAAAAATTATTAGTTATCTGCAATTTGATAGTTCTACTTGTTAGTTATATAGAAGTTTTTTATATAAATTATTTTTGAGATTGCTTTATCAATGACATTTTTTTTTATAAATATCTTATTCCAAATATATGTATATAAATATATGTAAATATATTTTTAAGAATTATCTTGTTGGAGATATAATATTGTCTCCTGATAAACAAAAGATATAAATAAGAGGCATAAAGCTGATTGAATATTAGCTGAAAAAGTTTGATAGTGAATATAATCTAAACATAGTAATTATAAAAGACTTTGTGGTCTTATAATACATCGTTTCTTTTTTTAAATAAATGTAAAATAAATAAATATAAACGAACGTGTAAGCGTTTAGTTTGTAATAAATGTAATTAAGATAAAAGTTAAATTTAGATGAGGAAAGAGAAAGAAGAAGAATTCGAAAAGAAAATTATCAAAGAAAAATCAATTTTCATCGACTGTTAAAAAAGAAAAAAAGTTGATAATATATGTAAATGATGCTACTGAAATTGCTTAGAAAGCAATAAATTCAAATTTCAAGAGGAAAAAATCTCAAGTAATTATATTACGAGTTAGTTCTGTATCAAAATTAGGATGATTTCTTCCATTAATTCTAATTCTAACAGTAATATAAGCTCTTGCAGGTTTAGCTACAGGTTGATGTACTGCAAATGATATAAAAATGGAAAATAATAGCTAGCAGAGGCTAATCGATGTCGTAGATATATGGAATACATTGCTATGGGTAAAGGTCTTTTCATTAAACCATATAAAAACGGCTATGGTCTTTTTTATAAATCACAATTAAAAAACTATTAAGGAATTTATTAAATCGACCACTTACTGATATCGATTAAATAGCTTTGGTAAACTGCTAAAATATTTTAAAGGTGTTTGCGTGACACTTTACCGAAATATCCACGAATTCAAGAATGTGATATTGTTAACTTAGATGATTCTGCTGTTCATGGAACACATTGGGTAGTATATTATAAGGAATATTTTGATAGCTTTGGCAACTTAAAACCACCACTGGAAATAATTACATATTTAAAGCTACATATTGAATATAATTATAATCAAAAACCAAAATTTAATACTTAAAACTTCGGACATTTATGTATGAAATTCTTATTTCAAAATTGTAATTTAAATAAATAAAGATATTTTAACTTTCAATCTATATATACTGTGCTTTTATTTCAACTTTTTAGATTTTAAAATTACTTCATGCAAGATTATTAATTCCATTTTCTGATATATATATATATATATATATATATATATATATATATATATATATATATTATCTGAGTAACTTAAAACTAACTTAGTAATTTGTTGGATATATATTTTATAAAGTTTTGATTTAAAAACATACATGGAATCAAAATATAATTTTTTTTCAAGTAAACAATTCTTAAAGTCATTACGTAAAATTTGTGAAACAATAGATCTTTTCACACTTTTAATTTTTTTAATTTCTTCCTCATTTCCACCAAGACTATATGAATACATTTTAGCTCTTAGGCCAATGAATTTATACATAATCTTTCCACTACATTCATTATTCATCATATTCAGAACCTTTTTATTTAACAAAGGTAAATTATGAAGTATCTAAATATGTTTGAATATCATTACGAATTTCATTATAAAAATCGATTGTCTTAATATTATAAATAAATTCCATAAATAAATCTGTAACCATATAATTTGAACTAACATTTTCCTTATATTTAGATACAATTATAATGAAAATTGTATATTTTTAATTTGCATAAATGTAAAACACTAAGTCCAATATAAATTGGTTTATTATATAAAATAGAAAGTTGCTGTAATTGAATAGCACTCATGTTATCAGTAAATGTGAGTGAACTATGAAAATTATGTTTTGCTATAAGACCTCTGGCATCCAACCTTTTACCTCTATTTTCCCACTCACATACTATTTTAATATTCTTCCTTTTGTCAACATTTTCCATGGTTTCTCCATAAACTGTATTAACTAACAACTTGAAAAAAAAACAAAAAATCTGATTGATTAAATTGTTGAATACTATGAGTTTTTTTTTTTTTAGAATGAGATAATTTTTAAGGTATTGTTGTAAAACTCTATAATGATTATATACTTTTCTTTATTATCCAAATTTGATATTAGTTTTTTTGTTTAATTTTATAATTTTTTTTTTTATTTCGGAACAAAATGGTAAATCGTTATGTCAATCATGTAATGAAGATAGATATTCTAAGTCTACTTCTAGTATATATCCAATAGAAGAATTTTCTTCTACATTATGAATATTAAAGTTTTCAATATTTTTAACTAATTTAAACAATTTTTATAGGGGAGATATTGTAACATAGCATAGCCATATAAATTATTAATGTATAAATAAACTCCCTTCTTCTGTATAATCAAACTTATACCTACATGAATACAACTTTTTCATTATATATTTATCGATATTAGTTAATGTATTGTAATAGAATAAAAATATAGAAAATATGAATATATGTATATTAATATGTATTAGAGATGAGCGAAACTGCGATTTTTCGATATCTGTGATTTCAGTGATTGCTATTTTAAAATCACTGCGATTTTAAACTGCTATTGCGATTGCATAGACTGTTATAAAATCCTCAGTTACCGGTAGATATTCATTTTGCGTTTTCTGAGCGACATAACCTGTCAACATTTTATGTGGCAAAAATGATAGCAACAACAACGTATTCCGCAGTAATTTCGTTGTTGTCAACATTTTCCAAACACAATTTTAAATTCAATAATTTTTTTTCTTATATTTCTATATATGTACATATGTATGTGGTCTGTTCAGAAGTGTAAACAAAAAGAAATTTATATTGCTTTTGCGATTCAAATAGGTGAACTGCTTACTTGCTACATCGATAGCAGTTCCAATAAGTAGTGAACTGCGATTTTGAAAAAGTGATCGCAGTTGCGATTTGCGATTTTTTATTCACAGTGAAAAAATCACCGTTTGCGATATATCGCTCATCACTAATATGTATGCTCTAAACGTTTATATATTATCAATACATTTGCTTTACAAAGTTTTAGATTGTATAAATTACATTATATTTCAATATGTTTTATATGAATATACTGTTTTAATTAATTATTTCGGAAACTAATTTTTCCAAAATATCCACATAACCAAAGATGCATTTACTTTTTTATTTTGAGTTTCTTTATTTTTCGTATTTCAATGTAAAATCATATAAATATTTATTTTCATATCCTGACTTATAAATTTTCATTTTAAGTCTCCATCAGTTTATTGGTAATGTTATTCAGTCGCTCTGGTAAGAATACAACAAATTTTTCTAATGTCAATATAATTTTTTCCCTATATTTAGTTGTTTTTCGTTCTCCCTTAAGAATTCTTAAGGGACTATCCAATAAGTAATCTGTTAACGATAAAATTTATCTCATCTTGATTGTTTTGACTAATCATTGTAATTTTGTTAATATTAATGGGTATATACATACATACATACTTGAATGTATTGAATGTCTTCCTATTTTTCAATTCTATACAATATTATATGATAAATTACTGTTTCTCTATTATGTAGGAGTGAACCTTAATAATAATAATAATAATACTTTTTACTTATATATGTGATAATAAAACTCTAGTACATCTATACATATATCTATATAATAAAACTAATGAATTATTTTAGTTATATTTTATCTTTATTTTTATATGATATAATAAAATCTTTAAATAAATGAACGTTTTTTTCTGCACATATCATATGTTTAAGGTGAAAGTTACATGCATATACATTGATATTATCCTTATATAAGTTTTTTATGCTTTGGCAACCCATATCTTCTAAATTGTATATAATAATGTCTTCTCCAGTAAGTTGTTGTATCCATTTTGCTTTTTGTGCTCCTTTCACATACATACAAATATTTCGCTTTTTATCTTTAATATATCTGTTTATGTAGTTCTTAAAAGATTTGAATGTTGAGTTGCCATCGTTCCATTGCAATCCATGGTGATATGTATGTAACCACTCTAATTCAATTCTTTCTCTCAATGTTAATCTTGAATAACTAAAAGGTGGATGTATAACAAATGTTTTTATATTATGTGTATCCATTAGATCTGAAATGCTAACTTCTTTTGCTATAAACTTGTTGGAAATATGGAAACCCTGTACATCTATAACTATTATACTTTCGTTATCGATCATTATTAATTCATTCAGCTTAAACTTCGCACACTGAATAGTATTTCAAAATATGTTAACTATATATATCTGGAAAATATATCTATGTATATTTATTTTATACATAAAAATATATATAAATAAGTATATAAATTTAAAGGTATATATACATAAATAACTTATTTATATGTTTAAGTTTCTGATTAGAGAGGTTTAGTTTTACTTTACATCTGATTGAAAATGTTTCATTTTAGTATGAAAAGTAATATAATTGAAGAGTTTTTAAAAAATAATTATAACTATATACTTGATCATCATAGAAAACTTATACAAAATACATTTATAACAATTAAAGATATAAAGTATGAATTAGTTATGGAATCTATATATGGGAGACACTATACAACCTGTCCTTGGAGTAAAAATAATATACAATCAGGACCTGATACATGTAATTGTCACATCATCGAAAGACGATATAAGCATATAATGGATTTAGTAAATTTATACAATTACTACTTTGATAAGGAAAACAAAGAAGTTATTGACTTGAAAAGATTTATTATTGATATAAACATATTGGATGAAAAATATTTCTAAAATATTTAAAAATATATGAAGTATTTATCTTTATCATTCTTGCAAAAAAAAAAATAAAAGTAAAAAATAAAATAAAATGTTAGTAGAAGAGCTGGAAACATTTTTAGGAGTATATAGTTGTTATATTAAAAATGAAGATATGCAACTTCTTAAAAACATGATTGATGAAATGCGTTTATATAAAACCATTACCTTCCAGCAAACAGCTACAGGAATGCATAAATTTGATTGCAAGTATTCAAATACAGCAACCACTTGTTCATGTGCATTCTTTTAGCAACGATTTCAAACTGTTAAAAGATTATTAGAAGAATATAAAAATTAGAAATTTTGTAACTAAATTTTCGATTTGAATAAACTATAATGTTAAAATACTTTTTTTCATAATTATTTTTGAGCTCTCATGACCAATACGTTTTTTGAAGTATATTTGTGGAATTTATGATTCTGTAAGAATAAGTCTGAAAATTTTAAATATGTATGTGTATATACAAGATATTTGTGGAGATGTAAATTTAGATTTTCATAAAAGTTCATATAAAATTAATCTGAAAAATAATTTTAAGAAGTAGTTATTGTATTGAATATAATGGAAAAAAAAAATAAATATAAATAAATTATATAGATATTATATTGGTATAATGAAATCATTGGAATTGTTTAAAACAAAACAACATAAACAACATCAAAAATTTATATAATTATTAAAGATAATATGTAGAAGAAGAAAATAATATGAAGAAAAAAGGAATAAAACAAAAAATAAAGAAGTAGGAATATATGAATTTAGCCGGAAATTATAAATAAATGGAATAGGTATAGATTTATATTAAATAGTCTAAATGCAAGCAAATATAAAAAAATTATTGCAAACAAGTTTTTTAAAGAAATAGTATCAAATAAATATAATTAAGAAACTAAAAATAAATAAAGTATTATAAATTTTCTTTTATCAACATAATAAAAAATAATATTAGAATTGTTAGAGAAAATTCAATGCAATTGTCTACCTGATATAAAATTTCATAGAAAAAATTTACTTTCTCATAGTTTTCACAGGAAATGCAATTTCATATAATTTGAGAATTGAATCTATGTATATATGAGTTCTATGATCTTAAAAATTAAAATATGTATGAGAAAAAAATTGGAAAGAAAAAAATAATGAAGTAATAATAGTAACTAAATGAAGTAAGTATAAAACATAAGTAAGATTTCTACTAAAATATCTATAATGTACACAAACTAAAAAAAAAAAAAAAAAAAAAAAAAATGTAGTTGCAAACAATATAAAGAAATAGTATCGAAGAAATATAATTAAACTATAAAATAAAATTTTGAAGAAGACTAAAAACTGATATGAATATATACATATATATGAGGCTAATGATTTTAAAAATTAAAATATGAATGATATATGAGAATAATGAGATTTTATAGAATGAATATATTAATTTTCATGTATTTGCTGTAAGTATTAAAACTTTTTGACTTCGACTTTGGGGGAAATTTAGATAATAATATTAGAATTGTTAAAGAAAATGCAATGCAGTTGTCTACCTCATTTAAAATTTCACAGAAAAAAATTTTCTTTCTCACAGGAAATCCAATTTCATATATGTAATTTGAGAATTGAATCTATGTATATATGAGTTCAATGATCTTAAAAATTAAAATATGTATGAGAAAAAAAAATAGGAAAGAAAAAAATAATGAATAATAGTAAATAAATGAAATAAGTATAAGACATAAGTGAGATTTCTACTAAAATATCTATAATGTACACAAATAAAAAAACAAAAAAATGTAGTTGTAAACGATAATTTATAAAGAAATAGTATTGAATAAATATAATAAAAGAGATTATAAAATTAAATTTTGAAGAAGACTAAAAACTGATATGAATATGTATATATGAGGTTAATGATTTTAGAAATTAAAATATAAATGTATAGGAATTTGTATATACATACATATGTGGATATGAATAAAAGTATGTATTGTCTGTAATTAAAAAAAAAATATATATATATATAATAATATAAAAATAGTTATATGGGTTTTTATAAGAAATATAATAATACATTATGATAACTAAAAAATTTATAACTTTAAAAATATAAAAATAAACTTGTAGCAATAAATTTAAATCTTCAGTATTCTTTAAAACAAAGCAATATAAATAGTTCAACTTCTAATTCATATAATAATCAAAGATATTACATAGAAGAAAAAATGGTTAAGAAGTAGGAGAAAAAAGAAGGTGGAATAGAAGAAGTTTGGAAACTTATAGAATTCTATTATAATATAGTCTTTAATGTAAACAAATGTACAAATTGTACTTTTACTCAATAAAGAATAGATTAATAAAAAATTTTTATATAAAATATTTATATTTGTTTTAACTTTTACTTAAAATGGGAATCAAAAATTAAGTAAACATGTCTGTTTACATTTCCTTCCCTCATAGCTAGCTAACAACATAAATATATATGTACATACATACCTACATATAAAGATTTCTACATTCAACATAAACGAAGAAAAAAGAAAATAAAAATCTCCTCTATGATCATCCTCATAAAATTCAAACATACATATGTATATGCATATGTTTTTGAATTTCTCCCCCACATTGGTAACATACAAGCGGAGGAAACACAAAAATGAAACCTAATTGAATATGCATACATACATATATATGTTTATACACGTTTATATCTTCATAGAAGTTTATTTATATATTCTAGTATACAAATCTTATTATCATTAGCATTGATATCAAACATCCTGTACTTCAACCATTTTAATGCATAATAATAACCATTAGATGTCAGCTTTTAAGTATAGATCCCTTAGATGTCAGCTTTTAGTATAGACAACAAACATTCCATTTTTAGAACAGTTAGAACAGTTAGGTTGACTGTATACCGCCAGATGGCTCAATTATCGCTAAACTTGTCCTATTCAACGTTAGATGTCGCCCAAAAATTTCACATTAGACTATGTCTTTTTTGTGATTTTTTGTGAAAAATGCTTGTGATATACACACAAACACATGTTGTAGATAGGAACAAACATTGGGGTGGTGTTTTCTAAAAGCTCTCCATACAAATTTCTGTTATAATGTTAAAAGCTTACCACGAAATGTGGTCTAGAACGTACATATCCACACTACTAGCGAAAAATTGTATGCACTCGTTTTAATATTTTCTTGTTATTAAACTGTTATCTTATATTTACAATGAAATAAAAAAATTAAAGAATTGAAAAAACAACTGAAAAAGAATTGAAAGTAATTGAAAATCAACTGTAAAAGAATTGAAAGTAATTGGAAAAGAATTGAAAAATATACGTACTGAGTATCAAGTACCAGTATAATATACTTATACTTGGTAATTGGGCTTTTCAATTACTGAGTACTGGTAATGGTAATTGTACTGGTACTTGGTTTTTTCCAGCTCTGACCCGTTGGCACATAATGGCTCCTCCTCGATGGGGCTTAATGTAATTAAATTCTTTTCCATGGTTCTACGATTGTCGGCGGCTATAAATGGCGATATAGTATTTAAGCGAGGACTCCTACGTGGCGGAGTTCGCAACATTTGTTAAATGGCAAGTACGGCGGCAAAGTCGATGATTTAAGAAATAGGAAATAACTAAAAAGGCTTTCCAGACTGAATTTAAGCAAAATAAAGTTGTAGTCGTTGACCTGGATAGCAAATTTAACGCAGATGAAAATAAGAACTCAACTATACTTTGGTTTCTTGCTGGTTTATTTTGCTTGTTTCTCTCCGAATTGCTAGTCAACGACTGGCTCGTGATACATAAAGCAAAAACGACGCAAGCTCATAACGGCAAACATTTTCATATGAATTTCAATTTGTACATATGTATAAGAGCGTATAAAACATAAATCGCCCGCTTCAATTGGCTTGTGCATAAAGAATATGATAAATAAGTGTTGGCGAGAAGTGAAGTCCAATGAATGTGACGTATTATGTATTTATGTAACCCTGTACTTGACGAAAATAATGTGTAAAAGAAAACTTAAAAATTAGGCCCATCTGGCAACCCCCTCTGTTCAGTAAAATTTGCACTTCATCATTTCATTTTAATACTTGGTTGAGCGGCAAACTAAGAGGGAGGAAAAAAGCAAATGTAAGATTTTATTTGTGATTTATATTTGTAATCCTAAAAACTATGTATGTATTCTAATCTTATATTATAAATGTGAAATGGAAATTGTGTTTAAACTCAATTGGCGAGAAAACCGCTGAACGGATCCTCGCGAAACTTTGCACACCTAGGTATTTTCACCCGGTAATTGCTATAGGCATATTTTTAATCTGATTAAGAGTCAGGGATGGGCACCTCCCATACAAAATTTTCCTTTTTTTCGTAATATCTCTTGAAATATTTGTACTAGAATAATGAAAATTTTTGTGAAGGAATAATACAAAAATATATACTCAACGGATAAACAATTTAGGTCTTGGTAAAGCAGGGATGGGCACTCTCCTCCCATATAAACTGAAATTTTCACATCGAATATCTCTGGAAATATTTGTAGTAGGGTACTGAAAACTGGTGTGAGGGCATATGAGATAACTATGTATTAAACGGGAAAAACACTAGGTCTTGGTAAAGCAGGGATGGGCACCTCCCATACAAACTGAAACTTTCACAGCGAATATCTCTGGATATATTTGTAGTAGGGTACTGAAAACTGGTGTGAGGGCATGTGAGATAACTATGTATTAAACGGGTAAAACTGCTAGGTCTTGGTAAAGCAGGGATGGGCACCTCCCATACAAACTGAAATTTTCACAGCGAATATCTCTGGAAATATTTGTAGTAGGGTACTGAAAACTGGTGTGAGGGCATGTGAGATAACTATATATTAAACGGAAAAAACACTAGGTCTTGGTAAAGCAGGGATGGGCACCTCGCATACAAACTGAAACTTTCACAGCGAATATCTCTGGAAATATTTATAGTAGGGTACTGGAAAATGGTGTTGGGCATATGAGATAATTACGTACTCAACGGACAAAAAAAAATAAGAAAACTATCTTTGACGTCAAGAATGATATTTTTCTATGTAACTTTTTTGGACTAACTCAATATGCTAATATGTTTAAAAGCACGTGGTGTGAAACCCGCGGGTAACCTCTAGTTAGGAAATAAAACTGAGCCTGAGGCGAGCTGATTATAGCTGTATCCACACAAATTGCGCCTGTTTTATTCCCATTCCTCCGAAGCCGCAACAATAAGTAGAGATGAATATAGATAAATACATCGATTAAAGCAGTGATGGGCGAAAATTTGGCTCTTGTAGCAGTCTCGGAGCCAGTAAGAGGATGAAGAGGGGCTAATTTGTTTTTCGGTGATAAGGGGAATGCAAAACAATTAAGATCAGCGTATATTTCCCCGCTCGTCATGTTCATCGCAAGAAGCCTGCGGAAACACTAAAAATCAAAAACCAAAACCACCAACTCTCAGACACGATCAACAATTCTCAAACTGCGTTGCCGTAGTACGGAAAAAAAATAATAAAATTTTCACCAGGAATTACGAAAAAAGTAGTTAATACTGAATTTTTCGATTTTTAGGTAGCAACGACTTTATAATATACATTTAGTTTGTGCGTATTTCATTTATACATGCAAATCCATTTATTTACAAACTATATACATATTTTTAGTATTGATAGTAGCAGAGCATAAGTATTAGTTTGTAAAAGTAGTAGTTGTATTAGTATTAGTTGTAGAAATGAGTACTAAAACACATTTAAGGCGAGTTCCCGTGGCAGTGATCCAGATCTGGATACAAATTTTGCAAGCAAATGCAACAACAATTTGGTGATGCTGGTATTTATATGGATCAAAAAAATCTATTACAATCTATACGGATCCGAAATTGATACAGATAAACACCAGGATCACAAAATTCTTGTTGCATTTGCATGCAAACTTTTTATCCCGATCTGGATCACTGCCACGGGAACTCGGCATTATTATACAATCCTTACACAATGACTCCCTCCCTGTTGACAAAGGCACTCTTCCCCCAGAGTTGCCGCTCCTACAATACATACATTATTTTAGTGAAAATAATATTTGGTTTATGAAACCACTCACATTCGTTTCATAGAAGATAGGTAATTTATTTTTATATTATTTTAGCAATGTCAAAATTCAAGAACTTACATTTATAAATTATCTTATATTAAATAGAATCTGTTATACAAAAAAGAATGTGTGTCTGTCCTTTATAGACTCCCAAACTAATCAACCGATCTTTATGAAATTTTTTCAGTAGATTTATGTGGTATTAACGCACGTGATAGGGTATATAGAATTTCAATAAGTGGGAACTTCTCGGAATATAGGCTTAAATGTGGACCCAGAGTGACCCAGATAGACTTTGAGCAATATTGGTACCAAATGAAAGGTGCTAAGCTGGCCTTCCATTTAATAAAAATTTTTTTTCAATAATTTTTAGGTGATACGAAGAAAAAACCATGAAAGTACCAATTTCTGATAACAATTTGATTGACACTGCGGCAATACTGCTGCACACTGCCTCTCAGGCACGCACCAGTGATGGAAAATGACTCGTGCCTGTGCAGTTTTCGGTTATTTGGGAAGTAGCAAGGCACTTATGTATAACCAATTAATTTTCGCACTTTTCTGCAAAACTCAATTCAGGTTATAAATATTTTTCGATCACAATGCCATTTTTGTTTGCTTAATAGTAAACAAACTGTTGTTTTTTTCTTATGTAGGCATATAGACTTTATTATAAAGTAATCTTCATAAAAGTAGGACGCACAAATATGCGTAAGAATGGTTTTGTATGAGATCCTTATTATACAATAATGGTATCAGCAGACGATTTTCAAATTGATTGCACAATGAAATTCAAAAATTCACCACTTTTTGTACAAATTTGACACAATTGGAAACTTTTATTTTCCATCACTGCCACAAATCGTTCTCAATCTTGCTTATGTGTTAGTGAGTTCTTCCTCAGTTCTTCTCCCCTTATGCTGCACTTGGTTGCGTCCCTCACCGGCACCCAAATGTACCGAGTCGGCTCCTAAGTGCAAAATGCTACCAGGAGCTACTTTGCCCAACGCTGAATTAAAGGAATGCAAATAGTCACAATAGATCTTAGATATGTGAGTGTCATAGGGATGTGAGTGGTGTGCCTTGCTATAGAGTGCGTATTTCGCGACACCGAGGAATGGGAACACATCGCTCGTTCACTTCGCACCGCCGCTGAGGAAACTATTGGATACCAGCGAGCCCGCAGAAAAAACTTCTGGTACGATAAGGAATGCCGCGACGCCTCGGAAAGAAAGAACGCCGCCTACAGAGCTACATTGTGTGCGGGCGCAACACGAAGCGTATGGGAGCGCTATCGGACGGCTAAGAGGGAAGAGAGGCGCCTTTTTCGAATGAAGAAAAGGGAGGTTGAAGTGATATGATGGTTGAAAATTATTATATACTAGAGGTTGCCCGCGGATTTCACACCACGTGTTTTTAAAAATATTAGCATATTGAGTTTGTTCTAAAAAGTTACATAGAAAAAATATCATTTTTGACGCCAAAGAAAGTTTCGTTATTTTTTTTGTACGTTGAGTATATGTATAATTATCTCGTATGCCCTCACACCAATTGTCAGAAATCTACTAAAAATTTTTCAAGAGATCTTCGCCCTGCTTTACCAAGACCTAGCGTTTTAGCCGTTGAGTACATAATTACCTCATCTGCCCGCACACCAATTTTCAGTACTCTACTATAAATATTTCGAGAGATTTTCGCTGAGAAAATTTCAGTTTGTATGGGAAGTGCCCATCCCTGCTTCGCCAAGACCTAGCGCTTTTACCCGCTTTAGCACGTAATTATCTTATATGCTTTCACACCAATTTTCACTCTACAGAGATATTCGCTGTGATAGTTTCAGTTTGTGTGAGATGTGCCCATCCCTGTTTTAGCAAGACCAAGCGTTTTTATCCGTTGACTACGTTATTATCTCATATGCCCTCACACCAATTTTCAGTACTCTACTACAAATATTTCAAAAGATACTCGTTGTAATAGTTTCAGTTTGTATGGGAGGTGCCTATCCCTGCTTTACCAAGATCTAGCGTTTTTTTTAGTTTCAGTTTGGGTGGCCGCTGTGGTGCAGTGGGTAGAGTGCTCGCCTGCTATGCCAGAGGTCTCGGGTTCCCCAGTTCGAGCAACCACCAAAAAAATGTTTCTAATTAGTAAAAATCCAATTATTGGGTTTTTAAGAGCAGCGGTTACCTCTCGGCAGCGGGCGGCATACTCTCCGAGTGTATTTCTGCCATGAAAAAGCTTCTCCCAAAAAATGCATTCGCCGTTCGGAGCCGGCATAAAACTGTAGGTCCACCTAATTGGTAGGAAAAACAAAAGGAGCACACCTCGAATTGGGACAGAAGCTCGGCCATAAAACTCGTCAGAATTATAATTGCGCCAATGTATTATTATTAGTCTCAGAATGGGAGGTGCCCATCCCTACTTTAGCAAGACCAAGCGTCTTTATCCGTTGAGTACATCATTATCCCATATGCTCTCATACCAATTATCAGTACTATACTACAAATATTTCAAGAGATATTCGCTGTGATAGTTTCAGTTTGTATGGGAGGTTCCCGTCTCAGCTTTAGCAAGACCAAGTTTTTTTTATCTGTTGAGTACGTATTTATGTATCTCATATGCTCTAACACCAATTTTCAGTACTCTACTACAAATATTTCAAGAGATTTTCGCTGTGACAGTTTCAGTTTGTATGGGAGGTGCCCATCCCTGCTTTACCGATACATAACATTTTTATCCGTTGACGTGTCATGTTCCTTCACACAAATTTTAAGTATGTAGGTACTTTACTACAAATATTTCAACAGATATTCGCTGTGAAAATTTCAGATTGTATGAGAGGTGCCCATCCCTGCTTTACCAAGATGTAGCGTTTTTATCCGTTGAGTACGTAATTATCTCATATGCTCTCATACTAATTTTCAGTACTATACTACAAATATTACAAGAGATATTCGCTGTGATAGTTTCAGTTTGTATGGGAGGTGCCCGTCCCAGCTCTAGCAAGACCAAATGTTTTTATCCGTTGAGTACGTAATTATCTCATATGCCCTCACACCAGTTTTCAGTACTCTACTACAAATATTTCAAGAGATATTCGCTATGAAAGTTTCAGTTTGTATGGGATGGAGGTGTCCATCACCAAGACCTACATAGATTGTTTATTTGTTGAGAATATAATTATTTAATATTCCTTAATAGCTACTATGGGAATCGCTTTTAACATTTCACCCGTTAGTCTGTCTTTGGATATACATAGTTTTATTCAAGTCGGCTAGATTAAATTCACTGCTGGTAATTGTGGAGTATTTTCTTGGAAAACATTTTGGCCTTCCTTTTTCGTGGTCACTTTGAGCAAATTCACCATTTTGCGTTCGTATTGGAGGATCCTGCTGAACCGGCCGTTTTAGATATTTGAGAGTGCGCCACAAGGAATAATCTGTACAGGATGTGGCCGTGAGGAACTTAATTCTATTTTGAAATTTTGTTTCCCTTTTCTCCTCTAGGAGTATTTGGATCTCTTTCGTGCATTTTTTTAGCTCGTTTTTCAGAGTGGGAGATCGCAACCTTTATCAGTCTCTCCTAAGCTGCCTTTTCTTGGAAACTAGCATAATGATGAAGTTTTCATTGAAAGAACTAAATCGTTGCTGCTGGGTTGTGTTAGGACGTAAGGGAGTTGAAACCTTTGTTGCCACTTGCAGTAAGTTTGTGAAGTGAATTATCGCATATTCCACTTCGGCAGCTGATTTAAGGCTCACATTTGGATTAATATGCGAACTTATAAATTTTCTGTACTACAGCCAATTCGTAAATCTATTAGTTAAGCTTGGGTTCAGTTCGTTTAAAGTTGGAAGGGTTTTAATAGATATGACGCAAGGAGAGTGATCAGATGATAGGTCAAAAAGTGATTCTATCTGAAGTTTTTGCCGATCGAGGCTGCGAGCTAAGGCGGATTCATCTTTGAAGTCGGGAGTTTTGCTGCTATCAGTGGTAGGGGTGAGTAATGACACGATTTTTTGGGAGTTGACACATAAGCACGGAACCACTGAAAAGAGTTGACTCACTGAGCTGGCACGATTGTGCTACAGCATACATATATTACTTTCGTGCTTGCTATTGTCAACCAAAAAGTGTTAAGCCGGAATTACAATAGCGCTGTGGCAGTAGCAGCGATCGTTTTTCGAAATCAGCTGACTTTTAGAAACTACGGTTTGCAATGAAGCGGCACATAATACAGCAGAGGCAGCTGGCAGCACCGCTCCTTTTAGCCAAAATTCTAAGGGCCTTAGGCCCACTTGCGCAATATCCAGGGTTAAATTTATAAATCTCGAGTTAAGTAACTCTGAGTTAATTGGTTAATTTTTTAACCCAGCCTGTACGTTGCTGAACATAATATTTAACCCGAGTTAGTTAACCCAACCTATGGGGGGGCAGTTTTCATTCAAGTTGGCATCACTGACTCGTTTTTCATCTTTTGTTTTGATTATTCTCATTCGTTTGCTATTTTCAATTTGAAATTTGGAATGAAAGCATCGCAATTTGTGAAATGTTGTGGATTAAAATAAAACAGAAAATTATTTCGTGGTATTATATTTTTCGTGAAAATTGTGCACATCTCCACTGACGGACGGATGTGTATATGCAACATTTCATAAAGTGGTGCTCTACGTCGCAAACGCAATTAACTTTATCAATTTAGTCATACGGCATCAGCTTCTCCACAGCCGAGATCACCATATACCACATTTTCATCATATTTCATCGATCAACTTGCATCCTATCATGTAATAAAATATTTATTATTTCAGGGCTTTCGCTTTGCTTTAAAAAGTTAATCCTTAGCCGGTATAATTCACTTTCTGGGGTAATGGGTTGGCTTTCAATTAAGGAAGCACGCTCCGAGAAAAGTCACTTTTTCAGGGAGGTAGAGGTGCCGGAGGTTTATACATAGGTTACGAGATATTTCTTGATAAAATTGGATGGGTCCATAGATATTTATTACCCCGGCTGATGATTATTTTTTTAAAGCAAGGCCGAAGGCCGCCAACGCAAAAAGGTGATCTACACACATATGCATATGCATATGTGCGCGTTTTTAGACGTGCGTTTCCTCGGTAATAGTGGGGTAATATATATGTACCCATCCAAATTCGACAACAAATATCGCGTAAACTATAGGCCTCCGGCAAGTTTTGATTTCAGTTCTGAGATCTGTGAGTGCTCCTCTACCCCCTGAAAAGTTATTTCTGTCGGGGCGTGCTTCCTTATGGAACGCCTGGTCCCTTAACTGATTGAAGTAATCAGCACGTTCTGCAACTCTTCTATTAAAAAAACCATAGCTGAAAAACTGTATAATTTCTTCATCATCGTCCGATAGAAGAAATTCGTTAATTAATTATTAAAAAAATCACAATAAAATTTACGTACATAATATGATGTGCGTTTTTTTCAAATTTAACTTCGAGTTAGGCATTTAACCCTCCAAAATTGGAGGGTTAAATATTTAACATTTTAACTCCGGGTTAACTCCTAACTCATCGATCTGCAAGACATTTTATTAATTTAACCCGGCATGAAGGGTTAACCTCGAGTTAAAAAGATAACTCGAAGTTCTGCAAGTGGGCCTTATTTTGCAAAACGCAACGCTACGCAACGAATCACCCAGAGTCACTTATTGTCGTGTTCGTATTTTGTATCTCTTTGGGTGACTGAAAGTGACTGTAAGTGACTCGAAGTGAATGTGTTACGTTTTTTGGTATGTTGCGTTTTTGGTATTTTATAAAACGCAAAGTGACGAAAACGGTCACTTTAACTGTCAAAAGACTCACTTCCTTTTGTTCGAGTGAGCATTCGATATAGTTTAATTTGCAACGGCTAAAATTAGCCAATTAAAAAAAAAACGGGGTATCAATCGACGCGTTTTAATCTCGCGAACCTGAATATAATTATGAACTAATTTCTTCTTTGATTTAAATAATAAGCTATTAATAAAAACGTTTTAACTTTTGTCTTGCTTCTTGCACACACACGAACACACAAATGCATCTTATTTTTTAACATTGGATAACACGTACATATATGCATTTATTTATTTCAATTTCAATTCAATTATTTATATTTTATTCAAAAAAAAAAAACAAACTAAATAAAACACGTACATATGTATTTACACACAATGTCAACAAATACTTTTTTTTATTTTTGTTGACTTCCCATTAAACACTGAAAAAGAAATTCTCAAACGTTTGAGAAAGTATTGTTTCTAAATTTGAGAATCAGCATATATATAATTTGAAAATAAACATATTTTCAAATGTTCATCAAACACTGTTTATCAATTTTAGAATAACTTACAAAACATTTGAAAAAAAAAACGAATTTCATCATGTCAAGGTTTCAAGGAACCATATATCGACGGCTGAGAATAAGATCGCCCTATTTCAAAAATTGTTTCAAAAACGCCCTATTCCAAAAATTGTTTGAATAACATCCTATTTCAGATTTTGCTTCAAAAACGCCCTATTTGAAAATTTGTTTCAATAACATCCTATTTCAGACAATTATTCAAAAACGTCCTATTTCAGAGAAATATATATGAAATTTTCTCTGAAATAGGGCGTTTTTGAAGCAAAATCTGAAATAGGACGTTATTGAAACAAATTTTCAAGCAAAATCTGAAATAGGATGTTATTCAAGCAATTTTTGGAATAGGGCGTTTTTGAAACACTTTTTGAAATAGGGCGATCTTATTCTCAGCCGTAGATATGTAATCTATATATATAAAAATGATTTGGTATTTAATTGTAACGCTAAAACTTGAAAACGGCTGAACAAAATCAAATACTTCCTTAGGGGGGTTTGTTTGTTGTTACCCCGCGAAGGTTTAGTCGAAGAAAAAATTAAAAAATGTTAGGGGGGCGTGGCACCTCCCATACAACCTTAATTTTTCAAGCTGATTATCTCTAAAACAATTCAAGGTAGGGAGCTGAAAATTGGTATAGAGGTAGGTGATATCAAACCCTTCTCACTCAGAAAAGTGGGGGTTATCAGAAAAGGGGGCGTGGCACCTCCCATACAACCTTAATTTTTAAAGCTGATTATCTCTAAAACAGTTCAAGGTAGGGAGCTGAAAATTGGTATAGAGGTAGGTGATATAAAAACCCTTCTCACTGAGAAAAGTGGGGGTTATCAGAAAAGGGGGCGTGGCACCTCCCATACAACCTTAATTTTTAAAGCTGATTATCTCTAAAACAGTTTAAGGTAGGGAGCTGAAAATTGATATAGAGGTAGGTGATATCAAAACCCTTCTCACTCGGAAAAGTGGGGGTTATCAGAAAGGGGGGCGTGGCACCTCCCATACAACCTTAATTTTTAAAGCTGATTATCTCTAAAACAGTTTAAGGTAGGGAGCTGAAAATTGATATAGAGGTAGGTGATATCAAAACCCTTCTCACTCAGAAAAGTGGGGGTTATCAGAAAGGGGGGCGTGGCACCTCCCATACAACCTTAATTTTTAAAGCTGATTATCTCTAAAACAGTTCAAGGTAGGGAGCTGAAAATTGGTATAGAGCAGAGGCGGGCGCTTCATACAAGCTGAGAAGCCCGGCTTGCGTACATATTGTCGTTCATTTCATTTTACAAATTTCTTTAAAATCTGGTTATTTTACGTTTTAAATGCGTTTACTATTTAAGTTCTCAATAATATAGCCCCCACTGTACATCCGGTGCCTAAAAGCATGCTAAGAAAATAGCGCAAATACACCACCAATCCACCTCACAATGTGTATTTTGTTTGTACAGCCAATCACAACACAGTGAGCATGCTTTACCGTTTCAACACATTGGCTTTTACCTGGCTTTCAAAACAAGATAACATAGCTTGTTTTCTCGCTTTCTCTAAGGAGAAATCAATTGCTTATTTTCATACTTAAATTGAAAAAAAAACTAGCAAAACACTTTTTTTATTTTTATACTCAGCTGTACTAGTACACAGAGTATTATAGTTTTAATCACATAACGGTGGATTGTAACAGAATGAAATAATCGAGATAGATATAGACTTATATATATCAAAATGATCAGGGTGAAAAGATAAATCGATTTAGCCATGTCCGTCCGTCCGTCCGTCCGTCCGTCTGTCCGTCCGTCCGTCTGTCCGTCTGTCCGTCCGTCTGTAAACACTCTAACTCGCGCAAAAATTGAGATATTTTGATGAAATTTGGAATGCAAGTTGGTATCGAGACTGGGACGGTTGGTATTGAAAATGGGCGAAATCGGACCATGACCACGCCCACTTTTTCTATATAGAAAAAATCGGAAATTTGGTATCTCAGCCATTAATAGAGCTGGAGTGATGAAATTTTACCCACGTGTTGAGCTCAGGCCCCTAAGAAGAAATTTGATGAAATTTTGGAAAATGGGCGGTGCCACGCCCACTTATTAAGGGTCAAACATTGAAAGTTTTATATGTCATAACTCCGAAACCGTTGAAGATATATCGATGAAATTTGGTACACGTGATATACTTACTTATGCAAATGTTTAGACGGAGAATTGTCAAAATCGGTTGACGGACACGCCCACTTTTATATATGTGTATTATAAAGTGACCTAATAAAAACATTTGAAGTGATATCTCTGTCAAATATAAAGATAATTCATTGAAATTTTGTGGCATGAGTCCAACTATGGACATAAAAGAAAAACCACAAAAATTTTGGAAAATGGGCGGAGCCACGCCCACTTATTAAGGTGCAAACATTGAAAGTTTTATGAGTCATAAATCATGAACCGTTGAAGGTATATGGATGAAATTTGGTACGCATGATTTACTTACTTAGGCAAATGTTTGGACGAAAAATTGCCAAAATCGGTTGACGACCACGCCCACTTTTATATATGTGTATTATAAAGTGACCTAATAAAAACATTTTAAGCGATATCTTTGTCAAATATAAAGATATATCATTGAAATTTTATGGCAGGAGTCCATCTGCGGACATAAAACGAAAAACACAAAAATTTTGGAAAATGGGCGTGGCACCGCCTCTTTTTAGAAGCAGGAATATACGAGATTTCTGAGCCCATAACTCGACAAATAATTGATATATAATGACGAAACTTGGTGTATACACTTTCGCAACGTCTGGTAATACATACTCAAAATTTTAGAGAAATCGGTTGACGACCACGCCCTCTTTTATATATGGAAACTATAAAGGGGCCTAATAAAAACATTTTAAGCGATATCTTTGTCAAATATAAAGATAATTCATTGAAATTTTGTGGCATGAGTTCCACAATAGACCGGAAACAAGAAATATAAAAATTTTGGAAAATGGGCGTGGCACCGCCTCTTTTTAGACAAATGGATATACGACATTTCTTAGCCTATAACTCGACAAATAATTGAGATATTGTGACGAAACTTGGTTTATACACTTTTATAACTTGTGTTAATAGACACGCAAAAATTTATTGAAATCGGTTATGACTAGGGATTCCAATTTTTCCGATTTTTACGATCCCGGGATTTTCGGGATTTATTTTTTAAATCCCGGGATCCCGGGATTTATCCCGGGATTTGGACTTTAATTACACAGATTACTCAAATAAAATTCTACTTTTCTAAAGGATTTCGGTGCGCTGATTCTGAATTTGAAGTCGGATTTTCGGTAATGCGTTTAGGTTTTGAGATATTCGTGTCCAAAGAGATGAAAAATGCGATTTTTTGCTATATTCACTGCTCAATCTGTTAAATTATTTACTTTCATTAAAAGATGATTGCAGCTATTGAAAGAACGATCATTTCTCTTGAAAACAGCGCTTTCCTTTTTCGGGTATCTTATTCGGATATCTACGTTGTCTTCAAAAGAAATGATCGTGCTTTCAATAGATGTAATCAGTTTTTAATGAAAGTGAGTAGTTTTAAAAATATTGAGGAGTGAATATGGCCACAAACTGCGTTTTTCGCCTTTTTGGACATGAATGTCTCAAAAACTACACCGAAATCCTTTTGAAACGTAGAATTTTATTTCTGTTACAAACATTTTTCGACCAGTATTATTTTCCCACATTTGGGGTTGAAAAAAGGAAATATATATTTCGAGGAACGCTACAACTTTAAAGTGCAAAGAAAAATTATTGATATTTCCAAGCTTGCCGAAAAATTCAGAAAATTAATGCAACTTCTGAATAGATAAATATCGGAGGCAAAATTTTGATATGAATTCCGAGTATGCAGCTGCGTATTTAATTTTAGTACAGTGTTGTAAGACTATCAAGTCTAATTAAAATTTTGTTTCCATTTTCTTCCATTATTTACTTTCCATGTGGGAAAATTCCAAAAAACATTTGAGAAATAAATGACCAAAAATCAGGAAATAGAAATTATCGAATGAATCCCGGGATCCCGGGATCCCGGGATTGGAATCCCTAGTTATGACCACGCCTACTTTTTAACAAAGATATTTCTGGAACACCCTTTAGGAATTTGTAACGTGACATCTTTGTAACTAGATGTCATAAAGGAATGAAATTTTGCACAAATAATATTCATATGCTTAGTTGGATGACTGATTTTGAAAATGGGCGTGGCTACGCCCACTATATGCAGCACTCGCTTTATATAAAGTGCACCGTGTTTCCATCAAACGCAAACAAACAATGAAAGCATGCAGCTGAGTATCTAATGTTCGATTCCACTCGAACTTAGGCTTCCTTACTTGTTCACATGAAATTTGTATGGGGATGAGAAGCTGGCTTCGGCATTCAACAGTATTCACAGTCATATGCATATTTGATATTTTCGTTTGCATGTACATACTTACTTATGTACATAATTTCTTACATGTACATGTACATGCAAACATAAATATCAAATACCAGATTATAAAAGCGTTGATAGTGATTTTTGGCGACTATTGGCACAATATCAAGATAATTTTAAAAAGCGACGGAAATCAAAATCAAATAAAATCAAACATTTCACGACTTTTGGTATTTGGACCTCAGTTCTTCAAACACTAAAGCACTAATTTTTTAGATATTAGATAATAAGCAAATACACTTGCTAATGCTGAAATTTCCGTCAGTATAAGGAAATTAAAAATACCTCTGCGCTTTTGTGTGAGATTTCCCTATAAGTTTAGCATCATCAATCAAAACGTGAACCCGGCTGACCCTCGAATGTTTCTGAGCGATATTGGTAGCAATTGGTCTTGATGAGGACTCCAACATACATAGAACTCTTTTAACTGTGATGCCTTGGCCGGGTCTCCAGATATGGGTCATAACGTGGACCCGGATGGTCCTCGAATGTTTCTGTGAGATATTGGCATCAAATGATGAAGACTTCGAGATAGAACTATTTTAATTGTAAGGGCTAGGCCGGGCCCCCAGATATGGGTCAAGACGTATTTAAAAATAATGTAAATACTAGGGCTCTAGATACCCGGGTATCGAGCAATTCGATCTGATCGTTTTTGTTTGAAGCCCGTTTGTTGTTCAAATTCCCGTACAAACATTCGAGCTTTCGAGCTTACAAACAAAAAAAATGTGTATCGGAAAAACAAAAATAAAAAAACTACATGTAAAGAAAAAAAAATAATAATAAATAAAAGAAAAAAACAAACTTCAAAATACCCGAATTGTTCAAATGCCCGTACAAACATACGGGCAATAAACAAACAAACAACTGTTCGAGCATTTGAACAACAATTGTTCGGGCTACTCGAAAATGTTCAAAAAAAATCGAGAGCTCTAGTAAATACGAACATTTTTATTTTAAAGATGTTCATTGTAAAATGGCAAAATCAAGAAAAACATTTCAACTTTAAAAATGTTAATTTTTATTTTAAGCACTATGAAAATTTGAACCAAAAAATTTCGTTTTATTCCATTAATTTTCATTTTTAATTTAAACAAGCTCCTTTTTCAATCCTAAATACATTTTAATTTTTAATTTTCATTTTTAATTTATAAATTTCCATTTTTAAAATAAAAATGACCTGGTTTAAAACGTTCATCATCAAAATAAAAATTTTATTTTTGATTCATTTTCTCTGAGTGTACAAACAAAAAAATGTGCATCACGAAAACAAAAATAAAAAATACATATGAAGACAAAAAAAAAAAAAATAAACGAGAAAAAACAAACTTCAAATACGCGAATTGTTCAAATGCCCGTGCAAACTACCCGTATGTTTGAGCATTTGAAAAGCATTTATTCGGGCTACTCGCAAATGTTAAAAACAAAAATCGAGAGCTCTAGATCAAAGTCAATGACGGAACGCAATCAGACTTTTAGATAATAATAATAATAATACAATGGCGCTATTATAACTCTGCCGAGTTTTATGGCCGAGCTTCTCTCCCAATTCGAGGTGTGCTCCTTTTTGTTTTTCCTACTAATTGGGTGGACCTACAGTTTTATGCCGGCTCCGAACGGCGAATGCATTTTTTGTGAGAAGCTTTTTCATGGCAGAAATACTCTCGGAGGGTGTGCCGCCCACTGCCGAGAGGTGACCGCTGCTCTTAAAAAACCCAATAATTGGATTTTTACTAATTGAAAAATTGTTTTGGTGTTTGGCTCGGACCGTGGTTTGAACCAGAGCTGGGCGCTAAGGATTACGATTACATTTTGATTACTTACGATTACAATTACTGTAATTGTAATCCTTAAATTTTTAGGATTACGACTACTGTAATCGTAATTGAAATTTTTACGATTACGATTACAGTAATCGTAATCTTTAAATTTCTAGGATTACGATTACAGTAATCGTAATCAAAATGTAATTGTAATCCTTAGCGCCCAGCTCTGGTTTGAACCCGAGACCTCTGACACAGCAGGCGAGCACTCTACCCACTGCACCACAGCGGCTAGATAATACAGCAAAGAAAATTACGTAAGTGGCTAATGTTTATGCTTCACACATACATGGGCTTGCCCAGACAATTTATGCTAGGTCCGCCACTGGTATAGAGGTAGGTGATATAAAAACCCTTCTCACTGAGAAAAGTGGGGGTTATCAGAAAAGGGGGCGTGGCACCTCCCATACAACCTTAATTTTTAAAGCTGATTATCTCTAAAACAGTTTAAGGTTGGGAGCTGAAAATTGATATAGAGGTAGGTGATATCAAAACCCTTCTCAATCAGAAAAGTGGGGGCTATCAGAAAAGGGGGCGTGGCACCTCCCATACTACCTTAATTTTTAAAGCTGATTATCTCTAAAACAGTTCAAGGTAGGGAGCTGAAAATTGGTATAGAGGTAGGTGATATCAAAACCCTTCTCACTGAGAAATGTGGGGGTTATCAGAAAAGGGGGCGTGGCACCTCCCATACAACCTTAGATTTTAAAGCTGATTATCTCTAAAACAGTTTAAGGTTGGGAGCTGAAAATTGATATAGAGGTAGGTGATATCAAAACCCTTCTCACTCAGAAAAGTGGGGGTTATCAGAAAAGGGGGCGTGGCACCTCCCATACAACCTTAATTTTTAAAGCTGATTATCTCTAAAACAGTTTAAGGTTGGGAGCTGAAAATTGATATAGAGGTAGGTGATATCAAAACCCTTCTCACTCAGAAAAGTGGGGGTTATCAGAAAAGGGGGCGTGGCACCTCCCATACAACCTTAATTTTTAAAGCTGATTATCTCTAAAACAGTTTAAGGTAGGGAGCTGAAAATTGATATAGAGGTAGGTGATATCAAAACCCTTCTCAATCAGAAAAGTGGGGGTTATCAGAAAAGGGGGCGTGGCACCTCCCATACAACCTTAATTTTTAAAGCTGATTATCTCTAAAACAGTTTAAGGTAGGGAGCTGAAAATTGATATAGAGGTAGGTGATATCAAAACCCTTCTCACTCAGAAAAGTGGAGGTTATCAGAAAAGGGGGCGTGGCACCTCCCATACAACCTTAATTTTTAAAGCTGATTATCTCTAAAACAGTTTAAAGGTTGGGAGCTGAAAATTGATATAGAGGTAGGTGATATCAAAACCCTTCTCACTCAGAAAAGTTGGGGTTATCAGAAAAGGGGGCGTGGCACCTCCCATACAACCTTAATTTTTAAAGCTGATTATCTCTAAAACACTTCAAGGTAGGGAGCTGAAAATATGTATAGAGGTAGGTGATATTAAAACCCTTCTCACTGAGAAAAGTGGGGGTTATCAGAAAAGGGGGCGTGGCACCTCCCATACAACCTTAATTTTTAAAGCTGATTATCTCTAAAACAGTTTAGGGTTGGGAGCTGAAAATTGATATAGAGGTAGGTGATATCAAAACCCTTCTCAATCAGAAAAGTGGGGGTTATCAGAAAAGGGGGCGTGGCACCTCCCATACAACCTTAATTTTTAAAGCTGATTATCTCTAAAACAGTTCAAGGTAGGGAGCTGAAAATTGGTATAGAGGTAGGTGATATCAAAACCCTTCTCACTGAGAAAAGTGGGGGTTATCAGAAAAGGGGGCGTGGCACCTCCCATACAACCTTAATTTTTAAAGCTGATTATCTCTAAAACAGTTCAAGGTAGGGAGCTGAAAATTGGTATAGAGCTAAATGATATCAAAACCATTCCCATGGAGATAAACCATAACAATTCCATATTAACGCAAAATAATAGGAGTTATACGAAAAGGGGTCGTGGCACCTCCCAACAACACTTAATTTTTTAAGCTGAATATCTTTAAAAGGGTTTAAGTCAGGGACCTGGAAATTGGTACAGAGCTATATGATATCAAATAATTTTTGCTCATAAAATTGTAGGTTATCGGAAAAGGGGGCGTGGCACCTCCCATACAAACTTAATTTTTCAAGCTGAATATCCAAAAAAGCGTTTAAGGTTGGGACCTGAAAATTGATCAGGAGATTAACGATATCAATAGCATGCTTATGAAAAAGCAGTAGTTTTGGGAAAAGGGGGCGTGGCACCTCCCATGCGTTCTTAATTTTTAAGGCTAATTATCCCTAAAAGCGTTCATGGCATGTACATAGAAATCACTATGCAGATATACGATATCAATACCATGTTCACCCAAAAAAAAAGATTTATCGAAAAATGGGGCATTGCACCTCCCATACGTACTAAACTTTTGCGACTGAATATATCTAAAAGGGTTGGAGGAGGGGCCTGAAAACCATTATTACTTACTTACTTACTTAGTTAAAATAGCCAATACTCAGTGAAAATAAATATCCGGAACAGGAAACTAAAAATGTTGTGTATCATGCAGCCTTAAACTGAATACTAAAATTATATATTTTTGAAGTTGTATACACAATGAAGTAGTGAAAAATCGTTAATTTTCTATTAAAAATAATACCGGTGTAATAACAATTTTTCAAATGAAATTGGGCAGAACGAAGTTTGCCGGGTCAGCTAGTACTTCTATATTGCTAATTGCCTATATTCTCAATGTGAAGAAAATTGGAAAACATACACAATCATGCTAGTACCGTTTTTGTGTTTGTATTGCGTACGTGTTGTGTACGTGTGTATTTACAAAAAAAAAATTCAACAATTGTCAAAGCACTACAGGTGCGGATTTAATTTGTACTGAAGGGGCCCGTCTGTGCTTTAAAAAAAGGCCTTTAAGTAGTTAAAAAATTTTAAAATCTGCTTAAGTAGGAAAATACATTTTATAAGAATAAAGACCGTTATCTTTCGCCTTTGTTTTTATTTAATTGCCGAATTCATTTTCCAAAACATTAGTGTAGAGTTCTAATTTTGCATATGGCTTCCCGTGAAGACTACCCTATTTTCAAACTAAATCACTAATGCCCCCTAATCCATAAAATGAAAATGTAAATGAAAAATTTTGGAAGCATAAGTTCTTGTTATACATATTTATTTTTTATTCAGTCAACAAGATTTTAAACAATTAATGGAATTGTATAGTTATAACTAAACATATAACAAATTTTCGTAATATATGCACATGAATACGCAGTCGTATGTGTGTGTGTGAATAGTATCCGCTAAATCAAACTCAAAATCTGGATTTTCCATAAACAGGCTTACAAAAACATCTCTAGCGACTTTTTCGAATTATATTCCAAAATAGTCTACTTTAACTGGAAAATTACCGTTAAACCTGAATGCCATAAAATCGCTTGCAATGAACACAGTTTTTTACCTCCCCTTAATATTTGGTGTTGATAGATGTGGAGTTCTTACTGCTTGCCCAGAATGTTGTACTACAGCTACGGACTACATAGCTTACTACATCAGCTGATGACTGATTTTGTGGCAACGCTCGAAAATGTGAACACAATGGTGTAGCTCAGTGTATCTCATATATGTCATCTTTTTATATTTTTGTACAGGGGATTCCTTAAATTCCATAAAAACTCTTTATTTTTTACAAGTTCAATTCATTTTTTCAGTTTCTTCGTCCTTCATTTCGAATTTCCGTCATTAAAAAATTGAGCTGTCACACTGTAGCGCGCTACAAAGTTAAAGTTAACTCTACTTCTACTACAGCCACAACTAAACGCTACAGACACAGCTACACATTGTGGGCATTGCAATGGAATTGTACTGTTTTAACTTTTGACAGCTCTTACTACGTACTACAGCCACACCATTCTGGGCAAGCAGTTATTCTCGAAATATAACGCGGTTTTTTACACTGTGACTTTTCGGTGGCACATGTAACTTCATTCAGATCTATTTTGAAATTAAACGAGAATATATACATATGTACATACACAAGGATGGGCATTTTTGCATTACCATTGAATAGTGAATACGTTTGGTTTGCAAAATTAGTGTATTATATTATTACATATTTTGCAAATTCTTGTTCTATTTTTATACCTTTCATGAGAATGAAATGGTATTATAACTTAGTGCCAAAAAATTTTTGTCGAAAGTACCAGAAGGAAGCGTGGGGGACCCACCAAAATATATACCGATATGATCAGAATCACGAGCTGAGTCGATTAAGCCATGTCCGTCTGTCCGTCCGTCCGTCTGTGTGAACGCAAACTAGTCCCTCAGTTTTTGAGATATCTGAATGAAATTCGGAATACAGGTATGTTGTTATATGCAGCTGATCATTTGTCGGAACCGGCCGAATCGGACCACTATAACATATAGAAAACAACCGATTATTCAGATATACATGAAATTTTTGGAAGTAATTTGTGCATAACTTCCCCATTTAAACAGCTAAGGACATGAAACTTTGAAGTAGACGTGCCCATTTTGGCCCAAACAAGGTAATCGAAAATTGTCTAGATCGGACCACTATAACATATAGTTCCACAACATCCGATTATTCAGATATACACATTTTGGTGTATAACTCCCCCATTTTAACAGCTAACGGCGTGAAATTTTGAAGTATTTGTACCCATATGGGCCCAAACAGGGTTACCGAAAATTGTCAAGATCGGACCACTATAACATATAGCTCCCATACAACCGATTGTTCAGATATGGACATTTTGGTGTATAACTCCTCCATTTTAACAGCTAACGGCGTGAAATTTTGAAGTATTTTTACCCATATGGGCCCAAACGGGATTACCGAAAATTGTCAAGATCGGACCACTATAACATATAGCTCCCATACAACCGATTGTTCAGATATGCACATTTTGGTGTATAACTCCTCCATTTTAACAGCTAACGGTGTGAAATTTTGAAGTATTTGTACACATATGGGCCCAAACGGGATTACCGAAAATTGTTAAGATCGGACCACTATAACATATAGCTTCCCTACAACCGATTGTTCAGATATGGACATTTTGGTGTATAACTCCTCCATTTTAACAGCTAACGGCGTGAAATTTTGAAGTATTTGTACCCATATGGGCCCAAACGGGATTACCGAAAATTGTCAAGATCGGACCACTATAACATATAGCTCCCATACAACCGATTGTTCAGATATGCACATTTTGGTGTATAACTCCTCCATTTAAATAGTAAAGACACCATTTTTTCTAATAAATCTTTCCATAAATAACCCACAGAATTAAAATTATAAATTAAACTTAATCCGGCTATGTACATACATAGGTAACTTTTCATTTCCCCACTCATGAAAGGTATGAAGTCTTCGGTACGGCCGAAGACAGCCGCGCTTTTACTTGTTTTAATTAGACAAAACAAAAAAATAAACCTCAACACCTGATTGCGTAATCTGGGATATTAGCTCCGTTTGTTTCGAACTTCTCAAAAGCGAATTTACAAAACGCGGCAGCATGAACACTTTTCGAAAAGCCATCTTCGAAAATGCAAAATGTTGCGTTTCAAATCCAGCATAAACATAGTATTAGTCTTAGCAATGGGAGAATCGCAGGCAACTGACTGAGAAGATTTGATTGTATTTCCCTTTTAGAAACAGCATTGGGCCATAAATATTTAGAAACGCCCTTTGATGGCTTGTAATCATCTTTCTTGAAATGCTTTGAACAAACTCGAAAATTTTTTGTATCTACACCAGGTTGCAGATTACATACTTCTCTCCATCGCTGCTCCAAAAGTATATCATTTGGAAATCTATGTAATTATAAAGATGGTTTATTCGATTTCAAGCCCAATTTATGTACAAATATTATATATGTAAATTCACCTGTGTAATATTAGGCTTATTCCTCTTCTTTCGTTGCACAAACAACACACCCTCGATATTGGTTTATGGTATACAAGTTCTCAGGAACAACAAAATATCCCATACATATGTATGTATGTATGTATAAAAACCCAAAATTCAAAATATAATTCAATTTCAAATTTAAATCCGCTCATGAACTTTTTATTTGACTTTCGAAATATTCATATAAGCCTGCCTCACTCTAATGATAATATATCTGTACTGTAATGTTTTCCGACGGTACTAGCTTTTGTTAGCAATATAGAAGTATTACATATATGTCAGGAACGAAGAATATTTGTATGTTTGCAAACTGCAATCAGCTTTCGTTGTTTTACTTGAGCAGTCTCTTAACGGTTGAAATGATGATGGTTGAAAATGATTGTGTGTAATAATGATTCTGTATTTCTTACTCTTATTTTATTTGTTTGTTGCTTTTTGTGAAGTTACACAAACTTTAATAAAAACATAGTTTGCTTCTCATATGTGTGTATGCATATTAAAAAAGATATTAGGTGTACTCGCGTACAGCAATTTGTTGCAATTTATTACAATTTTGCAACAAATATCCGCTTTTTCCATTTTTTTACGCAAAAAAAATTGCAGAAGTGATGGAAATGAGAGAGCAAAGTGACGTTTATTTTTGTGAGAGGCTGCAAAATTCTGCTTGACAAATTTTTTCCATCACATTTGTCCAGCAGCAAAACAGCTGATGAAAAAACATATGTTTGTAATTTGCGAAAATTGCAAAATTGAAATTCAAAATTAAAAAAGTTAAATATGGACGAATTAATTATGAAAGATGTAAATAAATAACATTTGATTATGTCTGCATCTGTACTTGAGCTAAATTTCGGATGATAACAGCAGCATTGTATGTTTGTTGCTTAATGTAGGTCCTACATTGTAGGAAGTCCGCCGGTTACCCTCTGCTAACTTATATGTATGCATGTATGTATGTATGCACGTCAATATGCAATGCCAGCAGGCAGTCGCAACTCCATAGTTATATGCATATGTACATACATACATGTTTCTTTATTAGTAAAATATAATGCATGCATAATCTACTGCTGAAACTAAGCTAAAGTAATACAAATTTCCTCTAAATTTTTGTAAAAATAGGATTTGTTTATATTTTGTTAATTCTTATAGTTTTAATTTGATCAGCTGTTCGTCTTTGTTGCAAGATTTGAATAGATTTGCATTTTTTTACTTTTTTGGATAATTATCTCTGGTGGGAGGAAAAATCGTTTTTGGCGAGATAGAGAGTGATAGAGGCAGACAGAGAAAAGCTGCTGGAAAAAGTAAGCGAATACAACTATTAATATACTCATGTGACTGTACAAAATGCACCGGCGAAATTCACCCGCACGGGTAAATGAAAAACATCACATCAGAGTACAAATATGTAATACATATCGACGTTTCCAAACAAAACTGTACTAAGTCTGCAAACTGTGTTTTGCAGGAGAAGCCCTCAAAATTTAAACTCGATATGAAACTTCGTTTGTCTGCTAAGTATATTTTCACTTGTAACTTCTGTTTGGATGGAACGATCAACACCAAAACTCGACAATATCAAAGTGAGGGTACGCTTTATATAAAACCGTAAGAAGAAATAAAAATTTGCTACGTGGTTTTTCATGGCAAACTCAAAGTTTTTATTCTGTAAAAATCCCGAGTTGTATTATATGTACACTTTTGTTTATAACTTTTGATTGGATTGTCCGACTGATACCAAAATTAGATAGCAGCTAAATTAAGGCACGCTCTACTTGAAAACGCCAAAAACGGGAAAATGTACTAAGTCGACTTAGTACAGTATTGTTTGGAAGCGTCGATATGTACATACATCTATTTCTTCCATTCCATTTCTGCGCTCATAACACAAACTCTCTCACTATCCCTCAATTTTTCTGTACTCTAGAGCAGCGACAGGCAAAGCTGTCCCGCACGGGCAAATGAGTTCATACACGCATTCTTACGCTCTTCAAATCAGTCGTTGTTCAGACAGCGAATAAGCAACACACGCAACGGCTGTGTTGATTTGTTGTGTGAACGACAGTGTGCTCGTGCACATACACAATTGAAATTTATTTGACGATATATTTCGTACATTTTTCTGTTTTTTTTTATCATTGCACATGTATGGTATGTACCAGTGCTGTGAAGCAATGAATAATACTTGGTATTATACCTCGTCTAAGTGCAATTACTTGATAATTAAAATGTTCAGGTACAATTACTTTTTACTGCTAATTGGTAATTAATTACATTTTAAATTACTTCATCAATTACCATTAACTCTTTCCAATTACGTGGAGTATAATCATCCGATGGTGGCCGCAAAACACCAAAACAATTTTTCTAATTAGTAAAAATCCAATTATTGGGTTTTTTAAGAGCAGCGGTCACCTCTCGGCAGTGGGCGGCATACCCTACGAGAGTATTTCTGCCATGAAAAAGCTTCTCACAAAAAATGCATTCGCTGTTCGGAGCCGGCATAAAACTGTAGGTCCACCCAATTAGTAGGAAAAACAAAAAAGGAGCACACCTCGAATTGGGAGAGGAGCTCGGCCATAAAACTCGTCAGAGTTATAATAGCGCCATTGTATTATTATTATTATTATTATTATAATCATCCGACACTAAATATTACAACCAACAAATCAGGAAAATTCGTTCATGAGAACTCTTTTTTAATATATCTATATTAAGGTGGGTTTTTTGTAGTAACTGCTTTTGTTTTTTAAATTTAAAATAATTGAAAGTGATAAAGAATTGAAAAATGTATGTATGTACTGAATATCAATTACCAATAAAATACTCTTATGCTTGGTAATTGGTTTTTTCAATTACTGAGTATTCGTAAAGGTAATAATACTTTTACTTGCTTTTTCCAGCTCTGGTATGTACTACATCAATAATAATTTTGTACCTAAAACTAAACAAAATCCTTGAATTTTTCAAGAAAAAAAGTTTAATTTTCCCACATATGTTAAATTTATTGCATATAATTTGCGCTTACCCCAGTGTAGCGCAAATCTCTCTCCTCTCACTAATACAATCTCACATAAACTCTTGCCGTACCCTGCTCTAGATAGATCAATTGATCGCGCTCAAATCACACAGACACGTTATGCTCTTTCTTTTGTAAACGATTTTGTCGTCGCTCAGCAAGTGGCGTAGCAACATCGTGGGTGAATGTCGCTTGTTTGCGCATATTTATATATGTAAAAGCATAATTACTTATACATATGTACACATGCTTGTCGTTTTTATAAACGACCGCATTCATTGCGGGCCAGCAAGCGACTAAACGAAAACGAACCAAGTGACTTGCGCGATGACGGCGCTCTCACTAATACAGCTGCATTTAAATTTTGCCTATCACTGCTCTAGAGCAAGGCCCGGCAAATCGACTCACGTGAGTTAATGAGTATAACACACATAGGCTTACGCTCTGTGATTCAGTCGTTGTTTAGACAGCGAAGAAGCAACACAAGCACTGGCTGCGTTGCTTTGTTTGTTTATGCGACAGTGTGTCATTGCGTATGTATGATCATGAATAATAAATCATTTTCTACTGCAACCAAATTTTCAAGTTGCAAAATTGCAATGCTTTATTTTTCAATTCATATAATAAAATTTGCTGTATTCTTAAAGGTTCTACTAAATCTTCAGTTATAATTTACGCCCCATCCTTGCATACCTTAACAAGTTTAGTTATGTACTTTTGAAAAAATTTCGTAAATGATAACAACTCTCAACTATTTCTGAATGAATATTCTTCAAATGAATTTTTAATGTATATTTTTTACACTAAAAACTCCTTATAGATATTTTTTTTTATTATTGGAATTTCCAATATTTTACATTGGTGAATCCAAATTAATTTATAAAACATTTTTTTAAGTTAAAAATTCCTTAGTAATACATTTTTTATTATTATTCAAATATTTATTTTATTTTCAAAGCGTTGCTATTTTGTACGTTTACCCCATATGCTTAGTTCTTACACCACTGTTGCATAAATCTCTCTGTTCTCACTAACACAGTCTCAGTTTTAGTTTTGCCGGGGTCTGCTCTAGAGCAGTGCCCTGCAAAAAATGCGATCACTCCGGGATATATCCGGGACAACTCGCAAGGGAGCATGCGATTACTACCCATTTGTATCTCTTTATATGGGTTGAAGTGTTCTCTTTTGTTTGAGCATGTCCTATGAAGAGACTAATTGTACCCAGTTTGTACCCGAACGGGTAGCAAAAGCGCACAATTGTACCCGTTTTGTACCCGAACAGGTAGCAAATGCGACACATCCATTTGTGCGACTAATTGTACCCGTTTGATACCCTTTCGGGTACAATTCGTCTACAATTAGTATACATATGTACCCGTTCGGGTACAATTGGGAACAATTGTAGACTGATTGTACTCGAAAGAGAGCGCTCCCGGACAAATCTTTTTAGAGACTCGTCGCACACTTTTTTGCAGGGTGATAGGCAAAATTGAAATGCAACTGTATTAGTGAGAGCGCCGTTATATCAATTGGTTCGTTTTCGTTTAGTCGCTTGCTGGCCCTCAATGAATGCGGTCGTTTATAAAAACGACAAGTATGCGTACATATGTATAAGTAATTATGCTTTTACATATATAAATATGCGCAAACAAGCGACATTCACCCACGATGTTGCTACGCCACTTGCTGAGCGACGACTAAATCGTTTACAAAAGAAAGAGCATAACATGTCTGTGTGATTTGAGCGCGATCAATTGATCTATGAAACGCCTATCACTGCTCTAGAGTATATATATGTAATTCATACATACATCTATTGATTGCATTCCATTTCGTACCAACTTTGAAATTGATTTGAGAAAATCAAATTTATCAAATTGAGAATCAGCCCAAAATCCTATACTAAAAATGTGCCTTTTTGTTTGAGAACGCTATCAAGAGAAATTTGAGGTGCATTTGATAACTAACGTTTGTTATTTGACAATAAGGTTACTTCTCAAATGAACCTCCAATTGAAAATGAAGAAAAATGTTTATTGGGTTGCCAGCTGCGAACTTTCCAGGGTTAACCACTCGATAAAACAGTTCAATTAAAAAAAAACACACTAAAAATTACTAAGGAAATGAAGAAAACCAGAAAAGTGGTAAATAGGCTACGTAAAGCGTTTGACAATTGTCGTGACTACGCAACAGAGCGAACGAGAAAACGTAAAAGCTTATAAAATACCAACTTTTAGGTGAAGGTGAAAGTATGTGAACGTGAGTGACTTCGACGCAACGAGTCACGGCGTTTTGTAAAATAAGGGCGTAAATTCGCTGCCGCTGCCTTGAATCGCGAGCCAACTTCTAAGTGTTGATGTGAACTTATGTCTGTTTCCGTACTATCCACTGTAATATATTTTTACTAATTTTGTGTTTCCGTACTTTGATGCCAGCAAGCGGGAGAGAATTTAATTTTTACTTAATTGATTTCCACTAGCAAATATTGCTGGCGGGATGCAAAAGCAAAGAAGAAGAAAGAGCAGAGGAAAAAATGAAACAAGATTGATTATTTTAATTGAAAAAGTGGACATGAAAATGGTAAGTAAATTTATGTCACCACGTGTCCAAGGTAAAAGGAAACAGACCTAATATATAAAGAAGTCACTGCCAAATACTATTTGCTAGTGAAAATCAATTAAGTAAAAATTAAATTCAAAGTACGGAAACACAAAATTAGTAAAAATATATTACATTGGATAGTACGGAAACAGACATAAGTTCACATCAACACTTTGAAGTTGGCTGCGATTCAAGGCAGCGGCAGCGAATTTAGAATTTGGGCTAAACGGAGCGGTGCTGCCAGCTGCCTCTGCTGTATTATGTGCCGCTTCATTACAAACCGTACTCTGAAAAAAATACCCGTAGTTAACTCAACAACTTTCCGCTGTTGAATCTCCGTCTTTGATTCAACAGCAAAAGTATTTGTTTTAACGGCAAAGTTTTTGATTCAACAACTTTCCATAGTTAATTCAAAGAGGGGCGTTTTTGATTCAAAAACTCCCTTGCTGTTGAAATATTTTGAAGTAAATAAAAAATAGAAAATTTTTTTTTTTCAAACTCGTTCAATTAATATAAATTTTCGGGAAAAATATATATATGTACATACATATATGCAAATATAATTACAAATAAAGGTAAGTCACAATAATGATATTATTTATATATTATTATAATATATTAAAATTATATGTACATACATATATACGTTGACAAATTTATTTTGTATTTTCAGATTAAATATGTTTGATTATCCCGTTTTTCCGATAGCGAGCAATCGAACGAGCCAAATCTGCAGGTAAAACTTGTCGGCGATGAGAAAATAATCATTTCCTTAAATATCTCTGGCAAAGTTGTTAGTTTTTTATGTGTTTATAGGTTTCACTCTGTCTCTGTTCAGAGGTTTTTGGTAGAGTTTTCAGATTTACTAAACAATGAAAAATCGGCCAACCTTATCATTTTAGGTGATTTTAACTTAGATATTATTCAACAAAGCGCAGCAAGAGATGATTACCAAACGCTTTTGGCTAGTCATGGTTTTATATCGTATTTATCGGAACCAACGCGTTATACCTCTGGTACCTGCCTAGATCATGTTTTCTGCCGCATTAGTTGTAATACTACCAGTTCCATTGTCAGTCTGAATTTTGATCTCCAAATTTCAGATCATACGATGACTGGTTTAAAGATAGATCAGCTCAGAACAGGTCCAAAGGGTGATGTTAGTAGAAAGACCTCTAGTGTAAGTAGAATTGACTTTCGTATGTTGAATGAACAACTTAGATTCGAATTTTGGGAGAAGGTTTATGATGAGGACAATATATCCAAAGCGTATGATATATTTTTAAATACTTTTAAATTACATATAGATTCTGCTAGTTTTTTGTTTACTCCGCGCAAATCTAAGGCAAGCTTAAAACCCTGGATTAACAAGACCCTAATCTGTAAGATAAATTGGAAAAACAAACTTGGAAAAAAATGGCGTAAACATCCAGCCAATATTAAACTTCATAGGCGTTACTTAAGCTTAAGTAAAAAAATTAAGAAGGATGTCCGTCTGCAACGTGACAATTTTTATCGCAATGAGTTCAAGGCCTCAAAGGGTAACTCCAGGAAAGAATGGAATGTAATTAATAGTATTTTAAATAGGAATTGCGCAAAAAATGACCGGAAAATTATTTTAAACGAGAGTGGAAAGTCAATTACAAACGCTACTGTGGTCGCTAACGTCTTCAACGAACATTTTTCCTCAGTTGGGCAAGGATACGCTCCCGCATATCAATGTAGTTGTGTGATTAAAGGTTACATGGAGTCAGGTCAGGACAGTAGCTTTTTCTTTGAACCCTTTTCCGGAGCAGAAATATTGAGAACCATAAAATCCCTGAATAACTCTAGAGCATGTGGATGTGATGGAATTTCAAATCAGATCCTAAAAAATGTAGCTCTAAATTTAGTTGACATTCTGACTTATCTATTTAATGAGAGCGTGGTCTCTGGAACTTATCCATCCGCTTTAAAATGTGCTGTCGTTATTCCCTTATTCAAAAAAGGCAACAAAAACGATAAAAACAATTACAGACCAATATCATTGTTATCTTCGATATCAAAAGTTTTCGAAAAACTAATTAAGACTAGAATATTATCGTTTCTTGATGACAAAAACTTTTTTAGCTCGATGCAATTTGGATTTAGATCCGGAAGATCAACGGAAGATGCCTTGTTGAACTTCTGTTCAGTTATCTATAGAGAATTAGATAACAAAAAGTGCTGTGCTGGTCTGTTTATTGACATCACAAAGGCATTTGATACGGTTGACCATCAAATTTTATTAGACAAACTACATAACGCAGGTTTTCGTGGCTTTGTACATAATTGGTTTAAGTCCTATTTAAAGGGGAGAGTACAGAGAGTAAATGTTTGTGGTGAGTTAAGTAATTTGGTGAAAATTAACTTAGGAGTTCCTCAAGGCTCTGTTTTAGGACCAATACTATTTTTAGTTTATTTAAACTCAATCTTTTCACTACCTTTCGTTGGGAAGGTTACCGCGTTCGCAGACGATCTTGCCATTGCCTATGGTTCAATAAATTATTTGGATCTGGTGGCGGATTTAAATCATGATGTGCATTTGTTGAGGGCTTGGTTTGCCAAGCATAAGCTTATTGTCAGTAACAAAACGCGGATAATGTTTTTTAATATTCAAGTGAAAAACTCACTCGGCATAAATATTGTGTTCCACTCGGCTGACTGCAGGCGTTTTGCCCTACACCGTTGTCTAGCCAAATCTTTTAATTCCGATGCGAATTGCAGTGACATGTGTTTCGAAATCAGCAAAGTGAATGATTTTCAATACCTTGGTGTCACTGTTGACCAAAATCTTACTTGGTCTTCACACACTTCTCGTTTAAGGTCATATCTGCAATCCACAGTTCGCCATTTTTATCATCTTAGAAAAGTCTGCTCAAATGAAACCCTGAAAACTATATATTACGCTTTGGTCCAATCTAAGATTCAATATGGCATAACTTGTTGGGGTGGTGCATCTTCGAATAGAATTCAACCGCTTTTAATTATTCAAAAATGTATCATTAGAAAAGTTTGCAATGTCGGCCGACTCCACCAATCTATGCAGCTTTTTAGGGATCTGGGAGCTCTACCAATAAGACATCTATATTATTATAAAACCTTGAAGATATTCTTCCTTCGTAGTGGTTATTTACACAGCCTCACGTCAGATAATTATAATTTGAGGAAAAACACTCTTAGCTATGTCATTGTTCCTACTTATCGTACTACGCTTTTCTGTAACTTCTTCACTATCGTTTCTTGTAAGCTCTTTAACAGTCTGCCTCATAGTCTGCGTCAATTAAGGAATTTGCGCGAATTTCTAACCAAGACAAAATGCTTTCTACTTGAGTATTCACATGATGATATCAAAGTTTTGCTGGATTCTGTTACCTAATGTACTTGCTAATTAATCCGTTTATTTATCTTGTATACCTATCATAATATATATTATACTTAAAATGTAAATTTTTATCTCCACCCCACATGCAAATGAATCATGAAAGAAATATGAACTATGTATATACATATTTGGCATTCGATACTATCGTAACTTATGATACAGAATGCCATACTTTACTTTTCTTACATTATAAATAATCAAAACTATTAGTTTTAAGAAATCATGTTAAATCGTTGTAAGAAAAATGAATAAACAATAATAATAATAATAATAATAATAATAATAATAATAATGATAATCAAGTTATTCTTGTCGTGGGAGTTATGTACAGGTGCATTGATGCAGTTCAATGAATGCGGTATCAAAAATATTGAACTGCTTGCAATGATGCACTCCCACGACATCGACGAAATCTATATATATAAAAATGATTTGGTATTTAATTGAAACGCTAAAACTTGAAAACGGCTGAACCAAATCAAATACTTCCTTAGGGGGGTTTGTTTGTTGTTATCTCGCGAAGGTTTAGTCGAAGAAAAAATTTAAAAATGTTAGGGGGCGTGGCACCTCCCATACAACCTTAATTTTTAAAGCTGATTATCTCTAAAACAGTTTAAGGTAGGGAACTGAAAATTGGTATAGAGGTAAGTGATATCAAAACCCTTCTCACTCAGAAAAGTGGGGGTTATCAGAAAAGGGGGCGTGGCACCTCCCATACAACCTTAATTTTTAAAGCTGATTATCTCTAAAACAGTTTAAGGTAGGGAGCTGAAAATTGGTATAGAGGTAAGTGATATCAAAACTCTTCTCACTCAGAAAAGTTGGGGTTATCAGAAAAGGGGGCGTGGCACCTCCCATACAACCTTAATTTTTAAAGCTGATTATCTCTAAAACAGTTTAAGGTAGGGAGCTGAAAATTGGTATAGAGGTAGGTGATATCAAAACCTTTCTCACTCAGAAAAGTGGGGGTTATCAAAAAAGGGGGCGTGGCACCTTCCATACAAGCTTATTTTTTAAAGCTGATTATCTCTAAAACAGTTTAAGGTAGGGAGCTGAAAATTGGTATAGAGGTAGGTGATATCAAAACCCTTCTCAATCAGAAAAGTGGGGGTTATCAGAAAAGGGGGCGTGGCACCTTCCATACAACCTTAATTTCGAAAGCTGATTATCTCTAAAACAGTTCAAGGTAGGGAGCTGAAAATTGGTATAGAGATAAATGATATCAAAACCATTCCCACGCATATAAGTGGGGGTTATCGGAAAAAGGGGCGTGGCACCTCCAATACAAACTTAATTTTTCAAGCTGAATATCTATAAAAGCGTTTAAGGTTGGGACCTGAAAATTGATCAGGAGATTAACGATATCAATAGCATGCTTATGAAAAAAACAGTAGTTTTGGGAAAAGGGGGCGTGGCACCTCCCATGCGTTCTTAATTTTTAAGGCTAAATATCCCTAAAAGCGTTCATGGCATGTACGTAGAAATCACTATGCAGATATACGATATCAATACCATGTTCACCCAAAAAAAGAAAAGATTTATCGAAAAATGGGGCATTGCACCTCCCATTAGGGATGGCAACTATAACCGGAAAAACGATTATAATCGGTTAATTTCTTTCGGTTAACGGTTAAAATGTATCGGTTTTTTCCTTTTGATTATTTTTTCGATTAACCTTTTTCCTCTTAAGTCGAAAATAATCGAAAGGAAATAATCGAGAATTACCGCCTTTTCATTCGAGTCCGAATTCAGTTACCTACGGTTTTGTGAGTATATCCAAAAAATCGCAATATACGTTCCCTCCAGCCAGCGTTGCCGTATTGACGATTTTGTGCAATGATTTGACGATTTTTCTCAATAAATGACGATTTTTTCGTTTATTGTATATTTTTTTAAGGAAAGTGGCATTATTAAAAATTTAAACCATCTCAGTACAATAATTAAATGGCTATCTTCATGAAATAAATCCTTATATTTTGTAAATTATTTTTCAAGGCAAAATGTTAGTATTAATGAATGATTGATGATGTTATTTAAGTAAGCGCAATGTGCAGATAAATGTGCACAGCTTTTTTTAAATATGATTTCATTTATATACGGATTTGTATTAATTCGCAACTCCTTAAAATTGTTTTTGGGAAAATTTTCCATTAAGGAACAACGCCCCGAAATAAATGACTTTTTCAGCGGGGTAGAGGGGTTCTCACAGGACTTGGAACTGAAATCAAAAATTTCCGGAGGCTTGTAGTTTACAAGATATTTGTTGTTAAGGTTTTAAAATTTACCAAACAAAACACGAAAACTACGATTTATTTCCGAGATAAAAGCACGTATTAAAACGAGAAAATGCATATATGTATGTGTGTAGAACAATATTTTGCGTTGGCGGCCTTCAGCCGCGCTTTAAAAAAAATAATCCTCAGCCGAAATAATTCTCTGGGGTAATATCTATGGACCCATCTAACCTTAACGACAATTATCTCGTAAACTGTAAACTTCCTGCAAGTTTATTATTATAATAAAAACGAACACACATACATAGTATGTATAAAAATTAGCTTGTTTGTCTTCTTGGGGTACTACGTATTAATTTATCAGTAATTGTAATCGAAAAACGGTTATAATCGGTTAATTCCCTACGATTATTCGCGATTAATAATCGAACCCTTTCGATTAACCTAAAAAACGGTTAATCGATTATTAAATTTTTTTTGCCATCCCTACCTCCCATACGTACTAAACTTTTGAGGCTGAATATATCTAAAAGGGTTGGAGGAAGGGCCTGAAAACCATTATGGAGGTATACTATACGTATCAATACTCTTACTTAATTGGTTAAAATAGCCAATACTCCGTGAAAATAAATATCCGGAACAGAAAACTACAAATTTTGTGTATCGTGCAGCCTTAAACTGAATACTAAAATTATATATTTTTGAAGTTGTATACATAATGAACTAGTGAAAAATCGTTAATTTTCTATTAAAAACAATACCGGTGTAATAATAATTTTTTAAATGAAATTAATAAAAAAATCTATTTTGGGCAGAACGAAGTTTGCCGGGTCAGCTAGTATTAAATAAAAAAGAACTCATCGCCGACAGGATAAAATTCCGCAAACCTACAAATGTGGCGGTCGGAAAACAATAAAGAATGTGTTATGAAATAATAAAAAAAAAATAAGTTGAGTTTGTGTTTGTGTTTGTGTAAAAGCCCTGCAGACAGTGATAGTCATTTGATATATCATTTGAGGCGCACGATTGATGGATAATTCTGTCACACACTGCCTACAAGTTTCCATAATTTTTATATGGACGGTGTGAAAAATGTGATGAAAACCTTTGTGTCCGTGTCTCTTTTCATCAATCGGGTTGTTCAAATGATGTATCAAATGACCATCACTTGTTTGGTGAAACCGGGCCTTAGTAATAATATTACTATGTAAACATATATATTATATAAAAAAAAAATAAAATAAAATAAAATAAAATAAAATAAAATAAAATAAAATAAAATAATATCTATTATATTAAAAAAAAATTACTATTGTTTACAATTTTTTTGATGTTAACTTAAAAGCGTAAGTATTTGCTTCAATGGTGCCCGTTTTTGGACCAAAAACTTTTGCTGTTACTTCAAAAGCAAAAATTGTTAGCTTAAATACGAAAAGTATTTAAATCAATGATGCCCAAACACATCTTACGGGCGAGCAATGTCATAATTTAAAGAAAAAAAATTTTTTTTCTATATGTTTGTTTTTGTAGTTTTTTACAACTTCATTGACATCTCGATAACCCAGTAGAAAAATTAGGACACAAACCAGACTGATGATCGAAATTAACTAAAAATCCAACTTTGTATTTATGTTATGCAAACAAAGCTATCGAATATGCATTGGAATATACATATACATTTTTAATTAATAAAATTAATATTAATATTTATAAATAAATAATTAATTAATATTGAAAAGTGGATTGGTTTTAGAAAGCTTAAAAAACATCTTTAATACGAGATTTATGGACTTTGGCTACAATTACTGAATTTATTAATTAATTTTCAATGCCCTCTAAATTTTTCAAAATATATAAATAAATAATTAATTAATTATTAGTGTGACAAAATTATTATATATATTTTCGTCAATGTTTTTAGTACATATAATTGCGAAAGTGTATTTTCAAAATTAAAAATTGTAAAATCAAAACACAGAAACCGGATGTCAGACAAACACCTGGAGTCGCTTTTGCAACTATCAACCACAAATGTTGAAATAGACATGGATAACATTATCGAAAATATGAACGAATCAAATTAGTATATATATGTCGTCCCCTCAATATAACAATAGCGTATAATTTTTTTGGGTTTTGAGAAAATCGAGTTTAAAGTTTTTGTCAAATCAAATATCTATTAAATTTTTGAACAAGAAATTATACACCATTTTTTCCAATGACATTTTGACCCACTTTGTGGAAGTAGAATTTGACGAAATTTTGACCAGACATAGAATCAATGATGGAGATTCTAAATATGCAATAAAAAAATATTGGCGTATGAGCACATACGCTATTGTTATATTGAGGGACGATGTATATATCGACGGCTGAGAATAAGATCGCCCTGTTTCAAAATTTGTTTCAAAAACGCCCTATTCCAAAAATTGTTTGAATAACGTCCTATTACAAATTTTGCTTCAAAAACGCCCTATTTCAGACAATTATTCAAAAACGCCCTATTTCAGAGAAACATATATGGAATTTTCTCTGAAATAGGGCGTTTTTGAAGCAAAATCTGAAATAGGACGTTATTCAAACAATTTTTGGAATAGGGCGTTTTTGAAACAATTTTTGAAATAGGGCGATCTTATTCTCAGCCGTCTATATGTACATACATGCATATATGTATGTCCCACATTTCATTCTTTTCATTGCTGGGTTGTATCTGTTCGAATCAAAATAAAAAATTGTTTTTTTATTTCCATAGAAACGTTTCGGGAGTATACAAATTTTTTTCCTATGCTCGCCTATGCTCGCCATATACACAAATTTCTTATGGAAGTGTATAGGCGAGTAAAATCCTATACTTACGAGCATTACAAAAACAAAATGTGTATGCGAGCATAGGGCTTGGGCATCTATGATTTAAATCAACGGTGCTCGCTTTTGGACTAAAAAATTTTGCTGTTAATTCAAAAGCAAACACTGTTAACTTAAATGTAAAAGTATTTCATTCAACAGTTTCCGTTGTTAACTTAAATACGAAAAGTATTTGAATCAAAAACGCTCGCATCTTTGAAACAACAACGGAGCGTTGTTGGGCACATTTCAACTGCGGAAAGTTGTTAATTTAAATGCAAAAGTCTTTGTATTAACAACGTTTTTTTTTCAGAGTAGTTTCTAAAAATCAGCTGATTTCGAAAAACGATCGCTGCTACTGCCACAGCGCTATTGTAATTCCGGCTTAACTGTGTAACCTAAATCAAACGCAAGTCGTCAATTTAACGCACGCACGCAAATTTTTCATATGCGTTGAACCGAAATTGACTTGCGTGCGTGTTCAGATAAAGAAATAGAAAAATACAGAAAATCAGAGAAAATCTTGTTATTTTGTGGAATATGTACCTAACAGACACGATATCAAAAGCAAGTGTCAATTTTTTTGCAAACAATCACCCACAATGCTTAATTTCAACTGTCACGCAAAACAAAAATTGGGCGTCGAATTTGCTTTTTACGCACGCCGTTCAATTTCGGTTACTCCCATACAAGTTGTATGGGCATGAGAAATTTTTGACAGTAAATTGACGGCGTGCGTTTGATTTAGGTTACACAGTAACAGCGTTGGCAGTGGCTGCTTTATTTGACATTTGACTGATATGTATGTATGTATATGGATTTTTTGGGCAGGCGTATAAAATCATAAAAACAAATGACGATGGCAAGAATTATCTAAAGAAGGATATCGTAGTAGATAAGCTGATTGGAATTGTGTATGTATACTAAAAAGTGTGAATGTCAGACAAAACGAATTGGGAAAAATTTTACATTGAAATTCATTTCTCTCCTCTTTCACATTGACATTTTTAAAGAAGAAACAAGATAAAGCAAACGCAAGTAACTTAACCTGTATTGGATAAGCCTTGGACGATGGTGAGCATAGTGTATAGCATACAGTGAAAAGGCTCTGGGATGCGTAGTCGGAATTCGATAAAAAAAAAGACGATAAGTCATCGAAAAATATCAAAATCGGGGACAGATTGGTATGGCGGCGACTTCCGGGGGTACAGATTGGTATGGCGGCCGGTTGTGGTTGTTGTAAGAAAAGGGACCATAATGACAAGGTCGTAGCAATCAAGACAGAAACGCAATTCCGGAATTGGGAATTGAAAAAACCAATTCATAATTCCGAAAAGAATTTAAGGCTGAGTTCCTAAAACGCAATTCCCGGTGATAGCGTAAACGCCAGCTATTCCACGAATAACATGTGCAAGAATGTAAAATCAACAACCTACAAAACAGAAAGAAGAAGAGCAACTTCTATTGCTTTCACCATCGTTATTGGGCCATAACAGCAACCCTGAAATCAGCTGAGCACAGCTGTTCGACCTTTTTAACACACATCCCAGAGTCAATTCACTTGTATCCATTCACAATGATGGTGAGTTCCGCAAGACGACACGAATGAACGTTGAGGTGTTCAATATGTTGTGTTTACAAGAACTTCGCGTAGGAAGCCTATCGAACCGGAGTGCCGGCTGGTTTTGACATTGGGTGAGTTTCTAAGACTGAGCTGTTGTGCAACTGTTGAGTGTTTGTCTTAGAAACGCACTGTTGAGTAATTCCGCTCAGCTCAACAGTTGGCAACTTTTCGCCATTTTTTGCATCACAAATTTTCTTCGCTACTTGAGCTCAACATGTTGTGTAAAGCCAAACAGCTGATAAATTCATCAAACCGTTTCTAAGACGTAGCTGTTTAACTCAACTGCTACACAACTGTTGGCAACTGTTCAGCTCAACAGTTGCGGAGCAACTTTTTCTTAGAAACTCACCCATTGATGTAGGTTTTGGTGGATTTGATTCATAATGTTAATGATGGGAATGTTCTCTACATATACATACATATAATTTCTAAAAAATTGTTTGTGTTTGTATATTCTTTCGATAGGTATCTAGCCCAAGGTGTGAAATGGCAAACGATTGCATGGACCTTCGGGTGGGTGTATACGCATATATACCTATATACATATCGTCAGTCTCTGCCAGAAACATGAAAGTGGACATTTTTTTAAGTGCGATGTCTGATCTTTATTTTATATACATACGTACATATGTATGTATATTAGTGTAATAATGCTATATATTTTAACATGTAGTCGAATTGGGCTGTTGTATGCAAATCCAACTGTTTCAGTTGTTCGACTAATTGAATGTAGTGTGAATCAGTGTTGTCATCGCCAAATTTTAAAGTGAAGTGAAGCGGCTGAAAAATCGAAGTGATTCGAAGTAAATCGAAGTGAAGCGCGGCTAAATGGTTTTTCATACGTTTCCCGCGAGGTCAAGAAAATTTGGATCGTAAAAACGGAATAATATATGCCTTTTGTTTTTAAGTATCATTTCAAAGAAAAACTATTAAAACTACATATAAAATAAAATACTTTAATTTTTTAACAATATGTTATTTTTTATTATTTCTAGCAAGGCAAAAAAAAAATAAATCAAATTCAAATTCACGTACATATGTACATACATTATGTATGTACATATATATATATATGAATGCAGCATCTTCAATTGTTTATATTGGGTCATGTATGTATATAAATACGAGATCTTTTTTATTCCTGGGCCCTCGCACTGTAGTTCTATTCGAAAGTGAAATTAGATTCGAAAGCACATTCGTAAACTGTAGAATATTGTTTATTTTGAATATGGAAATTTCTTTCGAATCGAACTACAGAGTGAGGGCATTGGATAACGAGAATGTACTAAGTATTTTATTGTTAATTTTATTTAAGTATAACAGGTACCGGTTATAATTCATTCAATGTAAAAAAAATTAAACTTATACTTAAAATACCACAATTTTTTTTGCTTCGAACTCCGCTCCGGGGTTGACCTGTGTCAAACCTTTAAAAAAAGCGACAAAACACTAGAGATAAGAGCTTTTAAAAAATCGATTATTCATCTCAATGAGAGATGCCATATCTTATGATTGTATAAACATTTACCTCTTGCATACTTGCATATGCAACTTTTATTAGAATTTGTAAGAATAAATTATAAAAGTAAGTTAATTCTGATTGGTCAAAATCGAAGTGATTTGAGGAAAGAGGAAGTGTCGAAGTGACGGGATTAAAAGTGAAGTGAAATACTTCGATCGAAGTGAAAATGACATCACTGGTGTGAATGCTTCCATACATTCCCATGCAAATCAAAGCCCGACTAAATTGATTGAGTCGCAAGTGTGTATAGCATAGATAACTAGATACGAAACTCTTCATTTCGTGAGAGCGCTGTCAAAATGCGCATTTTTTATAACATTTTTCATTAGTGCCACTCTGTTCGAAAACTGAAAATGGGTATTTTAGATATTATTTCTAGGAATTTTTCGGCTTCCTTATGTTATTGAAGAGTATAGCAATAATAAAATTTTGTTTATACCAAATTAAGATAAGGATATAACCACAAAAGTGATACACAGGATAGTATGATTTTCCCACATTCCGAATATTCGTGTTCGAAACCCAATCTCAGACAAATCAAGAATAACGCACAAAAAGTGGTGAACGATAATACATGTAGTTGGGTGGTATTTTTAAGAAATATTTTATTCTATTTTGCAATTCTATTAAAATGTGAATATATTAAAACTGAAATATAATAATTTTTAACCGGATATATATATAAATCTTCAGAAGAATCGCTGCCCGCGTTCCATCTCATTAACATATTTTTTATAATTTTAACTGAAACACAATTTTTTCCAGTTGAAACAGTAAACTTCACTGCATATTACACACAAGCAATACAATTACCTCTGTATTTTTTATAATTCCTTATTATTTCAACAAAATTGGGCACATAAAACAAAACATCAAAATCCACCGAAAGTGACAATTTATTTTGGCGCGTTTTCCCTTCTGGCACCTGCAATTTGCACAAACAGCTGATCGGCCGGGTTTTATGTTGTGTTGATGCTGGCAACAAAGCCACATTAGACCCGTGGGAAAATCATAAAAGTGAGAGAGTAAAAAAGAGTTTCGTATCAAGTCATCTTTGGTGTATAGCAGTGGTCGGCGAAATCTGAAATGAGGTTGTGTTGGTGAGAACAAAACAAGTTCTCCGCATGCGCACCCCAGTAGGAAATTAATCCGCTTCAAGTGGAATATATGTACATACGTATACATATGTAGAACGGACATTTTTGGTTTTTTTGTGGTTTTTATTTTTTGCTTTTGAAAGGAAAAGAACTTTTTAATGAAAAAAAATATTTCTTCTGAAAAAAATTAAAGGGTAGTTGGGTAAAACAGAGTGTTTGGAAGACAAAAGTCATCCAAACAAGAGTACAAAAACTGTTTGTGAAACACTTCGCAATGCCTTTAATCATTTATATTATTTTTAAATACTTTATAGCAAAAAAGGCATTGCATATGGCCGACGGCATTTCCATCATATAAAATTTCTCGCCGGGCATTTTATTTGTGGACATACATACATACATAGGCTGACCATAAATATGAATCGAAAATGAGGGACAAAATTTCAAATGATATAAGTACGAACATATGTATATTTATGAAACTTGAAATCGTAAAAAATATTTATTCATCAAATAATAGGCTTACAAACATATGCAATTCACATTCTCTTCAGACTTTTTGTTTTAACAAAAATAAACAAATTTGTAAGTTTAATTATAGGTATCTACAATAAAGCAAGCATAATGCTACGATAAAAAAGATTTGGTAACTTAGTTTAATGTCCACAAATAAATTTTAATACGATTTACCAATTTCTTTCAAATTAATTTGCCACACAGCAACCACAAAAATTACATTCCAACAAACATATAGTCAATGAGGATGGTAGTTATTATCGATAACTACTTAAATTCTGATGAGAAAAAGGGCTGCCACCTCAACCTTTTTAATATAAAACAGATTTTAAACAAAAAGGGGAATATTCATAGTCAAAATCAAATATTGATTTTAACTAACTTAAAATCAGATTTTATCAAGACTACGAATATGCCCCAAAATAAATAAATGAGGGACAAATGAGGGACACTAGGAAAAAAACAGAACATTTTGAGGTTTTCCGAAAAAACAAAAATACGAGGGACAGACGTCTGAAAAACAGAACGGTCCCTCAAAAAACAGAACGGATGGTCAGCCTATACATACATTACCTGTATAAAGTCAATGCTTGCGTTCAACCACGAAGCGACGTAGTCAGGTGCAATGTTTATCGTTCGACAGTTGGCAAACGACTGATGAAGAGAGTAAGAATACGTGTGAATCGACTTCCCACAATTGTGGTATGGGCTGCCTATGTCTGGTGTATAGGCTCTGAGTGCGATGTCTGCTCTTTATCGGGTAAATTTATATCATAGCTGTCCAAATGCGACTCATATGAGCAATGAGAGTAAGCACTTATGTACGTATACACACCGATTATCACTACTACAGACAAATAAAGAGCGTCAAACGAACGCTTACGATGGGACTAGGCGATCGTCGATTAGCAAAAATAATTAAGTTGCCTTCGACTGGCGTGAAAGCAAGTGGTCGCTAACTGATCTTCGCTTGAAATTCTTTTGTTCTAATTACAGATGCCAAACAACAAACAAAAGTACGAAGATTTTGCATATAACGTGTGTACACAAATGTAAATATATGTGTTGGTTCATAATTTCGCAAAGCATGCGCACGTGACCCTGTTCGCTCAACATCTGCAAGCAGACTGATTATTTTTAGTAATTTTTCACTTTGGCATACGGTAGGCCCACCAACACACACTCATTTTTCGGTTGTTGCTTGATTGTGGTAGTGAATCGCATTTGGACAGCCCTGATTTATATCAGTGATAGGCAAAATTGAAATGCAACTTTATTAGTGAGAGCGCCGTAATAGCGCAAATCAATTGGTTCGTTTTCGTTTAGTCGCTTGCTGGCCCTCAATGAATGCGGTCGTTTATAAAAACGACAAGCATGCGTACATATGTATAAGTATTTATGCTTTTACATATATAAATATGCGCAAACAAGCGACATTCACCCACGATGTTGCTACGCCACTTGCTGAGCGACGACTAAATCGTTTACAAAAGAAAGAGCATAACGTGTCTGTGTGAAGTGAGCGCGTTCAATTGAACAATGAAACGCCTATCACTGATTTATATTGATATAATAGCAACTGATATTTGCATATATGTTCATGTATATATGTACATATAAGTATTACATACATATTATGTATGTATGTTTACACAAGCATATGTTAAAATATATAGCATTATTACCCCTGCAAAAAATGCGATTAATCCGGGACGTGGCCGGGATCAATCGCAAGGGAGCATTCGACTAATACAATTTTACATCCCTTTATATGGAGTGAAATGATCGCATTTGCTCGAGCATGTCCTATGAAGAGACTAATTGTTCAACTTGTATACCCGAACGGGTACCAATGTAGATTAATCACTAACATACCGAACGGGTACAAATGTAGATCAATCGCTTTCATCCCGAACGGGTACGAATGTAGATTAATCGCTTTCATCCCCAACGGGTACAAATGTAGATCAATCGCTTTCAGCACGAACGGGTACAAATGTAGATTTTTCCATAAAAATTGTAAATGTTCATGCATATTTAAATAAAGATTATATGTTTTACTTTTGTAAAAAAATCTCAATAAATAAATTTAAAAAATTGTAAGTTTTGAGTATGCATTATATGAGTGTAATGTAAAGGATTTTTTCATAGAATATTTAGGCAACATTTTGTTAAAATTGTTATTAAAAAATTGTGTTCAATTCGTTTTACCGGTTGTTCTACAATTTTTTAAATACATTGCATATTTTTGTAAAATGTCTACATTTAAGGAATCTAGATTTGTTCGGAATGAAAGCGACTAATCTACATTTATACCCGTTCGGGAACAATTGGTCTACAATTAGTCTACATTTATACCCGTACGGGAACAATCGGGGACTAATTGTGGACCGATTGTTCTCGAAAGAGATCAATCGAGGACAAATCTCTTTCGGGATTGATCGCACATTTTTTTGCAGGGTCACAAATAGTCCAACCATTGACCGACGGCGTCATATCTCTCAGTTACCTCACGCAATAGTTGAAAATCGACACCATTCACGCACGTAAACGCACGCATACCCAACGCCAGAATCAGTTGTTTTCATTTGTTTACATTCTGCATTGTTTTTGGTTTGTTTGGAATGAGTTGAATAACAGCGTTACCATTGTACAGCAAAGTATACAAGCAGTTTTTGATTTCGTAGTAACTTGTGTTTGGTTTCGTAGTAATTTTTCTTGAAAATCGTATTATTCATAGAATTTATTAATAAATAAATTTTTAAATTGAAAATGTTGTATCATGATAATTTAAAACCAAATATTAATTGCAGTTTTGTTTACTTCTGACTCCGTGCTTCTACATTTTCTACTACTATTTCTTAAAGGCTTTTAAGAATATGTACATTAGGCATATAACAAATTTTGACGAAAAATTTGGCATACCACCACGTGGTGGCAAATATTGTACAAGTAATGAATATAACTTTTTTAGGTGATTTCGGTTCAAAAACGTTCCGCGCAAAAATAGATTTCTAAAAAAAGTCAGATTTTTTCTTTTTTAATTTTTTTTAATATTTTTATTTTTACATTTTTGTCAATTGTTATAGTAAGAAATAAGTTTTAAGTTTAAAGTATATGATGATTTACACAATGGTAAAATGTCTTGCACAATTTTAATTGCACGCTTTTTTGTTTTTTTCAGCAGTTCTGATAAAAAAGTAATTTCGTTTTGCGCGGAAACTTTATTGCAATTTCGCAAAAAAAAAAATAATGGGGTTCATACTTTTTTATGCTCTATTCGACTATAGTATGCCGTTTTTCGTATTTGCAAAAATTGTAAAAAGTTATATGCCTAATAGTCAAATGTATTAAATGCAACAGTCAAAAATATCCACAATAGTCAAATTTAGTAAAGAAAACACAGCAGGAAAAACTTAATTTTCTTCTATTTAAATTTTTATCTCCATATAAAAACAAATAAAAACGATTGATACAATATGTAGTAAAATTGAGTAAAAAAAAACGCCAAAAAACCTTCATTTTCTCTATTTACATTTTTATTTCCTTGTAAAAAAACAATTGCGGCAATAGTCAAATTTAGTAAAAAAAACGCAAGAAAAAACCTAAATTTTTTTATTACTTTTTATCTCCATATTTAAAAAAAAAAATACACTTATGTTAACATAATTTTATAATCGGCAACATTCGGAATAGTTATTGAGGTACTTTGGGAGCATATTGAAAGATTCGTACTAATTTACTACAAAATGATCGCTCCGGCAACCCTGTTGCAAAGAGAGCAATCAGCTGACACGTTATTACGTGAAAAATCAAACTGAGCTAGGTTTCTACGATACGTGCGTTAAAGGGGCCTTCGCCATGCGTTGGTGAGTGGGCATTTACACTACAACTCCATAAGACAGGTTGTGTCAGCTGACACGGGCTACGTGCGTGCGTCGTTGACTGGTTGGGCTATAATATACATACATATGTACGTATGTATATAAAATAAAGATCAGACATCGCACTTAAAAAAATGTCCACTTTCATGTTTCTGGCAGAGACTGACGATATGTATATATATATGCGTATACACTAGAGATGAGTGAAACTGCGATTTTTCGATATCTGTGATTTCGGTGATTGCTATTTTTAAATCACTGTGATTTTAAACTGCTATTGCGATTTCATGGACTGGTATAAAATCATCAGTTACCGGTAGAGATTAATTTTGCGTTTTCTGAGCGATATAACCTGTCTTTCTTTTATGTTAACAAAATGATAGCAATAACAACGTATTCCGCAGTAATATCGCTGTTTGTAAATATTTTTCAAAGACAAATCGTAAATTCAATAATTTTTATTTCTTATATTTCTATATATGTACGTATGTGGTCTGCTCAAAAGTGTAAACAAAAAGAAATTTATAATGCTTTTGCGATTGCGATTCACATAGGTGAACTGCTTACTTGGTACATCGATAGCAGTTCCCAATAAGTAGTGAACTGCTATTTTGAAAAAGTGATCGCAATTGCGATTTGCGATTTTTTATTCACAGTGAAAAAATCATATATCGCAGCGCTGTGGCTGTGGCAGCGACTGTTTTTCGAAATCAGCTGATTTTTAGAAACTACGGTTTGCAATGAAGCGGCACATAATACAGAAGAGGCAGCTGGCAGCACCGCTCTGTTTAGCCCAAAGCCGGAATTACAAAGCGCTGTGGCTGTGGCAGCGACTGTTTTTCGAAATCAGCTGATTTTTAGAAACTACGGTTTGTAATGAAGCGGCACATAATACAGCAGAGGCAGCTGGCAGCACCGCTCCGTTTAGCCCAAATTCTAAATTCGCTGCCGCTGCCTTGAATCGCAGCCAACTTCAAACTGTTGATGTGAACTTATGTCTGTTTCCGTACTATCCAATGTAATATATTTTTTACTAATTTTGTGTTTCCGTACTTTGATGCCAGCAAGCGGGAGAGAATTTAATTTTTACTTAATTAATTTCCACTAGCAAATATTGCTGGCGGGATGCAAAAGCAAAGAAGAAGAAAGAGCAGAGGAAAAAATGAAACAAGATTGATTATTTTAATTGACAGGACATGAAAATGGTAAGTAAATTTATGTCACCACGTGTCCAAGGTAAAAGGAAACAGACCTAATATATAAAGAAGTCACTGCCAAATACTGCGAACGCTCTATTGTGTTTGGTCTGGCATTTTATTTGTAGTTAATAAAAAAGTTTAGGTTCATAGAAAAAATTAAGTCATTGCAAAGGAAACGAAGATTTTTTACTTAAAAATTCCCTCTTTTCCCTAAACTTTGCATCACTGCAACGACATCAGAGTTGCACGAAAATAGTAGCCCAGTTTTGGAAAACGAGCAAAAAAATGGTTATTGAGCGGAGCCATGACCAAATAATTTAAAACAGGGACCGAACGATTATCATTTTTATAAAAAAATATTATTTTTAATCGTTATAATTTGATTTTTATTTTTTCGGTCAAAAATAATTTTTATACTCAGCTGTACTAGTACACAGAGTATTATAGTTTTGATTTCATAACGGTGAATTGTAACAGAATGAAATAATCGAGGTAGATATAGACTTATATATATCAAAATGATCAGGGTGAGAAGAGAAATCGATTGAGCCATGTCCGTCCGTCCGTCCGTCTGTAAACACTCTAACTCGCGCAAAAATTGAGATATTTTGATGAAATTTGGAATGTAAGTTGGTATCGAGACTGGGACGGTTGGTATTGAAAATGGGCGAAATCGGACAATGACCACGCCCACTTTTCCTATATATGTGCTATCAGAGACTGTGTCAGTGGAAAAGTCGCTCTGATGATGAATTGATATTTGTACGAGAATGGCTTATTTGCTATGAAGTGCATATATCGTCGGTCTCCTGTCAGAAACACGAATGTGAAAATTTTTTTAAGTACGATGTCTGCTCTTTATCGGATATATAATAATATAATACAATGGCGCTATTATAACTCTGACGAGTTTTATGGCCGAGCTTCTCTCCCAATTCGAGGTGTGCTCCTTTTTGTTTTTCCTACTAATTGGGTGGACCTACAGTTTTATGCCGGCTCCGAACGGCGAATGCATTTTTTGTGAGAAGCTTTTTCATGGCAGAAATACTCTCGGAGGGTATGCCGCCCACTGCCGAGAGGTGACCGCTGCTCTTAAAAACCCAATAATTGGATTTTTACTAATTAGAAAAATTGTTTTGGTGTTTGGCTCGGACCGTGGTTTGAACCCGAGACCTCTGGCATAGCAGGCGAGCACTCTACCCACTGCACCACAGCGGCCATATATTGATGTAATAACAATATTTGTATAAATTCTCGTGTAAACATACATACATAATATGTACTTGTATGTACATAAGCATATATACAAATATTAATTGTTATTATATCAGTATATACCCAATAAAGAGGAGACATCGCACTTAAAAAAATTTTCACATTCGTGTTTCTGGCAGGAGACCGACGATATGTAAATCAATAATAGCATTGAAGTGATAGGTGTGGGTGGGCAAATATATGGAAAATTAATTAGTTGATTAATTAATTTCGTTTTTGTTGTTGATGATTGATTTAGACCAGGGATTACCACACCAATACTTTCAAACATTGTGCATGTGTTAAAAGCACAAAAGCTCTTGGATACACCCAAAAGAAACTCAACCATTGTCGAAATTTAAAATTTTTAAATTGGAAATGGATAGTATTCATAACTTCACAAAAAACCACAAACAAAAAAAAAATTAAAATAAAAAAATATGAGACGAAATGCAAAATCATGATTCCTAATAAAAATATTACGTAAAAAATCCAAACAAAAAAACCACCCCCAACACACAATCATTTACAAGCATTCAGAGACTGCTCGAGCACAGTGATGGTAGATACTTTTTTGGAAATTCCCTACAGAGCAAGAAAAAAATCCCTACTTTTCCCTACGCTTGTTTCAAATTTTCCCTACGTAATTCCCTACACTTTTTTTTAGTTATTTCCATGCTAGAACAATGAAGAAACCGCAAGGCAGTAGATGAACGTTTTTTATTTTACTAAATAATGAAAATCGGCTGTTCTTAGTGATGGGCGAGTCCGAGATGTTTAGACAATCGAGAGAATCGCCATCGTTGCAAAATCACAATCGAGTCAAAAGTTGACTCGCTCCACGACTACACAATCGAGATGTTTTTGCGATTGTTCCGAGTCGGAGGTGTTTCGATGACATCTCGACTACACAACCGAGATGTTTTTGCGATTGTTCCGAGTCGGCGAGTTGGAGGTTGTTTCGATGACATCTCGACTACATAAGCGAGATGTTTTTGCGATTGTTCCGAGTCGGCGGGCCGGCTGTTGTTTTGATATGTTTTAGTTGATAAAATAAACTGAATGAGGGTTGTTGATAAAGAAAGTAGGATTTTTAATGGAAGTGAGGTAACTACATATATAAATGAACCAAATTGAAAAATATGCTATACATAGACGCTAAATTTTTGAAATCACAACTAAGGAGTGTCGTGCATAATAATAATAACTAATTATTTAAACATTAATAAATTTTCTGAAGTGAGACGCTTATGAAATAAATGAATTTTACGAGTAGCAACAACGGCAATAGCTTTGTACCACTCTGTATGTTTTTTAAAGCAAATTTTGATATTCAAGCGGCAACAACAAATATTATGTATTTTTTGCCAGTGAGTCCAAGATGTTGTAGGGTTGCTTTGAAAACGAGAGGAATCGTTGGCGAGTTCGAGATGTTTTAGCGATTGTTTCGACTGATGGCCATTTACGACTTGACTCGAGTACGAATGAAAACCATCGAGAGCATTCGAGATGTTTCAACAATCGAGAGAATCGAATAAAACATCTCGGACTCGCCCATCACTAGCTGTTCTACTGCATACTGCATACACACTGGCTCTCAAAGAAATCAAAAAAAATTACAATAAAATACTGATGATTTACTGTTTTGAACAATTATTATAATAAAAAAATATATGTATTAATGCGTTGTATGTAACATATATATCGCACGTTTTATGCAATAGGGATTTAACTCGAAATTTTCGATTTCTGGGGTTTTGCCATATATTTCAATAACTGGGTCATGCCTTTGAGTCTAGTCTTATAAAATACTCAAAACGATAAAAATGGCGGAAATAAAAGTGATTTTGTAGTTAGCCGTAGAAGGAAACTCTTTGAAATTATAAGAGCCTATACACACTTGCGACTCAATCGATTTAGTCGAATTGGGCTGTTGTATGCAAATCCAACTGTTTCAGTTGTTCGACTAATTGAATGTAGTGTGAATGCTTCCATACATTCCCATGCAAATCAAAGCCCGACTAAATCGATTGAGTCGCAAGTGTGTATAGGCTCTAAAAGTTTGTTTGCGTTTTCCCCAAAAAAACTTTTTTTAGTTAAATCCCTATTGAATAAAACGTGCGATATATAGGTAGGTAGACGTAGGCATATAAATATGTAAGGGAACCAACATTTCAATGATACTATCATAGGTACAACATTTCTCTAAAAAATAATAAAAAAAAAGTTATTGCGTCAAATACTTTGCTTTAGCCCATATGACACTACGTTTTTTCTGGTATTCTACAAGGTTTTTTGTGTAAAGGAGATGGTTAAATACAGTTTTGCGTTGGTGTAAGCGAGCAAGCTATATTGAAAAACCAAACGAAATACCAAGAAAATACCATCTAGTTGGTCGTAAGGGAAAAAAAAAATCGGAGCTAAGAGCGTAGCCAGAGAAAAAAAAAATTTTGCTCCGATGCCCTGATTAAAAGTATCGTGCAAGGCACTGATTCATTTTCATTTTGGCTAAATTGTCAAATCGTATTGCTTTTATTTAGTTTACTTCCGTCTTGTTTACATTTTCGTATGTGCTTTTTGACATTCTAGACGAGAGATTTTCAACATGGCCGCCGTGCTGTTACCTTTATAGATCTGCCTTGGTATCGTGTTATTAGATAATGTAGTTCACTATACGGTATTCCCTCTCCAATTACGTCATTGAAGGGTTGGCGATTTAACTCGGCTTCGCAGCATTTTCATTATTCAGATCGACAGTCAGTGTTCAAGTGAAAAAAAGTTGAATTGAAATTTTGATTTGACTTTGCCAAAAAATCCCTACATTTAGCTATTTTATAAAAATCTGTCCTTCTTTCCCTACGGTCACTTTTTTCCGACTAAAATCCCTACATGTAGGGAATTTTCCCTACGTATCACATCACTTCTCGATCAGCACTACCTGCTAGCTCAACAGCAAAGATAACTAGATACGAGACTCTCAAATTTATCTGCTCTCACGCGGTCCTGAACTGTCTTTTCACTTTCAAACACTGACGAATCAGGGGGATCAGCTGACAGCAAAATCAGCTGATACCACAAACCAGATCAAATTCACCATAAATAATAAACAAATGAGGGATTTTGGATATTTGCCACCATTTCATGAAATTACTTTATTACTTATTATATTAATCGAGAAGTGAATTAAAAATGTATAATAAAGTTTGAAAAACGGTGAGAATGGAATTGTTTGCATATTTACCTTTTTGAATCAAAAATATGTAACAAATATCTAGATATGGGAAGTGGGATATACTATTAATATAAAATATTTGCCTTAAAATTAATGCTATATTAATTGATTTCTCAATGAAAACACAATATTATTTTCCTTTTTAGCCTGGAAACAAAATTTGAATGAAATACTTGCGTGCATTTTATTAACTGGTTTAATAACATATAAACCATTTTACATGATATTAAATACTCAAGATTATACTTTAGATCAAATTTAAAGTATAATTGCGAAGTCACTGTCATATTTTGCAGCAAAAATTACGTAATATTATTCTTTTGCAAGAAATAACGAAATACCCCCAAATTTTATTTTAAAATACCCACACTCACTTTCTTACGCAGTGGCATCAATGGAAAATGTTGTTATAAAAAATGCACATTTTCAGCGCTCTCACGAAACAAAGAGTTTCGTATCTAGTTATCAATGCTCAACAGCTTAATGCTGACTCAGTGTTGCCAGATTTTTTTTTGTCCCAAATCGTCAATTTAAAAATAAAAATCGTCATCCATTTTTTGCCCCATCTGCGACAAATGCAATCATGTTGTTTTCATAAGGCACATCGTTTTCGATGAAATACTGTTTTATCGCATTATGTAAATTGATAGCGTCGCAGGTTTCAACACGGACCAAGCCAAAAAAAAAGTCTTTCACTGAAAAGTTTATACATACTCTCACTACAAGACTGAGTAATTTCATATTACTTATGTATATCAGTGGATTCATCACAGGGTTTGAATTTGCTTGCTGCAAAACAGCAATAGCCAATGTTTTTTGCTTATTGCTGAATTCAGCCGAGCCAAAAACGAAAACACGAATCATTCGCTTCAGTTTTCAGCTGAGTCGTGTTTGCTTGTGTAGTTAAGCCAAGCAACTCAATTTGACGGCGTTGCTTTTACTTCCAGCAATTAGTTGAGTGGTAAATTTTTGCTTACAGTTGCTTATTTTGCTGAAACTAGTTTTAAGCAGAATTCAACATGAGAAGATATTTACAAATGGACATACATACATAAGTAAATATGTATAAAAAATCGAAATATGCGTAACCAAATCGTTTCAGCAAAATAAGCAAAAGCAGAAAAAATGCAAAGACACAACTAATTGCTGGAAGTAAAATGAAATCCCCCAAATCGTGTTGCTTTGCTTAACTATACAAGCAAACACGGCTCAGCTGAAAACTGAAGCGAATGAATCGTGTTCTCGTTTTTTACTCGGCTGGCCGAGTTTGCTAATTTACTTTTCGTTAGCAAAAGCAAAGCAAAAGCAAATGCAGCAAAAGTAGCTAAGCAATTTCAAACCCTGATTCATCAACGCATATTGAAAATTTAGTTGTTCGGAGTATGGCACATAGCGATTATAGCTGGTACTGCCCAAGAGCGTTTTGAATAATACTTGTTGCTTTTGTTCTTCCACACGATAAAGCTGCCACCGTTTTAGAATCGTCTAAACTGCTTTTTATACACTTTACAAGATCATCTACGGCGGAGAATAGTAGATTATGTTGAGCAATGAATGCACTTATTCTATTCGTGTGGCAGTGTGCTCAGAACTAAGGCAATGTTGCATTTTAATGTAATAAAAGGATTTATGAAAACCATAATACCAGTGTTGGAAAAGGATTGAAGAAAACCAATCAGTAGTGAGTTTCTGTAACTCATATCGATCAATGTTCTCTACTGAAATAGTCGATTTGACGTCATCATGACGTCATTCTCGATGCATGCGTTTCTGTATGAAAATGAGTCGAATGGATCGATAGAACTGACAAATCAGCTGATATGTTCCATTCCAATTCAGTAGGAATGATCGATTAAAGGTGTTTCTGTAAGCAAAATAGTCGATATATTATCTATCAATATACTCGCCAACTTTTTAAACGGTGAGAAAGCTTTCACCGGTCGAAAAAATGGACAACACAGCCGAATTCAGCCAGAATGTAAGTATATTTTAATTAAAACAAATTATTTATGTATATATGTACATACTATATATTAATGAATATACATTTAAATATATTTAATATATATTTAAAGGATTTGTAGAGTCTCTTAAGGAGCGTCTTTGTACTCCCAAAATGCACACATACACACGTTTCTGCCTGTACATGCGCATTGTCGCTTGTCAAATTAGAAATAGGTCTATATTTGCGGCAGCGACAAATGCAACCCTTCTGCCGTGAAGTCGTGCTGGCGTTAAAATGTGTGCGCCCATAAGAACGTGTGCATTTTACTTTTGACAGCTGGCTGCTTTTCGCTCGCCGGTTCGAATGTGCTTAGAGCATTACATTTATTTTGGCGTTTAAGTTCTCGATTGGCGTTTCATTTCCATCACTGTTCCGAATTTTATCGATTAATGCTTGTAGAAACACTCGCTATCGATCAATAGAGAAGTTTTGATAGAATCGACGTGACGTCATCAAAATAGACAAATCCACTCGATTTCTTACAGAAACTCACTACAGATTGCCTTAATTTTTTTTTTAATTATGGAAATTTGTATAAAGTAATTAATTTTTATTACGAATAAATCTATATTTTTCTGTACTTCCTAAAATCGTCATTTTGTGACATGAAATCGTCCCATCGTCATGGAGTCCAAAAATCGTCAAAATGACGATGCCATCGTCATTCTGGCAACGCTGTGCTGACTGAACAGAAATTTGCTAAATTTCATTTCGTGCACGAAGAGTTCTGTAGTGTCGGTGTGAGGCTGTCGTAGGGATGGCAAAAAAAATGAAATAACCGATTAACCGCTTTTTAGGTTAATCGAAAGCGTTCGATTATTAATCGCGACTAATTGTAGGGAACTAACCGATTATAACCGTTTTTCGATTACAATTATTCCTTAAAAAAATATATAATAAACGAAGAACATCGTCATTTATTATGAAAAATCGTCAAAATGACGATAAAATCGTCTATTCGGGAACTGGAGAGAAAATTTATTGCGGTTTTTTTTTGGATATACTCAGAAAACAGTAGGTAACCGAATTCGGACTCGGATGAAAAGGCGCAAATTCTCAACTTCGATTATTTCCTTTCGATTATTTTCGACTTGAGAGGAAAAAGGTTAATCGAAAAAATAATCAAAAGGAAAAACCGATATATTTTAACCGTTAACCGAAAGAAATTAACCGATTATAATCGTTTTCCGGTTATTGTTGCCATCCCTAGGCTGTCGGCAGTGATGGCGAAATTCGGCCTTTCGGACCAAATCTGGTCCGATAAATTTACTTTGGGCTGTTGGGCGGTGTGGAATCTTCCACCATTTATTTAGTAAATATAAATAGGAATATGTAGACAAATAAGAGATAAAGACTGGGTGAGTGATTATCTCTTGTTACAGTCTTTGTTAATATTAGGAATATAAGAATTAATATGCTGATATGATGTACATACACGCATACATGTATGACACATACATATATATATAACAATAGATATTTGGGAAACGTATTTCTTATCAGAGAATTGAAACACATAAGAAATACGTCGCCATTTAAAATGATATGTAAGGGACAATGCTGATGCTTGTTATTTAGGAGCATTGTTGTTGAAATACATTGCATTGTCAATTGCTATCGTTTCCTAATATTTACTTAGGATAATAGGGACGCGCTTCTTATCTGTGGAGCGTTACCATTAGTTGTAAGTGTACATATAAGTATTTACATTTGTATATTTACACACTGGACGAACTGCGTTCGTTCAGATAGAGATAAGGATAGGTTAATTTTAGTATAAATAAAGAGCTCCGTGCAACGGAGCGTCAGTGTTCTTTCAACTATCAACATTGGTGACCCCGAGGAACAGCATTTCTGTAAGTATTAAATTTTTTTCAGTGAAATTGAAAAACTAAAATCTTGTTTAAAGTGAAAAGTGAAGTCAGGATTTTTAATTTTTGTTGTTATAAAAAAAATATATATATACAAAAAATGTCTGAAGTATTGAAGCGCCAAGAAGAGTTGGGCCTCTATTTTTTAGAAATAGAAAAAACTGTTGATTCAGAAAGGCATTCCGAAGCTCTTGAGAACTTGTTGGTTGAAATTAAGGACAAGTTCAATGAATTTCGAGCAAATCATTTTGCGTTATTGCCTAAGCAATCGCTTAGAGACTATAAGAGTTATTTTTCAAATAATTATTTTGAAAAAATTAAAGGTACTCATGATAATATTGTAGGTATTATCAAAGAAAAATTACCTACAAATGCAGTTGGAGGAGACAAAAAAGTCGCAGAAATTTCGAATCAGATGGAAACAATGGAAATTGATCCGGATCGAAATGAGGCTAAAAGTATTGAAACTAAGTCAGAAAATGAGGCACAGTCAATTTATAAAAAATTTTACCTTTGAGCAACTGTCAACAATTATGGCAGAAATAGAAGCGATCATGAATTCACGACCCTTAACATCTCTCTCCGATGACCCAAATGATTTACAGGTTTTAACACCTTCGCATTTCTTAATAGGGACATATCAAAGTATTTTGATAGATAGTAAAAATAATACCACGTATAAAAACTACAGAGATGGGTGGAGAGATGTTCAGAAATTTAGTAATGAGATGTGGGAAAGATGGTCCCAAGAGTATTTAGGAGAACTGCAAAAACGATACAAGTGGCAGTACCCAAAAACAAATATAAAGCCAGGAACCTTAGTTTTATTAAAAGAAGATAATGTTCCACCTCTTAATTGGAAAAGAGGTAGAGTCATTGAGGTCAAGTTAGGTGCAGATAATTTAGTCAGGCTGCTAACGATTAAAACGGCTCTGGGCATAACTCAGAGGGCCGTGCAAACCATATGTCCATTTCCGGCAGATTTATTTAAAAAAGAGGAAAATGAATTTGACACTAGCATTAAGAAATCAAATGTAATATGTGCAAATTCAGCACTAGCTAAGAAAAATAAATTAAATAAAACTTATGAAAATGATTGTACAAAACCAAAAAGAAAACGTCAAACAAACCTTCAATTTAATTTACCGTTAATTTTAGTAATGATGTTATTTATTCCTCTCATATCTTGTACTTCCAATGTAAAAGTTACATATTTTAAGGAAACGTCAGGTATTTTTTTTGAAAATAGGGGAGCTGTTGGGTTAACAAGATCTTCGTGGAACATCATCGTTCATATGGACCTAGAACCTTATCAACAAAGCAAGATCGGAATACTGACCCACATACAATTTTTGTCAGCAGCAATCGACGGTCTGAAAAGGGAAGGCATTGATGAATCATCATTACTTTTACAATTGAAATCCAAGTTTGCGCAAATCGAACTAAACGATAAATTAATAGTGGGAAACAACCCACGGCGGGGAAGAACCAAGCGGGCACCGCTTGAGTTTGTAGGAAGCATATACCATGCCATGTTTGGAATCATGGATGCGGAACACGCAGATATTCTGGCGAGGAAAGTTAAGGCCAGTAAAGTGAGAGATGAGTATGTGCTTGAGCTAATCAAAAACATGACAACAATTGAAGATGCCACCTCCAACGTTATTAGAAACCAGACTGATGGTATCAACAAAAACTTAAGAGCAATAAATCAATCGCTCTACACAATAGAAAGACAAATAAATAATGGGCTACATCACTCTCAAATACAAGATGAAGCTGTCACTGTATTCATGATGATGGAAGCATTCCAAAAAATGCAAGAAGAAATAAAAAATTGCATTTTTAACAAGCTCAACATCATTCCCGACAATGTGCTCTCAGTCTCAACACTTGCCAAGCATATAAATATTATGCTCAATCATTTACCACATCATATGTCATTACCAGATCGAAGTCCAATAGAACTTATCAAGATCACATCAATGATGACCAGAGTAATTGAAGAAAGCATATTGTTCCAGTTAAAAATACCGCTTATTAGTTCAGAAATATTTCAATCTTACCAATTATTCCCATATCCCACTATGCACTATGGTAATTTCATTCATATCAAGGCATCTAACAACATACTATTTGTCAGTGAAGGAAAACATCATTATTACTCTAGTAATGAACACCAGTTTCTTCGGTGCACAAAATTGAAAAAGCTGTGGCTTTGCCCTCAATTACATCCCATCTATCGCTCTTCAGGAAAACCTAATTGTGAGGTAGATATCCTTTTACGAAAGACCAATTTGTCTGCAGCGTGCGAAATTAGCATTAGCAAACCTAAAGCATTTTGGGAGCAACTTAATGCCAGAAATATGTGGATATTTTCCCTTCCGAAACCGCAAACTTTGGAAGTAAACTGCAACAACAACATTTCAGAAATAGAACTCCGTCAACAGGGAATTATTGAAGTACAACAGGGCTGCCGAGTTGATTCTGCCGAAGTAACGCTATGGACAGTGGACGAACCATCTGAGGATATATGGTACAGCAATCCTAGCTTTAATTTGTCATCCAAATTACCTGAGCTGAAATGGTTAAAAATTAAAGAAGCAATCACTTCAATTCAATTGGGAGATATTCCAAAGATGACAACAGACTTCAAATTTGACCGTGGGTTCAGCTTTGATGACTTAAGTCTAGATGACATGCTGCGAGAACAGAGTTGGAAGTCAATTACGATAATCATCGCGACTATCTTGATAGTGATTTTAATGCTAAAGGCAGTGGCGTAGTAAGAGAATTTTTCGGGGGGGGTTACAGACAATGTAAAAAATTACCAAAATTAAAATTACCAAAAAACTACAATTTTTTTTACAAATGATAAAAATGTAATTTTTTCAGACTAGAATTTAACATTTTAGTACACAAATATCGGAAAACTTGAAATTTGAATAAATGTATGTTGGAAAAAATAATTACATTAAATTCTTTTAATTAATATAATTCAATTTATTGAAATCGCAGATTGATTTTCTTATGTATTTGTGCCAATCTGTGAATAACTTTTTCCACTGTGATATCGATATTTCTGTTAATACTCATTAGGGCAAGTCCGTTCAGCCTATCTTCACCAGTTGAATTTCTTATCCAATTTTTTATTGAAATTTTTGGCGTTACTTTTCTGTAACACTACTGGACAAAAAAAATCACCAAGAATAAAATAATATATTTCTAAAGCGAAATTTTACGCTGATTCCGAATATCACCTCCGTTTTTTTGTGGCAGACCCAGTTTTTGAGATATCGGTAAAAATGTAGAAAAGGCCATATATGCAAGACATTGTATCACATAAGTGCATCAAAAAGTTTTATTAGACATCGTGCCAAGGAAGATCTGGTAGAGGGAGCTCCAACAAACATTTTTTGCCATCACACCAAAAAATTGGTCAAGTAGTTTGGTTACAATGCAAAAAGAATGAAAAAAATTGGAAAAAATCGAACTTTTTTAAAGAAATTTCAGATTCAACTGTCCCAAAATCAGAAAAATTATATGGTGGGCAAAAAGTTAGCCCCCCTATCCTATAGAGAATTTAATTGTGAACACTTTGGGACTAATATTGCAATAATCGGATGTACCGTTATTTATATTTATCTATTTTTATTGAAAGTCCTTAACGAAAATTTTTCGGAAGAGTAAGATTTCAACAACAAAAATTGGGTTTATTCATAGAACTTCATTGAGTAGTAATACTTAACATTATTTCATTCCATTTATTATGTGTTTTGAAGTACAAAATGTGTCTCAGAACAGCGATTAATAGGAAAAAAAATTTATTAATCTGTTTTTCGCGATTTTAAGGAGAGGATAAATAATGAGGGATGTGAGTAAGTACTTTTGACTACTCTTTTGTGATTTTCTGGATTGGATTGGATTGGACACGTATGATTGTCCAAAAAATAATCTCCCCTCATACGCTTGTACCAAGATCCTTGATATCGCCTTTCAAATACTATTAAGTCCTGATGAAATCTTTCACCATGTTCATTACTTTCAGCAGCTAAGCTTGTAGGGAAATTATCCAGATGTGTTTACAAGAAACGAATTTTAGGCAGCATATTACTTTTTTTGGTCTATAGTCTTGTAATAAAGTAACTTTTTGTTAACTAAGTACCCTCCGGTTTTGGTTAAGGACTTTCAATAAAAATAAATAAATATAAATAACTGTACATCCGGTTATTGCAATATTAGTCTTAAAATGTTCACAATTAAATAGGATAAGGGGGCTAACTTTTTGTCCCCCATAAAATTTTTCTAATTTTAGGACAGTCAAATCTGAAATTTCTTTAAAAAAATTATTTTTTTTTTCCAATTTTTTTCATTCTGTTTGCCATTGTAACCAAACTACTTGACCAATTTTTGAGTGTGATGGCTAAAAATGTTTGTTGGAGCTCCCTCTACCAGATCTTCCTAGATGTCAAATTGCCACGATGACTACCAAAATGTCTTGCATATATGGCCTTTTCTAAATTTTTTTCGATATCTGAAAAAATGGGTCTGCCACAAAAAAATGGAGATGATATTCGGAATCAGCGTAAAATTTCGCTTTAGAAAAGTATTATTTCATTTTTGGTGGTTAAAGTTGATCAAAATTTGTCGAGTAATTAGCATGTTAATAATACCGTATAATAATTGTAGAGTTTGTTGAGCCGCAGGAAGGTGCAGGAATCGTATGAATTTTACCACAAAAGAGCGAATATGAGTACAAAGAATGTAAATTGTGTTGAAATTCTTACGGTTCTTGCACTTTCCTACGGCTCAACAAATGCTACAATTATAAATAATACTTCGTGAAAAAGCGCTAAATTTCGAATTACCAATTTGGAAAATTTCTATTCTCATTGATTTTTTCCTGAAAAAGAAATGTATGCTAATAAAGCATCTCTTAGTTAAATATGGTTTTATGGTCAGATCAATTTTATACAAAACGAATCTTTCGGGGGGGGTTTTGTCCCCAAAACCCCCCCCCGTTACTACGCCACTGGCTAAAGGTAATTATCCAGTTGCTGACACCAAGACGGCCCAACTTTAGCTTGTAACCCACAGTTTTTCAATAGGGGGGAGAATGTGGAATCTTCCACCATTTATTTAGTAAATATAAATAGGAATATGTAGACAAATAAGAGATAAAGACTGGGTGAGTGATTATCTCTTGTTACAGTCTTTGTTAATATTAGGAATATAAGAATTAATATGCTGATATGATGTACATACACGCATACATGTATGACACATACATATATATATAACAATAGATATTTGGGAAACGTATTTCTTATCAGAGAATTGAAACACATAAGAAATACGTCGCCATTTAAAATGATATGTAAGGGACAATGCTGATGCTTGTTATTTAGGAGCATTGTTGTTGAAATACATTGCATTGTCAATTGCTATCGTTTCCTAATATTTACTTAGGATAATAGGGACGCGCTTCTTATCTGTGGAGCGTTACCATTAGTTGTAAGTGTACATATAAGTATTTACATTTGTATATTTACACACTGGACGAACTGCGTTCGTTCAGATAGAGATAAGGATAGGTTAATTTTAGTATAAATAAAGAGCTCCGTGCAACGGAGCGTCAGTGTTCTTTCAACTATCAACAGGCGGCTAAACTCAATTTTGGTCCGATTTGTAATATCAATATGTTTAGTGGAGACAATTTCTCGGACGCTAAACGTTTTATCTTTCCCATGTAAAGTTCTTTTATTGTTAGTGAAACACATTACTTATACCAGTGTTGCCGCTCAAAATTTCAAAAGGTGGCCCAAAAAATTAAAAAAAGTGGCCCCAATTTTTTTTTAGCTAAAATACATTTTATTTTTGTGGTTTATTTAATGCTTAAAGAAAATGGAATTTAAAATATTCTCTACACTAACGCAGCGTTAATATGATTGTTCGTTGAGCAGACGGAATAACCCGAGAAAGGCAAGGAATTAAAAAAAACTGTTATAGCGTTCGTTGAGCCGTAGGAAAGTGCAAGAACCGTAGGAATTTTACCAAAAAAGAGCGAATATGAGTGCAAAGAATGTAAATTGTGGTAAAATTCCTACGTTTCTTGCACTTTCCTACGGATCAACGAACTATACATATGTTTGTGTGTGTCTGGGCTGCTCCGTGAGTTTTCATTATCTTAACGAACAGCCCAAATTTCAAAGTATTCAAGGGTAGTGTTGGCAAACAAATTAAATAAAGAACTTTTCGAAACGGAGATTTGCTAATGCAAAGTAAAATAGTAACAAAGAGGTTTTTTGTTCTTATATTTAAGAAAATACTAAAAATTATTTAATAATTATAGTTTTGAAAGTAAAAAAGGACCAAAAGTGGCCCGAATTTTTAAAAAGGTTCAAATATTGCATATTTTCAAAAAGTTGGGTTCAGGTGGCCTGGCTTTAAAAAAGGTTCAAATTGCCACTTTAGTGGCCCAAACGGCAACGCTGCACTATACGCATATCTATTAGAGTTGGGAAATTTAGTTCACTTTGTTGAGCGCTCAATTGGTGAGTTCTCTTCAGTGAACTAGTTCACTTTAGTGACTTTGCATAGGCTATCCAGGAAGGAAGTCCCAAGAAAGCGTTGTCTGCCGCTGTTAAGAGCCAAGCAAAGCAGTGGCAGATGAGGTGTTCGATTGTCGCCTCGCCTCATCATCTTTCAAGCTTATGCAGCATCTTCGGTAGGGTGCACCTAGCCTCTCTGCGTGTTTCCCGATGAGGCAGTGTCCTGTGAGTACCACCACAAGGTTCGAGATGTCATCTCTCCTTAGAGTACTTATTTGATGGGATCGCTTGTGAACCCATTTCTGCCAGATTTGCCTTGATGTTCGACATACTGGCTTCTGTTGCCATCTATCGCTTGCTAGTTTATCGACATGCTGTTTAAGAATTAGCTTGTTTGTGGCTAAGGCATACCTATGCCTTATGGAAGAACCTGCTCGGTAGTGCCCTGCCTCGCAAGTTCATCCGCCCTAGTCCCCGGACCTACACGAGGTGCAGACAGGTCCAGCGTTGCGTGATTCGAATCAATTTTGATTTTAAATCAACTCTCAAATAAAGAATCAACTTGATTCGTGATTCAAACTATTTTCAAATAAAAGATAATTTTTATTTGTGATTCATTTCTCAAAAGAATCAAAAATACCCTTTGATTCGTGATTCAAACCATTTTCAAATCAAAGATAATTTTTATTTGTGATTCGTTTCAAAAAAGAATCAAAAATACCCTTTGATTCGTGATTGAAACCATTTTCAAATCAAAGATAAATTTGATTTGTGATTCATTTCTCAAAAGAATCAAAAATCTTTTTTGATTCTTGATTCAAAAAATATCTTTGATTCGAATCAAAAATTTATTTAGAATCAAAAATACTGTAGCTAATATCAGAATTATTCAAGTACCTTCTCGGTAACTTAAAACACAAAAATGTATAAAATGCACCAAAAGTGCAACAACAGCCAAATTGTATGCTGACGCCAAATATGTATATGTGTATGTATGTATGTACATATATACATATTTCTGACTGTCGTATTTACGTTTGTGCTACGCCGTACGTACATACATACATATGTATGTATGTGCATAGGCCCTGTAAAAATCATATGATCCATTTTGCGGTAGGTAGGAGTACTTTCAAAGTGATCATAAACATAGACCCAAGCGAGCGACTTGTTTATCTGCATCGGCTCGTAGTTAGCCGAACATTGCTACGAAAACGAAATGTATGTACATATATAGCGATAACGACGAAGCAAGTGCATACATTTGTATGTATGTATGTATGTACATATGCATGCTCGTTTGAACGTGCACGATTCAGTAATAAAGGGTAGGAATGCAAATTTTAAGGACCAACATCGATACATCGATGTTCGATGTATCGAAAAAATTACGCGACACAAAAAATGCTGGTGATTGCGCTAGAAAAATTTTAATATTTTATTTTAACTAAAGAAAAGCTTACTTATGAATGTATGTAAATTGAATTGGCAGTCTTTCAAAACTGTTCAGAGATTATTAAATTTCATTAATTTTAGTACCTACTCCGTAAATTAATCCCATGTGGGTAATCCTTGGATTACTCGGGTGTCATGCGGAAATGGGAGTATGTGATCCCTGCCTGGGACATCGCAATATTAAATGGACCATATTTTTTATATGAAATGTGGCAGGTTGAGGAGTACTCGGTTGGTCCATAGCGAGTACTCTATACAAGCGTGCATGGCTTTTTTTGCAGGGGGCACTTGGGTGCATATGCATACATACATATGTATGTATATACCCTATAACACAGTGATAGTCATTTGATATATCATTTGAGGTGCACGTTTGATGGAAATTTCTGTCACACACTGCCTACAAGTTTCCATCATTTTTATATGGACGGTATGAAAAATGTGATGAATGTGTTCTCCAAATGATGTATCAAATGACTATCACTGCTATATGTGTTAGTGTTTGCTGAGAATGTGTTGGAGTTTCCATCATTCCTGTCTTACAGGGTATGTACATATGTATGTACATATCTCCATAGAAGTAAGAATTAGAGTAGATATATGTACATGTATTATAGTAAATAAGTAGTACATAAGAAATTTTGTGTATAGGTAAATAAGAATCAATTTTACCAATAAATTCACTGATTGAATTGCTGTTCGTAAAGCAAACACAACAAACCACTTTCGTTTAATTTGAACGGGTTTAAAATATGCATATGTATGTACCTATAGTGAATCCAAAATATATGTATTTCAAGTAAAAGATACTTTTAGTACGAGATCATTTTGGGTAAATGCATTATTATTATTTATTTTTAAATTCTGTTATTTTATTCTTTTTTGGGGTTCATTCAATGTAGTATGTAAAATATATAAAATATAAGTACATAAGTAAGTACATGTGTGTGGATATGTATAAGAGAAATTTACATATGTATGTATATTCATTTACATATTAAGGGGTAAGTATATATGTACATACATCATATATATGTAAGTATGTACATGTGTATGTGTTAGATTACATCTGTATTTTATATGGAAATGAAGTCAGGAGGTAAGTGTTGGTCCCCATGCGAAAAAAAAGTTATAAAAGTCTCCCCTAAATTTTAAGCTAATGTTGAGAGGGTTAAGAAACAAAAAAACGAATGGGAGTTGTTTTTAATATTTTCGTTTTTCAACAAAACCACAACAACGAAATCAAACTCTTATATACATGCATTATTAAAAGTCGTTTAAGTAACAATGAAAAAGAATGTAAAGAGATAAATTTAAAACCACTGGTTGAATTTAAAAGTATATGGGTTACTATGCTTAAAACAATTCTACATACCTAGTAAACTTCAATCGAAAATGGGCAAGCTCGAAATTGATATTAGAGCCAGTGTTGCCACTGAAAAAAAATTTTACCGACCAAATTACCGCCCAACTCCGCCAAAAAAGGCCCAAAAATCAGAAGTCAACTTAAAATGGAATTACATATTTATTTTTAAATACATATGTACATACTAAGTAATCTTGACTCCCACTCATTTAATTCAGAACTAACACTAGACTGTCGCCGATCTCTAAAGGAGATGGCCAAACAGCCGTGTCTGCACCTCGTGTAGGTCGCGGGACATAGGCGAGGCAGGGCACTACCGAGCAGGTTCTTCCATAAGGCATAGGTATGCCTTAGCCACAAACGAGATAATTCTTAAACAGTATTTCTATAAACTAGCAAGCGATAGATGGCAACAGAAGCCAGTATGTCGAACATCAAGGCAAATCTGGCAGAAATGGGTTCACAAGCGATCCCATCAAATAAGTACTCTAAGGAGAGATAACATCTCGAACCTTGTGGTGGTACTCACAGGACACTACCTCATCGGGAAACACGCAGAGAGGCTAGGTGCACCCTAGCGCTGATGCTGCATAAGCTGTAAAGATGATGAGGCGAGGAGACAATCGAACACCTCATCTGCCATTGCTTTGCTCGGCTCTTAACAGCGGAAGACAACGCTTTCTTGGGACTTCCTTCCTGGATAGCCTATGCAAAGTCACTAAAGTGAACTAGTTCACTGAAGAGATCACTTACCAATTGAGTGCTCAACAAAGTGAACTAAATTTCCTAACTCTAATAGATATGCGAATAGTGTGTTTCACTAACAATAAAAGAACTTTACACGGGAAAGATAAAATGTTTAGCGTCCGAGAAATTGTCTCCACTAAAAATATTCATATTACAAATCGGACCAAATTTGATTTTAGCCGCCCAACAGCCCAAAGTAAATTTATCGGACCAGATTTGGTCCGAAAGGCCCAATTTCGGCATCACTGATTAGAGCAGTGGTCCGCATTTCTGCAAACAATTGTTTGCGCTCAAATCACACCGACACGTTACGCTCTTTCTTTACTAGATGATTTAGTCGTCACTGGGCAAGCGGCGTAGCAACATCGAGAGTGCTTGTTGCTTGTTTGCACGTTGAAAACAATTTACTATGCTACCTAATATCGACGCACGTGGTCAATTTACTATCAATAATTTCTCATACCCACACAATTTCTATAATTTCTGTAACCGAAATTGAAGGGCGTGCGTATTAAGCAAACTCGACTCCCAATTATCGTTTTGCTGACAGTTGAAACTAAGCATTGTGGGTGATTATTTGCAAAAAAATTGACATTAGCTTTCGATATCGTGTGTGTTAGTTACATATTCCACAAAATAACAAGATTTTCTCGGATTTTCTATATTTTTCAATTTCTTTATCTATATACGCACGTAAGTCAATTTCGGTTCAACGCATATGGAAAATTTGCGTGCGTGCGTCAATTTGAGGCTTGTGTACATATATATGTATTATTTACGCATTGCATTTGCCCGATCACAGTTCGTTCGACCGACCATAGCGCTCTCACTAATACAATCTCAATTTCAAATTTGCCTACCATTGTATTAGAGGCATGCTCTAGAACAGTGGTGGGCGAAAATTTAGCTCTTGCAGCAGTCTCGGAGCCAGCAAGAGGATGGAGAGGGGCTGATTTGTTTTTCGGTGATAAGGGGAATGCAAAACAATTAAAATCAGCGTATATTGTCTCGCTCGTCATGTTCATCGCACGAAGCCTGCGGAAATACTAAAAATCAAAAACCAAAACCACCAACTCTCAGCCACGATCAACAATTGTCAAACTGTGTTGCCGTAGTACGGAAACAAAATAATACAATTTTCGCCAAGAATTACGAAAAAATAATTAATACTGAATTTTTCGATTTTTAGGTAGCAACGACTTTATAATATACATTTAGTTTGTGCGTATTTCATTTCTACATGCAAATCGATTTATTTACAAACTGTATACATATTTTTAGTATTGATAGTAGCAAAGCAAAGTGTCTGTCCTTTATAGACTCCCAAACTAATCAACCGATCTTTATGAAATTTTTGCAGTAGATTCATGTGGTATTAACGCACATGATAGGGTATATAGAATTTCAATAAGTGGGAACTTCTCGGAATACAGGCCCAAATGTGAACCCAGAGTGACCCAGATAGACTTTGAGCAATATTGGTACCAAATGAAAGGTTCTAGGCTGGCCTTCCATTTAATTCAATTTTTTTTCAATAATTTTTAGGTGATACGAAGAAAAAACCACGAAAGTACGAATTTCTGATACCAAATTGTTTGACGCTGCGGCAATACTGCTGCACACTGCCTCTCAGGCATGAACCAGTGATGGAAAATGACTCGTGCCTGTGCAGTTTTCGGTTATTTGCGAAGTAGCAAGGCACTTATGTATAATCAATTGATTTTCGCACTATTCTGCAAAACTCAATTCAGGTTATAAATGTTTTTCGATCACAATGCCATTTTTGTTTGCTTCATAGTAAACAAACGGTTGTTTTTTTTTATTATGAAGGTATATGAACTTTATTATAAAGTAATCTTCATAAAAATAGGACGCACAAATATGTGTAAGAAAGGTTTCGTATGAGATCCTTATTATACAATATGTGCTGTAAACTTATTTTATCAAGGTAATGCTACCAACAGACGATTTTCAAATTGATTGCACAATTAAATTCAAAAATTCACCACTTTTTGTACAAATTTGATACAATTGGAAACTTTCATTTTCCATCACTGCCACGAATACAGGCGGCGACATACTCTCTCGTTCTCAATCTTGCTTATGTGTTGGTGAGTTCTTCCTCAGTTCTTCTCCCCTTATGCTGCACTTGGTTGCGTCCCTCACCGACAACCAAATGTGCCAAGTCGGCTCCTAAGTGCAAAATGCTACCAGGAGCTATTTTGCCCAACGCTGCTCTAGAACACATTTTTCATAGAATTTAATGCAGAATCCGATTTTTCTACGAACAGTATGGCTTAGAAAATTGACCCAGCCTAACGTATGCACATACATATTTACATATCGAAACCACTCTTTGTATGCATACACCTAACCATAATTCATTCATCCTTTCATTCTTTTATTCGTTATATACCTACATATATGTATGTAAGTATATACATACATATATATGCACAAATGCTTGGCTAAGCAACTGCGAAAATCTGCTTGCATTTCCTCCCATACAACGTAGACGTTTGTTGAAATTTTAGATTTTTTGCATTTCAACTCGCGGGGGTGGTGGGATCACGTACTAAGTATTTTTTTATTTGAAATAAAGTTTTGATTCAAAATAATTTTTTGATTCGAATCAAAAGTTTGATTCGAATCAAAAATTTTATTCGAATCAAATATTTGATTCGAATCAAAAATTTTATTCGAATCAAAAATTTGATTCGAATCAAAAATTTTATTCGAATCAAAAATTTTATTCGAATCAAAAATTTGATTCGAATCAAAAATTTATTAAGAATCTTGATTCGAAATCAAGTTTGAATCAAGAATCAAAAAAGATTTTTGATTCTTTTAAGAAATGAATCACAAATCAATTTTATCTTTGATTTGAAAATAGTTTGAATCACGAATCAAAGGGTATTTCTGATTCTTTTTTGAAACGAATCACAAATAAAATTTATCTTTGATTTGAAAACAGTTTGAATCACGAATCAAAGGGTATTTCTGATTCTTTTTTGAAACGAATCACAAATAAAAATTATCTTTGATTTGAAAATATTTTAAATCAAGAATCAGAAAATATTTTTGATTAGTGATTCAGTCAAATCAAAATCACGCAACCCTGGACAGGTCTGTTTGGCTAGTCTAGTGTTAGTTCTGAATTGAATGAGTGGGAGCCAAGATTACTTAATATGTACATATGTATTTAAAAATAAATATGTAATTCCATTTTAAGTTGACTTCTGATTTTTGGGCCTTTTTTGGCGGAATTGGGCGGTAATTTGGTCGGTAAAATTTTTTTCAGTGGCAACACTGGCTGTCGGTGTGAAAGCTCTAAAAAGCTTGTACCGCGTGTATTGGCTGTGAAAATGCCTGATTTAGACCAGTGGTCCGCATCAGGGTTGCCACTTTGAAATTTTTTTTCCGACCAAATTCGTCTCAAAAACCTACCAAAATAGCTTTCAGCCGACCAAAATTTTTTTTTCACAAAATTCGTAATTTAAGCTGGTACATACATATATAGGAACTTATACATACATACATATCACTCTTCAAGTATTTTTACAAGTTTTATCTTAAAATAATAAGGTACTAATGCGTTTGTACATATGTATGTACATTAATTTGTGTATGTAATTTATGTTAACATTTTAAAATAGTTACGACTATGGTTTAACCCTTTCGCTCTATCTTTTTATTGCGCGAACTAAAAAATCCAATTTTTTTTTCTGACTATTGATTTTAGCCTCACTAACAATAAAAAGTAAAAAAAAATTAAAAAAATTTTTATAAAGTATATTTTTTTAAATGTTGCCACATGGCAACAAATATCCTGTATGGTAAAGAAAAATCAGTATTGAGTTGGCTTTATATGTATGTGTTTATATGTGTTTATATTTGTTCATATTTCATTTTTTACATCAAAATTTCAATTTAATTTTAATTAAAAAGTCTTAAAAGATAAAACATAAGTGAAAAGTTTAATTCATTCAATAAATACATACTACATGCAGATTTAGGGGATTCACAACTTATTGTAATTGATCGTAAAATTGTATCAATTATAGAGCAAAAGTTTATAATTTTACCATTTAACTGTGTGTTATGAACCCTCTAATTAAAAACTGAATAAGAAAATTAAAAAATAAAATCTTAGTATGAAGTGAAAACTTATAAATAAAGTGATATTAATTAAAATATTATAAAATATAAATATATAAAATAAACAGTATTTTACCATGTATTTAATCGTTGTAGTGGTAATCCCTAAAACAATCCCGATCTCCATTTGGTAGACATAGGTGGACAAGACATTTTGAGCATTTGTATCTAGAAAATCCGGAACATCCTTTTAATTTGCATCTGTTTTTTTTCTCAGTGTAATCGATCCAATGCTGATTTCCATCAAACCGGACAGAAACTGAGGGTGCTGACTCATATCTCTTGCGCGAAGTTGATGGACTGCAAATGCTTTCGTCTAATGCGGTTTTCGGCCGTCCACGCTTGCGTGAACATGCCTGCTGATTTGACTGTGCTAAAAGTCCTTCAGCAATATCATTGCGGAATTTAAGAAGGTCCATATGTTTCTGCTTTGGATTTTTATTGCTACTCTCATGATCCTTCCTATACTCCAGCCATGAGTTGCATACGGCCAAGTCAATAAAGTGATCAAATATTTTGAGAGTCCATTTCTTTGATCTTATCGATATCCTATACAATGAAAGGAGGAAATCAATTTTATCAACCCCTCCCATGTTTTTGTTGTACACAGCCACAATGTTTGGCTGTGTTATTTCAACTTTTTTCTTTTTTTCAACCAAAAATCTCTGCACCTTTTTAATCGGCTCTTCTCCATATATCGCTGAAACTAATTGGACAACACATCCATCAAGCCATTTTATGACATAAATGTTGTCTTCCCTTTCAATTCGATAATCAAAACTACCTCTTCCTTCCTTCTTTAATTCCTTTTCAGATTTCAATGGCACCTTGCTACACCTATTTCCTCTAATTGTACCTGTTGCCCAAATTCCTTTTGTTTTTAGGTATAGTATCAAATTCAGCGTAGAAAAATAATTGTCAAAAAAAAGTTTAAAGTTTTTATTTTCGGGAATGGTTCTTGTAAGATGAATTACAATATCAGAGCAAAATCCTAGTTTTGGCCCAGATAGGACAGTGTGTTTTCCTTGATATATCTCAAAATCATATAACATACCATTTGAACTGCACAGACAAAATAATTTTATACCCCATTTGATCGGCTTTTTAGGCATGTACTGTCTCAATGCTGTTTTGCCTTTGAAAGGTACCATCATTTCATCCACGCAAAGATTCTCTTCTTTGGGGATTGAATACAACTTTTTGGTCAACATATTTATTAATGGACGCACCCTAAAAAGTTTGTCATTACTTGGTCCATTAGTTGTAAACTTCAAATTACTTCTTAGGGAATGAAACCTAGCCTTTGACATGTTTTGGCGAAACGCTGGAATATCTGTTGGTACTGTCCAGTACATGCTCAATCTGGGATAACCAATTATTCCAATCATAACTTCCAAACCAATAAATTTATAAAATTCTTCTTTCGTTAAATTTAATGATCGCCCGTCTTTTGAAAGAGATGCTTGGTTTGTCGCCTGCACTACTTCCTCAAAAAAATCTTCGGTGAAATACTCCAAAAAGTATTGCACTGGAAGTTTTATGTCGCTAGTTGCATTGGACTCAGAAAATATAGCTTCATAAGGAGTCCACGAAGTCTTCTTCCATCTAAATTCATTTGCCTGTTTAGGATGATATAATGAACCGTTAGCTTGTGAACTAGGCTCATTTTCAGTCAAATCTAGTTCCTCGTCACATTCACCGTTAATATTTGTAATGCTTATATCATATGGACCTTGCCGAGAAAGCTCATCCATCACGAAAGTTTCATTATTGTCAAATGCTTCAAGTAAATCTTCTAATATTTCTTCCCCTTCCGATTCCTCAAAATCTGATAGATCTGAGTCCTCGAAATTCTCCAAAATCTTTTCTATCACTTTGTCGCTTATCTTTCTTGGCATATTGTAAAAAAATTAATGCGCTCAAAAAAATACGTCTGCACGCTACCAGTCTGAATCGCAAATAAATTTCGTAGGCAATTGAATGCGAGTTAATACCTTACAGATAATTTGTTGCCATATGGCAACAAGCTAAGTTTTAAAAATCAATACAGCTATTAAAGCTCCGAGTGGAGAAAAATGTATATGCCAAAGCCTAGAATAAACATTTTCGTATACATTTTATACAAAATTATCTCAAAATAGTACATTAATTAACTTAAAAATAAAAAAAAAGGAAGGTACCAATCTTCGAGTAAATTGCGTTATACCGGAAGGCTTTTTTGTAAATGTTATATTACCGAAATGTGTGCGACGATGATAATTTATTTAATTTAAATTTGTTCTTACAACTTAAATCTTTAAAATGAAATAGAAAAGATGTTGATATTTTATATATTAGGGTGTCCACGCCCATTTAAAGTTGAATGTTGCCATATGGCAACAATGTCCCGAAAGGGTTAACAGGTCTCCAACAGCGTTGCCGTTTTAGCCATTTAGTGGCTAGATTTAGCCACCGCCGTGTTTTTTTAGCCACCAAAATTTCGGTTTTGCCACTAGCCACGTTTTTAGCCACCGCTTGTAATGAACCATAATTTTCCACATAGGAAGGATGTGGTAACTCTAATTCAATTCAGCGATTATCACAAACCGATTTAAGTGTTAAAAAACAAAACAAGTAACGCAACTATCGATAAATGCCTGTTGATACTCGCTAGTTGATAGTAGGCTGTCGATGAAAGTCCGTATAGGGATCTAACTGACTTTGTATATTGTTTGCAACTTCTACCACTTAGCAACGCCGAAGTGGAAAGAACCTTTTCCGTAATGAATATTGTCAAAACCAAAAATCGAAACAAAATGAATCATACAATGTCGAATGCAATTTTAACTATAAGATATGGCTTAGGCTTAAAGAATGTAAAACAATGTTGCAATGAATTTGAAATAACATAAGATCTCATTAAATTGATGAAGAAAGAATTAATTTATGAAGAGAAGACGACATAATGTTAGATATTGAGTGTGATATCTATTTTGTTTTAGATATAGTTAAGTACATACTATGTATGTATGAATATTTTATTTTTTATAAAAATTTATGATTTTTTCCTTATATTTTATCCAATAATTTTGTGCCTGAATTTGAAAAATAAATTTAAAACATGTTAATCTGCAACAAAATTTTTTAGCCACCATTTTTAGCCACGAACCAAATTTTTTAGCCATTTTTAGCCACAAATTAAATCAAATCTAGCCACCACGAAAATTTTTCAACGGCAACGCTGGTCTCCAAGTAGGTATACAAATGAGATCAGAACTTTAATTAAATATCAAAATTGAATCTAAGATCTTTTTTAGATGACCACACGTAGTGCGGGTCATTGTTTTTGTTTATCAGTTCGGTGCACATCATTATGTTGTTTATAGTGCATATTTCTGATTTGTTTCTGAGTTTGGTTTTTATTAAAGTGTAGAAAATTTGCGCTCCGCTGCAGCAGAGCTGTGTGGAAGCGTAAGCAAATTAAAAATAAATTTTGTGAGCTAGCCAAAACAATTTTCGTTAAGCGCATTTTTCATCAAACTAAAAAATGAAGAAAGGGTTTTCATGCGTATGCGTTCACCTTTTATCCACTTTGCACAAAACTCTGCCGAAGAGAAACACAAAAAGTATTCAAGCAAACTGTTGCTGTGAGAAAGAGACATGATACATGAACTTTCAAACGTTCTTTCAACAGTGTTGTGGCAAAATCTAGCAAATCAGTGATGTTACTTGAAAGAAGGTAAAAACCTACCAAAATTCAAATCGTCCGACCATCCGACCAACAGGAAAAAAACCGACCAGTTTTGGTAGGAAAAGCCCACTTATCACATCCCTGGTCCGCATTTCTGCAAACAATTGTTTGCGCTCAAATCACACCGACACGTTACGCTCTTTCTTTACTAGATGATTTAGTCGTCACTGAGCAAGTGGCGTAGCAACATCGAGAGTGCTTGTTGCTTGTTTGCACGTTGAAAACAATTTACTATGCTACCTAATATCGACGCACGTGGTCAATTTACTATCAATAATTTCTCATACCCACACAATTTCTATAATTTCTGTAACCGAAATTGAAGGGCGTGCGTATTAAGCAAACTCGACTCCCAATTATCGTTTTGCTGACAGTTGAAACTAAGCATTGTGGGTGATTATTTGCAAAAAAATTGACATTAGCTTTCGATATCGTGTGTGTTAGTTACATATTCCACAAAATAACAAGATTTTCTCGGATTTTCTATATTTTTCAATTTCTTTATCTATATACGCACGTAAGTCAATTTCGGTTCAACGCATATGGAAAATTTGCGTGCGTGCGTCAATTTGAGGCTTGTGTACATATATATGTATTATTTACGCATTGCATTTGCCCGATCACAGTTCGTTCGACCGACCATAGCGCTCTCACTAATACAATCTCAATTTCAAATTTGCCTACCATTGTATTAGAGGCATGCTCTAGAACAGTGGTGGGCGAAAATTTAGCTCTTGCAGCAGTCTCGGAGCCAGCAAGAGGATGGAGAGGGGCTGATTTGTTTTTCGGTGATAAGGGGAATGCAAAACAATTAAAATCAGCGTATATTGTCTCGCTCGTCATGTTCATCGCACGAAGCCTGCGGAAATACTAAAAATCAAAAACCAAAACCACCAACTCTCAGCCACGATCAACAATTGTCAAACTGTGTTGCCGTAGTACGGAAACAAAATAATACAATTTTCGCCAAGAATTACGAAAAAATAATTAATACTGAATTTTTCGATTTTTAGGTAGCAACGACTTTATAATATACATTTAGTTTGTGCGTATTTCATTTCTACATGCAAATCGATTTATTTACAAACTGTATACATATTTTTAGTATTGATAGTAGCAAAGCAAAGTGTCTGTCCTTTATAGACTCCCAAACTAATCAACCGATCTTTATGAAATTTTTGCAGTAGATTCATGTGGTATTAACGCACATGATAGGGTATATAGAATTTCAATAAGTGGGAACTTCTCGGAATACAGGCCCAAATGTGGACCCAGAGTGACCCAGATAGACTTTGAGCAATATTGGTACCAAATGAAAGGTTCTAGGCTGGCCTTCCATTTAATTCAATTTTTTTTCAATAATTTTTAGGTGATACGAAGAAAAAACCACGAAAGTACGAATTTCTGATACCAAATTGTTTGACGCTGCGGCAATACTGCTGCACACTGCCTCTCAGGCATGAACCAGTGATGGAAAATGACTCGTGCCTGTGCAGTTTTCGGTTATTTGCGAAGTAGCAAGGCACTTATGTATAATCAATTGATTTTCGCACTATTCTGCAAAACTCAATTCAGGTTATAAATGTTTTTCGATCACAATGCCATTTTTGTTTGCTTCATAGTAAACAAACGGTTGTTTTTTTTTATTATGAAGGTATATGAACTTTATTATAAAGTAATCTTCATAAAAATAGGACGCACAAATATGTGTAAGAAAGGTTTCGTATGAGATCCTTATTATACAATATGTGCTGTAAACTTATTTTATCAAGGTAATGCTACCAACAGACGATTTTCAAATTGATTGCACAATTAAATTCAAAAATTCACCACTTTTTGTACAAATTTGATACAATTGGAAACTTTCATTTTCCATCACTGCCACGAATACAGGCGGCGACATACTCTCTCGTTCTCAATCTTGCTTATGTGTTGGTGAGTTCTTCCTCAGTTCTTCTCCCCTTATGCTGCACTTGGTTGCGTCCCTCACCGACAACCAAATGTGCCAAGTCGGCTCCTAAGTGCAAAATGCTACCAGGAGCTATTTTGCCCAACGCTGCTCTAGAACACATTTTTCATAGAATTTAATGCAGAATCCGATTTTTCTACGAACAGTATGGCTTAGAAAATTGACCCAGCCTAACGTATGCACATACATATTTACATATCGAAACCACTCTTTGTATGCATACACCTAACCATAATTCATTCATCCTTTCATTCTTTTATTCGTTATATACCTACATATATGTATGTAAGTATATACATACATATATATGCACAAATGCTTGGCTAAGCAACTGCGAAAATCTGCTTGCATTTCCTCCCATACAACGTAGACGTTTGTTGAAATTTTAGATTTTTTGCATTTCAACTCGCGGGGGTGGTGGGATCACGTACTAAGTATTTTTTTATTTGAAATAAAGTTTTGATTCAAAATAATTTTTTGATTCGAATCAAAAGTTTGATTCGAATCAAAAATTTTATTCGAATCAAATATTTGATTCGAATCAAAAATTTTATTCGAATCAAAAATTTGATTCGAATCAAAAATTTTATTCGAATCAAAAATTTTATTCGAATCAAAAATTTGATTCGAATCAAAAATTTATTAAGAATCTTGATTCGAAATCAAGTTTGAATCAAGAATCAAAAAAGATTTTTGATTCTTTTAAGAAATGAATCACAAATCAATTTTATCTTTGATTTGAAAATAGTTTGAATCACGAATCAAAGGGTATTTCTGATTCTTTTTTGAAACGAATCACAAATAAAATTTATCTTTGATTTGAAAACAGTTTGAATCACGAATCAAAGGGTATTTCTGATTCTTTTTTGAAACGAATCACAAATAAAAATTATCTTTGATTTGAAAATATTTTAAATCAAGAATCAGAAAATATTTTTGATTAGTGATTCAGTCAAATCAAAATCACGCAACCCTGGACAGGTCTGTTTGGCTAGTCTAGTGTTAGTTCTGAATTGAATGAGTGGGAGCCAAGATTACTTAATATGTACATATGTATTTAAAAATAAATATGTAATTCCATTTTAAGTTGACTTCTGATTTTTGGGCCTTTTTTGGCGGAATTGGGCGGTAATTTGGTCGGTAAAATTTTTTTCAGTGGCAACACTGGCTGTCGGTGTGAAAGCTCTAAAAAGCTTGTACCGCGTGTATTGGCTGTGAAAATGCCTGATTTAGACCAGTGGTCCGCATCAGGGTTGCCACTTTGAAATTTTTTTTCCGACCAAATTCGTCTCAAAAACCTACCAAAATAGCTTTCAGCCGACCAAAATTTTTTTTTCACAAAATTCGTAATTTAAGCTGGTACATACATATATAGGAACTTATACATACATACATATCACTCTTCAAGTATTTTTACAAGTTTTATCTTAAAATAATAAGGTACTAATGCGTTTGTACATATGTATGTACATTAATTTGTGTATGTAATTTATGTTAACATTTTAAAATAGTTACGACTATGGTTTAACCCTTTCGCTCTATCTTTTTATTGCGCGAACTAAAAAATCCAATTTTTTTTTCTGACTATTGATTTTAGCCTCACTAACAATAAAAAGTAAAAAAAAATTAAAAAAATTTTTATAAAGTATATTTTTTTAAATGTTGCCACATGGCAACAAATATCCTGTATGGTAAAGAAAAATCAGTATTGAGTTGGCTTTATATGTATGTGTTTATATGTGTTTATATTTGTTCATATTTCATTTTTTACATCAAAATTTCAATTTAATTTTAATTAAAAAGTCTTAAAAGATAAAACATAAGTGAAAAGTTTAATTCATTCAATAAATACATACTACATGCAGATTTAGGGGATTCACAACTTATTGTAATTGATCGTAAAATTGTATCAATTATAGAGCAAAAGTTTATAATTTTACCATTTAACTGTGTGTTATGAACCCTCTAATTAAAAACTGAATAAGAAAATTAAAAAATAAAATCTTAGTATGAAGTGAAAACTTATAAATAAAGTGATATTAATTAAAATATTATAAAATATAAATATATAAAATAAACAGTATTTTACCATGTATTTAATCGTTGTAGTGGTAATCCCTAAAACAATCCCGATCTCCATTTGGTAGACATAGGTGGACAAGACATTTTGAGCATTTGTATCTAGAAAATCCGGAACATCCTTTTAATTTGCATCTGTTTTTTTTCTCAGTGTAATCGATCCAATGCTGATTTCCATCAAACCGGACAGAAACTGAGGGTGCTGACTCATATCTCTTGCGCGAAGTTGATGGACTGCAAATGCTTTCGTCTAATGCGGTTTTCGGCCGTCCACGCTTGCGTGAACATGCCTGCTGATTTGACTGTGCTAAAAGTCCTTCAGCAATATCATTGCGGAATTTAAGAAGGTCCATATGTTTCTGCTTTGGATTTTTATTGCTACTCTCATGATCCTTCCTATACTCCAGCCATGAGTTGCATACGGCCAAGTCAATAAAGTGATCAAATATTTTGAGAGTCCATTTCTTTGATCTTATCGATATCCTATACAATGAAAGGAGGAAATCAATTTTATCAACCCCTCCCATGTTTTTGTTGTACACAGCCACAATGTTTGGCTGTGTTATTTCAACTTTTTTCTTTTTTTCAACCAAAAATCTCTGCACCTTTTTAATCGGCTCTTCTCCATATATCGCTGAAACTAATTGGACAACACCTCCATCAAGCCATTTTATGACATAAATGTTGTCTTCCCTTTCAATTCGATAATCAAAACTACCTCTTCCTTCCTTCTTTAATTCCTTTTCAGATTTCAATGGCACCTTGCTACACCTATTTCCTCTAATTGTACCTGTTGCCCAAATTCCTTTTGTTTTTAGGTATAGTATCAAATTCAGCGTAGAAAAATAATTGTCAAAAAAAAGTTTAAAGTTTTTATTTTCGGGAATGGTTCTTGTAAGATGAATTACAATATCAGAGCAAAATCCTAGTTTTGGCCCAGATAGGACAGTGTGTTTTCCTTGATATATCTCAAAATCATATAACATACCATTTGAACTGCACAGACAAAATAATTTTATACCCCATTTGATCGGCTTTTTAGGCATGTACTGTCTCAATGCTGTTTTGCCTTTGAAAGGTACCATCATTTCATCCACGCAAAGATTCTCTTCTTTGGGGATTGAATACAACTTTTTGGTCAACATATTTATTAATGGACGCACCCTAAAAAGTTTGTCATTACTTGGTCCATTAGTTGTAAACTTCAAATTACTTCTTAGGGAATGAAACCTAGCCTTTGACATGTTTTGGCGAAACGCTGGAATATCTGTTGGTACTGTCCAGTACATGCTCAATCTGGGATAACCAATTATTCCAATCATAACTTCCAAACCAATAAATTTATAAAATTCTTCTTTCGTTAAATTTAATGATCGCCCGTCTTTTGAAAGAGATGCTTGGTTTGTCGCCTGCACTACTTCCTCAAAAAAATCTTCGGTGAAATACTCCAAAAAGTATTGCACTGGAAGTTTTATGTCGCTAGTTGCATTGGACTCAGAAAATATAGCTTCATAAGGAGTCCACGAAGTCTTCTTCCATCTAAATTCATTTGCCTGTTTAGGATGATATAATGAACCGTTAGCTTGTGAACTAGGCTCATTTTCAGTCAAATCTAGTTCCTCGTCACATTCACCGTTAATATTTGTAATGCTTATATCATATGGACCTTGCCGAGAAAGCTCATCCATCACGAAAGTTTCATTATTGTCAAATGCTTCAAGTAAATCTTCTAATATTTCTTCCCCTTCCGATTCCTCAAAATCTGATAGATCTGAGTCCTCGAAATTCTCCAAAATCTTTTCTATCACTTTGTCGCTTATCTTTCTTGGCATATTGTAAAAAAATTAATGCGCTCAAAAAAATACGTCTGCACGCTACCAGTCTGAATCGCAAATAAATTTCGTAGGCAATTGAATGCGAGTTAATACCTTACAGATAATTTGTTGCCATATGGCAACAAGCTAAGTTTTAAAAATCAATACAGCTATTAAAGCTCCGAGTGGAGAAAAATGTATATGCCAAAGCCTAGAATAAACATTTTCGTATACATTTTATACAAAATTATCTCAAAATAGTACATTAATTAACTTAAAAATAAAAAAAAAGGAAGGTACCAATCTTCGAGTAAATTGCGTTATACCGGAAGGCTTTTTTGTAAATGTTATATTACCGAAATGTGTGCGACGATGATAATTTATTTAATTTAAATTTGTTCTTACAACTTAAATCTTTAAAATGAAATAGAAAAGATGTTGATATTTTATATATTAGGGTGTCCACGCCCATTTAAAGTTGAATGTTGCCATATGGCAACAATGTCCCGAAAGGGTTAACAGGTCTCCAACAGCGTTGCCGTTTTAGCCATTTAGTGGCTAGATTTAGCCACCGCCGTGTTTTTTTAGCCACCAAAATTTCGGTTTTGCCACTAGCCACGTTTTTAGCCACCGCTTGTAATGAACCATAATTTTCCACATAGGAAGGATGTGGTAACTCTAATTCAATTCAGCGATTATCACAAACCGATTTAAGTGTTAAAAAACAAAACAAGTAACGCAACTATCGATAAATGCCTGTTGATACTCGCTAGTTGATAGTAGGCTGTCGATGAAAGTCCGTATAGGGATCTAACTGACTTTGTATATTGTTTGCAACTTCTACCACTTAGCAACGCCGAAGTGGAAAGAACCTTTTCCGTAATGAATATTGTCAAAACCAAAAATCGAAACAAAATGAATCATACAATGTCGAATGCAATTTTAACTATAAGATATGGCTTAGGCTTAAAGAATGTAAAACAATGTTGCAATGAATTTGAAATAACATAAGATCTCATTAAATTGATGAAGAAAGAATTAATTTATGAAGAGAAGACGACATAATGTTAGATATTGAGTGTGATATCTATTTTGTTTTAGATATAGTTAAGTACATACTATGTATGTATGAATATTTTATTTTTTATAAAAATTTATGATTTTTTCCTTATATTTTATCCAATAATTTTGTGCCTGAATTTGAAAAATAAATTTAAAACATGTTAATCTGCAACAAAATTTTTTAGCCACCATTTTTAGCCACGAACCAAATTTTTTAGCCATTTTTAGCCACAAATTAAATCAAATCTAGCCACCACGAAAATTTTTCAACGGCAACGCTGGTCTCCAAGTAGGTATACAAATGAGATCAGAACTTTAATTAAATATCAAAATTGAATCTAAGATCTTTTTTAGATGACCACACGTAGTGCGGGTCATTGTTTTTGTTTATCAGTTCGGTGCACATCATTATGTTGTTTATAGTGCATATTTCTGATTTGTTTCTGAGTTTGGTTTTTATTAAAGTGTAGAAAATTTGCGCTCCGCTGCAGCAGAGCTGTGTGGAAGCGTAAGCAAATTAAAAATAAATTTTGTGAGCTAGCCAAAACAATTTTCGTTAAGCGCATTTTTCATCAAACTAAAAAATGAAGAAAGGGTTTTCATGCGTATGCGTTCACCTTTTATCCACTTTGCACAAAACTCTGCCGAAGAGAAACACAAAAAGTATTCAAGCAAACTGTTGCTGTGAGAAAGAGACATGATACATGAACTTTCAAACGTTCTTTCAACAGTGTTGTGGCAAAATCTAGCAAATCAGTGATGTTACTTGAAAGAAGGTAAAAACCTACCAAAATTCAAATCGTCCGACCATCCGACCAACAGGAAAAAAACCGACCAGTTTTGGTAGGAAAAGCCCACTTATCACATCCCTGGTCCGCATTTCTGCAAACAATTGTTTGCGCTCAAATCACACCGACACGTTACGCTCTTTCTTTACTAGATGATTTAGTCGTCACTGAGCAAGTGGCGTAGCAACATCGAGAGTGCTTGTCGCTTGTTTGCACGTTGAAAACAATTTACTATGTTACCTAATATCAACGCACGTGGTCAATTTACTATCAAAAATTTCTCATACCCACACAATTTCTATAATTTCTGTAACCGAAATTGAAGGGCGTGCGTATTAAGCAAACTCGACTCCCAATTATCATTCTGCTGACAGTTGAAACTAAGCATTGTGGGTGATTATTTGCAAAAAAATTTACATTAGCTTTCGATATCGTGTGTGTTAGTTACATATTCCACAAAATAACAAGATTTTCTCGGATTTTCTATATTTTTCAATTTCTTTATCTATATACGCACGTAAGGGCCTTTTCACATTACTCGGTACGACATCGGATCGACATTTCTTGCTCGGTATTTCCAGCTTACCGAAACGATTCCGCGTTGCTGTGTTTTTCACACTTGAGGGAATACTTTCGGTGCGTAATCGGCAGAAAATAGGAAAACAAACATCGAAATTTGCAAAACAAAATTTTTAACTTCAACAAATCACTCAATAATAACAATAATGTCTTCTAGCGAAGACGAAGACATTATAACTTGCTACATTTATAGCCGAAACGAGTTTTTTAATGACTTTGTTCTTCTTCTTTTATTACGCCGCAAAAATGTCTGCAGTAATTCCTCAAATTTTACTGACCGGTCTTACCGCGTTGCGGTATACCGAAATTAATCCGCTCCGATTTCATGTATGCAACACTAATGTGAAAGTGCCAATTGAAATACATGTGGTCGGTAAGGTTGCGGTATACTTTCGGTAAAAACAAAAATTGTCGATCCGATACCGCACCGAGTAATGTGAAAGCGCTCTAAGTCAATTTCGGTTCAACGCATATGGAAAATTTGCGGGCGTGCGTCAATTTGAGGCTTGCGTACATATATATGTATTATTTACGCATTGCATTTGCCCGATCACAGTTCGTTCGACCGACCATAGAGCTCTCACTAATACAATCTCAATTTCAATTTTGCCTACCACTGAGTTAGACCCATGTAGCCCTGAGACATAGCGGTTTTAGCGATTTTTGAGATGTTCATGACTGAATCAGTGATGCCAGACAATCTCCGCTAAAATTCCCACAGAAATTGGAAAAAAATCCCTAATTTCCCACATTTTAAATTAAAAAAATCCCACAAAATTCCCACCGAATTTAAAGCATTTATTTCAGTAATATAAGAATATATAACAGGCAAATACGGGTTTTTTGGCCGCTGTGGTGCAGTGGGTAGAGTGGGTAGAGTGCTCGCCTGCTATGCCAGAGGTCTCGGGTTCAAACCACGGTCCGAGCAAAACACCAAAACAATTTTTCTAATTAGTAAAAATCCAATTATTGGGTTTTTTAAGAGCAGCGGTCACCTCTCGGCAGTGGGCGGCATACGCTCCGAGTGTATTTCTGCCATGAAAAAGCTTCTCACAAAAAATGCATTCGCCGTTCGGAGCCGGCATAAAACTGTAGGTCCACCCAATTAGTAGGAAAAACAAAAAGGAGCACACCTCGAATTGGGAGAGAAGCTCGGCCATAAAACTCGTCAGAGTTATAATAGCGCCATTGTATTATATTATATTATTATAAATACGGGTTTTTTAATAGCTAAAAGTATCAGTTGTACAAATTATTTGCATTGTGCAAGTGGATATGATTTTTGTTGATTTTAAAGTTGAAGCAATTGATATTTTTGGATTGAAAGGCAACTCTTACTTTACTTATACCATTTAACATATCACAACATAGTTTGTTTCGCTTTTTACATGTAACATCCGTTACAATTGAAAATAAATATTTTTTCTGATTCAGCGATTGACTGGGGTAACGTGAGTACAATTTCAACCAATTGCTTAAGATTATAAAACAAAAAATTGTTATTGTTATAGTTTTCAAAGTTTATTATTTTACTCCACCAACCTACGTAAACGTTTTAAGAAAGTTAAGAACTTACTTCAAAAATCTAAAATAAGCCTTGCTTTGAATTCTTTCCAATTCTTCATAAATAGTTTCTGCTTTTTTACGCTTATCTTCAAATGAGGCCAGGCGAAAATAGCTTTCAAGTGGCTCCCAATTCTCCAAAATTCTTTCGATTACTAACAATACAGTACGAATGTGCACAATGAAAAATAAATTACCTAAGAGCGATTATTAACACGTTTTTATTAGTTCCACCTGTATGTATGGATTTATGTAAACAAGTTACGTATACGCAGTGTAGTTCACTGTAAGTTTACTTGTACGCATGTCTGTAACCGACTCCTTTTTGCATTGAATAAGTTAACGCGAAAGCGTGTGTATGAATGGGAGTTTTTCAGTGTGAGATGTGCTTATTTTAAGTTATACTATAAATTATACATATGTAGGTATGTAAACAGTTCTGCAACCAAAAAATCCTTTTCTTATATGGACGACAACGAAATGTCCCTTTTTTCCCTCTTTAAAAATTTTGCAGTGAAATATCCCTCAAAAAGGGAAATTTCCCTCAATCTGGCACCACTGGACTGAATGGCTACAAAAGGTGTAAGGAATTTTTGTGATTGACGAAATGTTAACGTGAAGTACACATATTCGGCTATCTAATGCAATTATCGGCACGGCCTGGCTCACTGATAGCCCAGTTAGTCGAGAACGTGTGGTCCGCTCACTGACGCAAACGCCCGTATGCAATTTTTAGGTTTTTTTGAGCCCGTAGCAATCGGCTGTTTTACTCACACATTTACATATATATATAGTTTGTTTACATTTTGGCAGGGTTGCCATTTAGTCATTTTTGAACAAACAAGATTTTTACTAATCTTCAAAGTGTTATGCGGATTACTCTTCAATACACAACTGTGCATTATTTGCCAAATGACAAGAAAATACTAATTTAATCGTTTTTAAAGTTGTCGTTGACGACTTTTTTTTTATTAATTTAGTTACTTTTTTACGGCTTAATTGGTAATTAAAACACATTTTTCTTGTAATATTGTTGCTGCCCAATATATTTCCATCACACCTTTGTGATAGCTATCAAGGACTAAAACATAAAATAACAAAAAACACAGTCAGAACATTAAATTTACAATTGAAAATCCATAAAAAAATTATATTGGGAAGCAACAAGATTCTCACAAAAATCTGTGTTTAATTAAGAAATCTGTACTGAGTTTCTGTAACTCATATATTTTCTAGTATAAATAGGTGGTGACATGGTGGTGTGGATCGTATTAGTGTGACATCACTTTAATTGATTTTGTTAAAGAAACTCAGATTTATTGTGGCAATTTATAACTTTTTAATGTAGAAAAATTGCAGAAGAAGACTACCAAGAGTTATCAATTAAGAAAATACCGCCACCATTGTGGATAAATACAATTTTTGCTTTAATTTTCTGTAATATCTTCATTTATTAGGAGTGTTCAATATCTCAAAATTTTTACATATTTTTACGAATAGTTACGAATTTATGTTCAATAACCCAAAAAATTCGCAAAAGAGAGCCAAATTGAGAGAGTAAGACCTCGAGAGAGTTGATAAACGCTGCAAGTAAAATTTTCACTTGCAACTACTAGCAGCTTTAATAAAATAGAAATGTCAAAAATATATGATCACAATAATTTCAATTGGAAATATACAAACATTTTAAACGCAAATTTCTAATTTTGTACTAAATAAGTTAGCGCAGAAACGAATCTTGATGATGTTGTGGAATAGCCAAAGTAGAATTTTGTTTTCCTAATTCAGTTATTTCCATTCATTTCCAATTTCAAAAATTTCAATTACAACCTAACCTAAAAATCAAATTGTCAAAACAGCGTATCAGCTGTTTTCTTGCGAATGTTTACGATTTTGTGTTCAATTACTTTGGTTGATAATTTTCTCTTTTTCTCGTTTTTACTCTTAATTTGACATTGACGCTCTTTTTGCAAGTACTTGCAAGTAAAGTTGTTGAACAAAGCTATTATCTTGTTATTAATTTATACATATATATATATATTTACATTTTGTTTGGGATTAAAAAAAAATTTATAAACGTTTTCTTTAATTTCTTTTTAAAAATTAAAGTAATAATAAATGGTTCGTTTAAGTAGACATACTATTTTTTCCATGTGAACACATATATGTATATTCGATAACATTTTACAATCTTGTTGAGTTAGGCACTCTGCACACGGAGCGTACTGCTTTAGACGCGTATTAGATACTACAGACGAAAGCTGTACGCTTTGATGTCGCGCACGTATATTTCAATTGAGGGCTGCACACGAGTCGTCAGCTTCATGCATTCGTCAAAGTATGCTAGCTACATGTCGCTTGGCGTAATGCAGTGCTGGTAGCTAGGCGTACTACGCTTAGAAAACAGGAAGAAGAAGATGTTTGTTTACATTTTTCCACGTGGTGGAATTTATGAAAGCAGTAAAATTTGTGTAAAAAATCGGAAAAAATGAGTGTATAATGAAAGAAAATTGAAGATTCCGTAAAATTTTTCATCTTTTCTATTTAAAGCTTCGAAATTTAAAGCAAATGCCGTATTATTAATTTGTTTGTTTGTTTTGTGCAGCGATGTTTCATGTCGCTTCGTGTGCAGATATTGAGGCGTAGGGAAATCGACGCTACATGAAATGTCTCGTACGCGTCTATGACGATACGCCTCGTGTGCAGAGTGCCTTAGTTGTATAATGCTGTGAAAATTACTGTTTAAATATTTAATAACTAAAAATGTTCAACTGGCAACCCTTCTACCTTGCAACCATGCGAGCGATCAGCTGCCACGTTTTTACGTAAAAAATCAAAATGATTTTGATTTCTGCGGTACGGGCTTCTGCGTCGTACGTCGTTGAATAATCGGTTACATACAAATCCCATTAAATAGGTTGGATCAGCTGACACGGTACACGGGTTTACGTTCTCGACTAACTGGGCTATTAGTCGAGAACGTAAACCCGTGTACCGTGTCAGCTGATCCAACCTATTTAATGGGATTTGTATGTAACCGATTATTCAACGAGCTGAATTTCATGAGTTCATAAATGCTGCATAAACGAGACCATTTTCCAAGGATGCTCAACAAACTATCAAAATATGTTTTCGTTTGTTAACATGCTATGTTAACGAAACGGATATGCAACCGTTAACGTTATCAACGAAATAATTCAACAAAACTGATTTCGTTAACGTTGAAACAAAAACGGTCAACAAAAAAGTTTCGTTTTTTTTTGTTTTGGCAATGCTTTAACAAAAAGCAAAAGAAAGGTTGCCACTTGTAAGAAAAATTACTAACCATAATCTGAAAAACAACCAAGTTAACAAAAAGATACCAAATTTGATCTTTATGTGTCATGTATCAAATGTCGAGGATATTTTTTTTTGCCGGGTAGTATTATACATGTGTTTTTGTAAACTCAAAGCCAATCTTTTTCTTTTTGACTTTACATTAGCCTCATTCTTTTGCACGAAAGTGTTGCTTTGGTAAAGAACGAATAGAAACATATAATTTTTGGAATCTATGTTTTTGGAACGTATGTTCTTGTAGCATAAACATCAACCAAGTGCATAAATATCAGCCAATCGTATTCTTGTATACAGAGGTATACAGAGGCTGCACCAAGCGGACTCTACCGGTAACCATCGGTAACTACCGCAACACACCCGAACTCTGCCAGTAATTGCCGGTAACACAACCGAACTCTGCTGGTGAATGGCAAAAATTCGAATCAGCCCGAAGCCATCTAACGGGAGTGGTTGTAATAAATATTTAGCAAGTTTAGTGTTGTTTTCACGGCCGCGTAAAAGAAAAATCAACTATTGTTAAAATTAATTCGATATCGCTAAAAACCAAAAGAATCATTACCTGTGCTCAATAACAAAAAAATGTTACGAATTTTTCATAAGAACTGTCATTTTCATATGGAGAACTGCCATTTTTTACGAAAAATTCGTATCAATTTTTTTGTTATTGAACACAGCTGTTACTTTTTAGTTTGAATTACTTTTTATCAAAAATGGTAATTTCAACAGTAAAAAATAAGGCGCAACTATACAGGTCCTAGCAGTTAAAAGAGAATACGTAATTGCCTTTCGATGACCGTTTTTGATAGATGTTAAGAACAGTGTGTGTTTTGTGTTAGTTGAAAAGCGCCACTGAACACTAAAGCACTTCCACGCAGTAAACGGATGAAATACCAAAACGAAACACAATATTTTGACATTTATTTAAAACAGGAAAAAGTAGAGCGATTTTCAAATAATTTTACCATTATCATTGAGTCATATTACAAAATAAAAAATTTACCACTTGTAGCTTTTTTTATGATTTAATTACTGGGATCTCTCGGCAACTCTGTTTATAACTCGCTACACTGAGGGAAATAACGCATAGTAAAAATGAATTTTTTTTATTTGATTATCACTTGAAAATGTTCGTATTTAAAAATAATATTTTCATATCAAAATTTAGCATGGACGTATTTAAAACACCGAGAGAGCGATTGAAAGCGTAAGTGTACATACATTTGTATAGCAACCACATTCACCTGCGTATGTACCCTGCAGGGAACTCAATAACTAGTGAGCAAAATTTCTAGTTCCGAACTAGCGAAAAGGTGTCAAAAGGGAACTAGATCAATTGTAGTTAGACCCTCACCAGTTCAGGAGGAGTGAATTGAGTGACCATTATAAGACTGACTTTGATTTGTATGCAATTTCGAAGTGACAAAAATTCTATGAAAATTTTTCGTTCGTTCAATTTCCGTCGGCTTTGTATATTTCTGCAATTCTCAGATGTTTAGTGAAGCGTTTCATATAAAGAGTTTTCTATTTGCATCTTAACTTGTATGAAATGAAATGTTCCCCTAATTATGCTTTTCCGATCCCTCAGGCTTATTTTTAATTTTTTTTTTATTTTATTACTTTTTAAATATTACTGTAAATTTTTATTAAATAAATAAATAAAAAAATATTAGTTAAAAAAAAATTAAAAAAAAAAATTATCATCCACATTGACACCGACAGGATTCGAACCCGCGCCCCTCAGATTGAAAGGCACATGCGATAGTCAGTCCGCCATCGCGCCACTTGCATGAAGTGTGTCAAAGTCTGCACTTAAGCGGCAGATGTAAAACTGTAGAATTTGTAGGTACTTGTAGCTAGTTCAGAACTATCGAAAATGTGCCAATAAACGAACTAGTGTAAACTGTAGAATTTAGTACTAGTTCGGAATTATCGAAAATGTAGTGCAGAGGGTGACAATTGACACCGCCTAGGACATCGCCGTGTTAAATTCGCCAGTTGATAACATGCAAAAGAGATTTAGCTCGCACTACACCATTTCCAGGTGGATTTTAGAAAGCATCAACTGGATTTTAGAAAGAGTCCATTGGATTTTGGAAAATTTAAATTGTTTTTCCAATCAACTTTTCTAAAATCCAATTTTCACTTTCTAAAATCCAGTTGACGTTTTCTAAAATCCATCTGGAAATGATGTAGTAGTGTCGAAAAATGCACTAGAAGCGACCTAGTGATGCAAAAAAGTGAAGCTAAATTGGCAAAAAAAAGTTAGAAAACGCTGGAATTAAAAAAGTCAGTATTTTTTTAAGAAATCCCCTTAAATTTTTTTATTTGAGTTTTGTTCATTTAAATATAAAAATTATAAACGTAACTTAAAGGAACTATTCTTGTTTGAACACATATCAGACACATTTTCTCGACTAGTACGACTTTTTTTTTTTTTTTTAAACAAAAGGGCATATGTATATTTGGTATATGCAGTAAGTAAATACTAAGACCGGTATTCATAAAAAATAAAATGTCGAGTTATTTAAAAAAAAATTGGAAGGTTGAAAGCTTTTCTCAATTTTGACGTTGATTAGGCACTGACACCAAATCTCTCACAGAGAACAAAAATCGAAAAAGTGTAAAATAACATTTGAGTAAAAAAAGGCTAGAAAAAAAGCCACGAAGCTAAAACGAAAATTATGAGGCTAAAGGACAAAAAGAAATGCCAAATCTAGCCTCGAAAATGCTAACCTGGCCACACTGCTCACAAGCGGCGTTTATAACTGTAAATAGCAATTTGACGGGGAAGAAAAGTGTGTGAACAATAAAAAGAAATTTTGCATCATTTTGAATTAGAAGAACTTCTTGACGACCTGACTGGTAATTATACAAATTAGTCAAAAATATAAGTTATAAAGTGTATAATATTGAATGTTGCAGTGGCTGGCATTGAATTTCGCCATTTACACTACTAGAACGAAGCAGACCTCGCTGACGCTGTAAAAAAAGTTGGATTAAGAGCTGAATTCCGGGAAAAGCTGTTTGCATGGAGAAAGAAAAATGTAAGTAATGTATTTTTTTTTCAATAACTTTGTTATTGAAAGTGCTAGTGTGTTTTGTTAACTAAGATTAGACCTCTGCACAATACCATTTGCCTCTGCTATATTTGCGAATACTCTATGCATTGTACAATTAGTCACAGCACAATTTCAATGCAGATACGAATATAACCCATACTTTTCATTTGGAATACAAATACTATTTCTGTTTGCTCTGTTGGTGCGATTAGTGTACATTATTCGCCACGATAGAATAGAACATAATAATAACCATGTTATGAAGTATTCGCAAAACCTTGTTGCTTCTTTGGTTTGTTTGTTTATTTAATGTGCATGTGGCATTAAGGTGGACCAAAAAATAAAAGCCCAACAAACATATGTTCCATTTTTTAATGATAAGAAATGTTTTTCTTGTTCATTAAGGACTTCGAAAAAAATTATGTATCATCACTGATATAAAAGGAGAAAGAAATTTGGAGGCATTTGCACGACCTCTAAATTTTAATATATTAAGGAAAAATTGTAGGTATAGATTTCCGTATTATATTCCAAATCGGGTTGTTCTGCGAATTTCGGGAGAACTTTATTTCCTTCATAAAACCACCTTAATATGCCAATTAAGTTTCCTAACTAATGCCGAAAAAATCAAAAGAATCGAAGTATTGGTTACCGAGTTATTTTAAAATATATAGAACAGTTGGAAATATGTAGATCGTAAAAAGCTCTGGTTCGAAATTTATTTTAGACATATTGTTTCTTGGGCAAAAAAGCTTGAAATTACCCAAATTTTTATAATTGCGATGTGTCCCTGTTAATTTTTTTTTTGGCCCCTACCAATCGAAACGCCCTAGTGTGTATGCATATGCACATACACACACTCACACCAGCAGCGTAATTTTGCTGAACACAACGTCTGGATGTGTGTTTATGAAAATATGTATGTACATACATATATTTCGATTATATTCGAAGTATTCGCAAGTAGTGTACACTATTTGCAGAACCTTTTTAAGGTAATGTAATTGTCGCTACGAATAAGTAATTGTATTGGTTCTGTTTATGGTTGTGCTCTACTTGCGTTTATTCTAAAACGACAGAAACAAGTAGGTACTGTAATTGGACGGCCGCGAATATTTTGTTGGCCGTTTCGAATCCATTCGTGCAGCCTTCTAACTAAGGGTGCGTTTATGTCGGAGCAATAGAAGAAAGAAAGATAGCTGTGCGTGATATACGCTTATCGGAATAGCGCTATTGAGTGTTTATGTCGGAGCAGTGATAAGAGCAATAGTAGCGAAGAGGTCAATAAGCGGAGGTAATAGCGCTGTTCGACCAAAGCATATAGCGCTATTGAGTGTTTATGTCGGAGCTAAGCTAGCAAAGAGTGGAATAGCGTTGTTATCTGCGTATATTGAAGCTATGGTACTAGATTTGTCTTTAGTGTATTGTGGTACTTAAATAAAAATTTTAGAGTAACCGAAAAGGAGAAGAGACGTTGTTATTTTACACATAATAAATATTTACATATATTTCTGCTCCACACATACTTATCTATATATTTATTTTTTTTTTAATTTGAAAGGTTATATAAAAATTATGTATAAAAAGTAATAAAACACATAAACAATGTCCCTCTTATTCATAAAAAATAAAATAGATTTATAAAATTTTCGAAATCGAAAAATTTTATGAAAATGTCACTTAAAAATTTTTAAAACCTATTTTATTTTTTATGCATGAAGTCGTATATATTTACTTACGTGTGGACTTCATTTCACATGCTACGGCCGTCCACAGTTTATCCAAGACAAGCCTATTGGGATGATTTGGATTTCTTTGATCCCACAAAGGTTGCCTTTTAAAAATTGCACTAATGAAAGTTTCTGTGTCCATAATGAATAGCGCTAATCGAGTAAAGAAAATCAATGAATTAGTTTTCTTCGCTCTTATACTTTGATACGCGCTTATAGCGCGGCTCCGACATAAACAGAAGTACAGAACTCCCATTTACAATTTTCGTTGCTAGTATCCACTCTTTCTTCTATTGCTCCGACATAAACACTACACGCGTTTCCCATAAGGTATTTTCTCTGCTATGATAATAGCGCTAATGTGGTGAATTTCTTTAGTCACCCACTGCTCCCATTGTGAATGGATACAAGTGAAATGACTCTGAGATGTGTTTAAAACAGGTCAAACAGCTGTGCTCAGCTGATTTTAAGAGTTGCTTATTTGGTATCAAGGGTCCCAATTTCTGGCTGAGTTGCATTCGATAGTGTCACAAAATTTAGAATTAAATAGTATCATTAACAAAAAAAAAGTTGTATAAAAAATACCTTTTCATTGACTATTATTAAATAAAACCATATTTCTAGTAATAAGAGTTTGTTTTGTGTACAGGTTTATATTTATTTTGCGAAAATTTTGTAAACAAAATAATAGTTTTAAAAGTTTCTAAAAAGTACATCGAAATGCAACCATGTGCTAAAATATGCAACCATGCAAGCATCTTCGGGTTTTATTACGCAGCCATTTTTTATGATGGTCAGCAACATATTAATATTACAATTGTAATTGGGCCAATAATTTCCTTTATGTGCCAGTAAAATTCATTAAAAGAGAAATTTCCTATTTGAAATTATAAGAACATCCAATTTGTTTAAAGTATATGCAATACATAAGCGTCAACACAGAAGTTGCATTGAATTACTGCGGGTATAAAAATAGTATATTAACGTATGTATGTATGTGTGTACGTGTGTAGATTGGCACTGGAATTTGCAATTCAGCTACAAGTTTTAAAATTATTATGTGGGTGAATACTGCAGCATTGGTGTCCATATCTTTGTATACAATGACCAAATCATCTATTGCCTTTTTATTGATATTTTCAATAATACTGCGATTGGAAAAAAGGTACGTATGTACATATACACGTATTATTTAATGAATAATGTAGAAAAATTAAAAGTTCGCTTTTAAATTGCAGAGCTTATTCCTTGTTTTTATTGTGGGTCTAATTGCAATCGGTATATTGATGTTTACCTACGCATCAGCACAGTTTAATGCACTCGGTTTCATATTTGTCCTACTGGCATCGCTCAAACATATTATATTGTGGCAAACAATAATAAACAACCGAAAAGGTTTCGACGCACTCGATTATCAAGAACATGCCGATTATACAATAATACGTTCCACCAATCCCGACTACAAAAAGGCTATAATTCGCATAAACATAACACGTTCCAATCGCCAAACTATTCAATACATAGCACACTCCGATACACATTTACTAAATGCGGCCGATTTGTTGGTGATAGACGAAGCGGCTGCTATACCATTACCTTTGGTAAAGAAAATGATGGGTCCGTATTTAATATTTATGGCTTCGACAATAAATGGTTACGAGGGTACGGGACGATCGCTGTTTGAAATTGATGTCGCAGCTGCAGAAAGACAATAATGCTCCACCGCCGGTGTGTACTTTTTTATTTTGTTAAAAAAAACAATTGTTTTTAAATAGTTTCTGATCTATTTGTTATTTTCTTTTAGATAAAACTAGAGGAATCCATACGTTATAGTGAAGGTGATGACATCGAATCTTGGTTAATCAATTTGCTTTGTTTGGATGCCACTACAGTGCCGCATATTAGTTCGGGGTGTCCAACGCCAGATGTTTGCGAACTCTATTATATCGATCGTGATGCTTTATTTTCATACAACAAAGCAGCCGAATCATTTCTGCATCGTTTAGTTTCGATTTACGTCGCCTCACATTACAAAAACAGTCGAAATGATTTGCAAATGATGAGTGATGCGCCGGCACATCATCTCTTCTGTTTGCTGGGACCCATACAACGCAAAGATCAACTACCGGAAATACTTGTCGTTCTACAGGTGGCACTTGAAGGTGAAATTTCTTCAAAAACTATAAGCGAATCACTGGGTCGTGGTAAGAAGGCAAGTGGTGATCTGATACCAAGGAATGTTGCCGAACAATTTGGCGATAAGGAGTTTCCTAAGTTGGCCGGTGTACGAGTGGTTAGAATAGCGACACATCCCAATTATCAAAGGGTAAACTATCAATTTTCGTTATCATTTTTGCCTTTGTTTGTAGCAAATCCTAAGTTTCCCAATCTCCTTTACAGATGGGCTATGGTAAACGTGCTATTAAGCTTCTGCGTGATTAATATCAAGGCAAATTTACAGATCTTAGCGAAAATACTCCAATTGAGGATTGAGATTAAAATAAGCGGATTTTATCGCAGTGATCTGCTCGTATAGCGTATTCATGCGATGTTGATGAAGCCGTTGAACAAAATCCACATCATAGATGTTCCCTTGAATCATATTCGTCTTGCAAAAGAATCCAAATGCTAGCAGGAATGATTCAATATTTTTATAACAGTGTTATTGTACTAATTTAATATTAAATGCAATTACATATATGAAACTGCGCCTACATTGTTAATTGAAGCAGTGGCAATAAAAAACGTTATTGTACCTTAGTTGTAAGATTTTATATATAAATATAAATAAATAAATATAAATTGTTACTTTCTAATTAAATATTGGTATGAAATTAAAGGTAAACATGCTGCCATGGAAAGTTGTTGATAACTCGCCCAAAAAATTTAATATTTTGATGAAATTTGGAATGCAAGTTGGTATACAGACTGAGACGGTTGGTATCGCTAATTGGGACCATGACCATGTCCACTTTTCCTATATAGTCATAACTCAGAAGTCGCAGCAGATATCGCACGTTTGGTGGTTATGAAAGCCTCACCTAGGCGATTATAAAGTTTAAACCGATAAGCAAAAATATAATTTTAACTTCACTTTTAATTATTGTTTTGAATGTACATACATACATATGTATATGAAATAATTCTTACCTGGAATCTATCACTGGAGGAAATGGATAGAAAGGTGCTCCCATATCACAGCCACAGATGCATCGCCTCATTATCTGAAAATAAAGATAAAATATTATTTAATAATGTAATTAATAATATATTTATTGGAACAATACTTATCTTTCAAAAATTTTTCACGAACATTTCACGAAGATCTCACTGAAAAAAATGCACTCAGGGTTGCATAAAATAGGTTTTTCACACAAAATAATTTAAAGTTGTCCATTTTGCAAACATCAATATAATGGGTTGTAATTATAATGAAATTTATGTCGGTTCGATTGTTATTATTATTAGAAGCACCCTTTTGACACAACTTTAAAAATTTTATACTGATAAATGAGTCGATTGTCAAAACATATTAAAATCACCTAAGTCTACGAGCCGAAATTTTTCAGATTTTTCATATAATGAATTAAACAAGCCAGTGGGCCTAAAGAACATCAATTACGATGTATTGTGGAACGATTTTCCGTCATCCCTTGTCAAAACTAAAAGTTACTAGTCTCAAGCAACGAGGTTTGTGAGAGTAAAGTGATATTTGCTCTCAATGAGAAATGTTAGCAAAAAAGTAAGGATACACGAAGTTAACAAAATTTGCTAGTTTTACATGTTTTGTAATAAACGAGGTTTGTGAGAGTAAAGTGATATTTGCTCTCAATGAGAAATGTTAGCAAAAAAGTAAGGATACACGAAGTTATCAAAATTTGCAAGTTTTCCATGTTTTGTGATAACTTGGCTTACTGCTTCCATTTTCACCTTTTTTTTAAATATAAGCATATTGTTAATTTGATTTGATTTGCGTCAAGGCAAATTCATTATGGTAATGGCAGGGCGAATTCGGCAATATTTTGTTTTTCTTTTTTACTTATGTATGTATGTCAAACCCTTTGTTGGACTTCAAAAATTTTCAGTTACTTGTCAAATTTTTTACTAGCCCTGCCGGGTTGTTAAATTTTTTTCACCTCACATCTGTCAAAAATTTCCATTCCAAGGAACTTTGCTACCGATTTACACAGGCCCATAATGTGGAAGCAAACGTATTATATTAATTTTTTATAACTAAAATTTTTATTAAATACAATTAACCCCCTTATTATGGATTGTCATACGATAGCTATCGGCCGCTTGCAAGCGTATCGTATAAAATGAGTTTCCATATTATGAATTCCACACGCCCGCTAGGTGCACTATCGTGAATGACATTTGTTTAGGGTTCAATTAGTTATGCGTTAATTTTATTTCCATTACAGTCTATCGGGTTTCACACGATAGAAATTATTTCGTAATACGAAGTACCCGACTGCAAGCGTTTAGCGTGTATCGTATTAATTCGTAATAGGCCCCTAAATCTAATTATATATGTGCAAAAAATTTACTTTTATCAATCGAACTTACAGCTATTGTTTACAAAATAAAATATATTACATAAAATTCATTAGAAAAATAATTTGGTAATAAAAACAGTTTGTATTCAAGCAAAGCTTGAGAAATAAATACTTAGCATGAACAAACTCACTCAAAAATTTTGTTCGATGTTCAAAATTACTATAAACTAAAATAAAGCTCAAAGAGTTGTGGCGTTTTGATATTAAAAGCAACTTTATTTATTTCAATATTTGTTCATATTGTAATACAATAATATGGAAAAAAAAATTTTCGAAAGTTTTGAAACACGGTAACACTTCCTCAGATTTCATCAGGGTTTATGAGGTGCAGAATCTCCACGAAACCCTGAATTAGACAAAAACGAGAGCAGCAACCCTAAATTTTTGAGAAATATATATGTATTTTTACAACAACCACCTCCGGCCGCCATGCTGAACTGCCCTTCAAAAATTGACGCCATGCTGGTCTGCCCTTCAATTGCGATGGCAGATCGACCATATATCGACTTTTTTAATCGATTTTCGATGAGCTAAGTCACTGTACGTTTTACACTATGACTGCTCCGACATAAACAGAAGTACAGAACTCCCATTTACAATTTTCGTTGCTAGTATCACTCTTTCTTCTATTGCTCCGACATAAACACTATACGTGATTTCCGTAAGGTATTTTCTTTGCTATTATCTGTGGTGAGCTTAGCGCTTATCGCAGCTCCGACATAAACAGAAGTACAGAATTCCCGTTTACAATTTTCTTCGCTATCTTTCTTTCTTTCTTCTATTGCTCCGACATAAACGCACCCTAAGATAATGCGTGTGGAAAATTAAATTGTGCGCATGTACATACATACATATATGCGTGTGTATGTACGCCAATACTTTGCGACGGTTTTGCGTCCAGCTGCACTTGGCGTCGAAGAATTACATATACATGTAGATATATATGTATGTAAGTATGTACATACTTCTGCGTGGCTGCTTTAACCACCTTGCGCATTTTATGAAAGTTCACACTTTAGGGGCATTTCAGTTATTACATCTGGGTCTGGGTTAAGATAAATTTTTACTGAAACAATCCGGCTCATAATGAAAATTGGCTGCACTTGCAAAGAACTAAAAAGAAGAAGAAACATATACAACATATACCCAGCAGTAAAAATCTGAAATGAATCCTTTATGAATCACTGATGAAATTCATCATGAGGAGGCATCAGTGAATGCTTTCATATAAAGGCTGCTGAATTTTTTCAAATAAATGGTTTGCTTTCCTCATGCCTATATGACTCCGTTCGGAGCCGGCATAAAACTGTCCAATGGTAGGAAAAACAAAAGGACCACACCTCGAATTGGGAGAGAAGCTCGGCCATAAAACTCGTCAGAGTTATAATAGCGTAAAACCAATTCTTCTGTACGTTGAAAAGAGACAAATACTCCCTCAAAAACAATTTGATTGACTTTAAACTTCAAACTATGTAAATGAAAATAACTATTTCAAAAATTAATTTTTTGGATATTTGAATTTAAATTACTGAAATAAATTATGAAGCTCAAATTGCGGGATAGCTATGTATTCCATGTTAAAAGGAGAAGCCAGTGCGCAGTATAATTTTTCTTCCGGACTTCTTCTTTCCCCTTACGGCCAAAGCAGAAGCTTACAAGAGGCAAATTTGAAATTTGTATTTCCATATATTTTTTATTTTAAATATAATTTGTTTTATAGTTGTCAAATTGAAAAATTTTTCAGAAAAGCTGCCAAATGTCAAAAAACCTACCGAAATACAAGCTGGCTCATGGGGTTTTAAACGCCTAGATGGTATTTCGTTTGGTTTTTTTCAATATAACTTGCTTGCTTGCACCAACGCAAAACGATAGTGATGAATATTCAACAAAGAATGATCAATGATCATTTAGCAGTGAAACAAATTTACTGCAGGGTATATGTATAGATACACAAATGTCACTTTTCAGTTCTCCCAAATCAAAAAAGCACTGTGCTGCCAAATCGGCACGGAAAAAACAAATCGAACAGGGCGGATCAGAAATTGAACCAGCAATTTATCTGGTTTAATCGAGCTGAAATCTTTGTTGTTGCATTTACATGCAAAAATTTTTATCTGGGTTATGATCACCGTATGTGAAACACGGCTATTATTGTTAGATTAACAAAAATTCATACAGCAAGGGCAAAATGTTGATTATTTAAATATGTAATTTTTTATTTGTATCTATACCTAGTTATATGATGGTGATGAGCTGCACAAAAATTATCAGCAAGGTGAATTCCAGTGTGTGGTGGGTATGTAATGAATATACATAAGTATTTACGCATATTCAAGTACCTATATTGTGTTTTTTTAGCGCATATATGTACATATTTAAATTTTGTATGAACTTCTAAGCGCACAGATTTATATGCACTTATGAAATTGTTTTTTTTTTAATCGAAAAGGCGGATGTACATACATATGTATGTATATGCGCGTATAAAAAACACACCTATTGATGATTTATTTATTTAATACTTGACAAATCAGTGAACAATATTAATATAATGATTTTTTAGTCTTTAAACAGGATACTACGAGACTGTTCTTCTGGTAGAGCCATTATAGATTACTATGAGTGCAACGGACATTTAAATAATAGCCATCGCGATCGGATTATAAATGTTGTCGTAGAACACGTTGTTGAAAACAATATAAACTTTTAGCCCGTCAACTTCGATAAATTTTTAAATGACATACAATTACTGTCCCGAAGAGCATATTTTTATGAGATCGGAACGACATCAGATGTAAAGACACCTGCTTTGCAAAAATACTTAATTTTTATACATATATTTCAATATGATATGCTCTTTATGTAAAAAATCATTTCAAACAACATGCTGTTATATAGCACATTTAAAATCATATCATTATATTAACTTTTGTTAGCATATTTTGTAAGTTCGTTAATGTGCATATATATAAATATATTACCTAATGTTTAAAAAAAATTTGTAAAAATCACAAAAAGTATTTTTTTATTTCAACGAAGCAAATTTAATTACTTTCACATTTAAATATAATTTTTAATATTCAAATCACTATCAAATATGAATGTTTTGAATTTTATTATTTCATATTTGATGAGAATTTGAATATCACATAATTGAAAACAAAATGTTCGTATTCAAATTGCTTTCAAAAATAAAAATAGCATAAATGACTATGGTCGTATTCGATTGAACTTTAAAAATCTCAAATTCAATTCGAATATTTTCATATTCAATACATTATCAAATATGCGCATATTTGATTTAAGAATTTTGCTCTATACAGTACTTTCGTTGACGTTTTTAGTAAGATCAAATACGTTTTTATTTGATTTTACTATTTTTTTCCCTCAGTGTAGAGCATTGCCAACTCAAAAATAAACGCACTCAACTTTTCAACGTTTCAGCGTTAACGCTTGAGTTTCGTTAACGTTAAAAACGAAACGGAAATTATTTTGATAATTTGTATAACGTTGAAAACCTAAGTCGTTTCAACAAAAACGACTTTAACATTTCGGTTAGCGTTAAAATTAACGTTACGATGCATCCTTGCCATTTTCGAATTCATGAAATTAAGAGTTCACGAATTCTGCCGTATAAATGTACACTCAGAAAAAAAATCATCAACACGATTCATGTAAAATTAACACGATCGATCTTTACACATAAAACAGCAACAATTTTTTCAAATTACACGATGTTTAAAACATGATGTAATTGTAACTGTCATCTGAAAATTTTGTAAATTCAACCAAATTTTATTGTTGATACAACATGAAGAAATTTTAAAATATACAAGATGATTCAAATATAAAATTTTATTCCTAAATGTCATTTCGAATTTGGTTTATTTAACATGATGATAGTGTCGATATAAACTAAAAACAAATGTTAGAAAAATTACGTCCCAATTTTAGTGTCAATACAACATGAAAACAAATGTTAAAACAACAAGAACCACAATTAACAATAAAAGTTGGTTGATATAACACGAAAAAATGTTCAAACATAAACGTCATTTGGAATTTTGGTTTATTCAACACGATGATAATGTCAATATAATCTAAAAAAGTGTTAAAAAGAACGTGAAAACAATTTTGAAACATACACAATTTTTTCAACGTTCGAAGTTCTGCTGTTCGTGCAAAACACAAACTAATATTATTTTTTTTTTTTTTGAGAAAAAGAAAATGTTGTGCCGTGGTGGGAGCTTAGCATCATTGGCAGTGCGTGATAATGGTTTTTCGATTTATATTTTTAGTTCGCAGGTAAGTTAAAAGTGGATTGCATTTTTGTTTCTAAAAGCTTTTAATGTTCAATATTTTCTTTTTCCTCTTTATAGTTTGCAATTTTTACCACGAAGAGATGTTTAGCGAATGGAGTCTTTCACGCAGCATGCGGTGCATATACCGTTGCATTAGCGGCCAAACATTACTCGGTGCCAGTGATAGTAAGTACTATCGCCCATGTATAAACTATTCGTATGAGGACGCTTTCAATTTGGTCAGTTGTGCGGGTGATTTACTCGAATATGCTTTATTGATCTGATTATAAATTTTATATTTTATGTTTTTTTATTTAAAAAAAAAAATAAATTGTAAAATCAACAAGACTTTCTAGTTAATTTAACAATAAATTTAAGGTTAAATCAAAAATATGTTATTGTTAATTTAACAGGACAATTTCGTGTTATAGGCCATTTACATATACGAGATTATCTACTTTTTTCGAGGTTGACACAAAATCTTCGATTGAAATTCGACGTTTGTCGTACAAAAATCCGCTACCAAAAATTTGCGATTTAAAATGAATCTCGAGATTATCACGATAGTTTTCTCAATGCAACCCTGTGTTCTTCGTGTTATCGATATTTTTTTTGGCGAATTTGGGAGAAACGTCAAAATGAGAAGTAAACAAAATGGACGCCAGTAAGCATGGCCCAACAAGAATCGTATCGCAATAGTAAGTCGCTCTTCTTCTTTCTGTTTTATAGGTTATGAAATGATCGTCTTTTTTTTTAATTATACTTTCTTTAACGTGTTAATCGTGCAAAAGCTTGTGTGTTTGCTAGCGTTTTTCAAGTTAAATAAAAACAAAATATCTGCTTTTTACAGTCGTGAAAACAGCCGTCGAACGGTAGTTGCCTATTCTCTTTTGACTGCTACGACCATATTATTATTGGGTCATGCAGGTAAGGAAAATTGACAGTTGACAATCCCTCTCCCAGCAAATCTAGATTTCATGGTATATGTAAACGGGTAGATTGGCGAATCGAGATTTACTGATAATCTCGTTATATGTAAACATGGTATTAATTTAACCAGCTTAAATTGTAACATGAACTAGTTAAAATTGTAAAATTAACAGGAAGACTCAATACTTTTTAGTGTTAATTCTACAATTGCCATTCTGTTAAACTAACACTTGACAGTAGCGTTACGAACGCAACAGCCAGTATATTAAATGCAACCCTGATGTTGCGAACGCAACAACCAGTATATCAAATTTCCTTTATTTACTAAATGTCAAATTAGAATTGTAACTTTCATTATCTGTTTGTAAGCGAATCTTGCCGGTACAAGAATACAAAGTGTATGATTTTTTATAATAATTTTGGCTTTGTAAACTATACATATATGTATATATGTATATTAAATTTATTTTTAGTGAAATAAACGCTCAATCAATGACATAAGCTAATTAAACAGGAGTTGTTCATTTCTTTGTGGAAACCAGCAAGAATTTTCTCGCGTACCAAACAAGTAGTGTTAAATTTACACGATTACATTATGGCATACATTAAGCATCGTGTTGAAAAAAATTAACCACAAAATTTGTTGATTTTTGGTTGATTTCACACCATTTTTTCCTGGCTGCAGTATATGACAGAGATAAAATGGCGTTTTTACTAGCATCATTCTAAGTGTGGTAAAACACTGTTTTAAATCGACTATGACTACAGCCCATTGTCTTTCTGGAGGTGAATATAGCGGACATTAGCAGCACAGCACACATCAGAGTTGTATATCAGTTGCTCTAAAAAACTTTAGAACTTGAAAACAAAAAAAAAAACAAGAAAACTGTCGTATTTGTAATAAAGTAGTGATGTCAAAAAGCATTTTCTAATTATGCAAATTAATACACATATGTTGTTTTCTTTATTTTAACCTACTAAACAGCTGATTGCTAACTTTTTTCTACTTTTTTATTCATATTGTGGTGCTTATGTCAAACTGATGTCAATTTTGATCTTGACGCAATATGATTTCTACAATGGCGGGTTATGATTTTGACAGAAGCACCACAGAATACACAAACAATTTACATGGAGTGTGTATGTATGTACTTATATCGTACTGCGAAAACCTTCTATGATTGAACCATAGAGTTGGGAAACTATCGATAGTGCCACCATCGATAGTTTTTGATAGTTTAAAAAAAATATTGTTACGTATTTGTCGATAGCTCGATTATTTCTATCGGGTTCGTATCGCTGAATTGTTAAATAAAAGTCTTTATTTACTTCTTAATTCACACCGCTTTATTTCACGACTAAAAAGTCTACACTTGTTTTACTTCACTTGATGTTAACGCTTCTACGGTTAAGTTACGACTGACTGCGAAGCGCCTGCTCGCCGCTTTATATAGTCTGCCGCTTTATATAGTCTGCCAATTTCCTTTAGAGATGTGTTCAGTCATTTAGTGATGTGAGCTGATGTGATTATATTCGCCACACTGCCCTCCACCTAAGTCTGATCGTCCCGATCTGACACATTACTCGTTCCAAATGCTGCTAGCCTTTCCAGATGAACCACTTTCATTTTATTCCTCGGTCTTCCAATCGTTTGTATGCGATACACAACATCGTTGAGCCGTTTAATCACTTTGTAGGGCCCTTCCCAAGTACACTGCAATTTCGGGGACAAACCTTTCTTTCGCTGCGGGTTGTATAGCAAAACTAAATCTCCCTCAACAAATCCTTCTGAGTTCATCGCCTTGTCGTATCTGGCCTTCATCTTGTCACTCATGATCTTTGTTCGCTGTCTTACAAGTTCGTGTATTTCTCTCATTTCCTCTTCCAGAACGTTGTTAGACTGTATGGCATTTATTCCCGTATCGGCATTTATCCCAAATTTCAAGTCAGCTGGCAGTCGAAGTCACTACCAAAGATTACTTTTGTAGGAGTCTGACCTGTTGTATCGTGTACGGCCGATCGACATGCCATCAGGAACAGAGGAATATGAGTGTCCCAATCTCTCTGGAACTTGTCCACCACTTTTCGTAAATGTTCCTCTAATGTTCTGTTAAATCTTTCTACCATGCCGTCTGATTGTGGATGTAACGCAGTTGTTCGGGTTTTCCTAATACCCAGTGTCTTGCACATCTCCTGGAACACAACTGATTCGAAGTTCCTTCCTTGGTCAGAATGTAGCTCTATAGGTGCACCAGAGCTACTATTCTTCGGAAAACTTCCTCCAAATTTTCGAGATGTTCATCAAAGCTTTTTCCCAGTACAATTATATCGTCCAGGTACACAAGACATATTTTCCAGTGTAATCCTTTCAGTACCTGATCCATAAGTCTCTCAAAGGTAGCTGGGGCATTACATAATCCAAATGGCATCACAGTAAATTGCCAAAGACCATCGCCAACACTAAAGGCTGTTTTTTCCTTGTCTTCCTCTTTTACTTCGACTTGCCAATAGCCGCTTTTCAAGTCCAGTGTTGAAAACCATTCCGTTCCAGATAGCGAGTCCAGAGTGTCGTCAATTCTTGGCAATGGGTAACTATCCTTTTTCGTTACATCATTCAGTTTCCGGTAGTCAACGCAGAATCTCATCTCGCCATCTTTCTTTTTAACAATTACTACCGGAGAACTCCATGGACTGACTGATGGTTCTATTACCCCACTGTCGCTCATTTCTTGTATAATCTGGCTCAACATTTAACGTTTAGCTAATGGAACGCTGCGAGGAGCCTGGCGGATTGGCCTTGCATCACCGGTGTCAATCTGATGCTTCACAATATTTGTCCTGCCTGGTTTTGTACCATCCTTATCAAATATGCTAGAATACTTGGCAAGTAATTCTTTCGCCTTTCTTTTGTGATTCTCCTGCAGTTCTTCTGTCCAAGCATTTATTTCATCTGAAAGATCTGTATTGCCAGTAGAAACTTCTCCTTGGGATTGTTCGCAATTCATGATGATGTCAACCTCTTCGCATTTTCCCAAGATAGCACCTTTGGAGAGTTTGACTGGTGACTTGAACTCATTAAGTACTCTTACTGGTATACGTCCATCTTGTTTTGTCATAGCCAGGGTTTTTCCAACAAGTACATTTGATTTAGTTTCTGTTTCTGCTTCAACAACCCATAATTTGTTTGTCCCACAATCTCCATCAATCTTTGCCCAAATAATTGCCTCGGACTTTGGCGGTATCTGCTGATTCTCTTCCACGAGCACTTTCTTACTGTTGTATCTCTTATCGTAGCCAAAATTTAGCGGCACCTCCAAGTTTTTGTAACTCATAACCTTGTTTTTCATGTCAATCTTAATGCCTTGGCTGATTAGGAAGTCCACGCCAATTATGATTTCATCAACAATTTCCGCCACTATGAAGGTGTGTAGTACGACAACATTTCCAATTACAACTTCGCATGTAACTTCCCCGTACGCAATTTTGCTCCATACAATGGCACTACTTCCTTCTTTACCAAGTCAGATCGAATGATGGAATGAGATGCTCCCGTATCCACAGTCAACATGCGCTCCATTCCGTCCACCAAACCACCAATAGTAACATTACTCGTGCTTCTTCCCAACTGAGAGACAGAGATTATGGGGCATTCCATTGTGGGGACCAGCCCACGCCCCTTTTGGCTGGCCCGCTTTAGTTTAACGACTGAGTTGATTTGGGCGCTTGTTCATACCCCTCTGCCTTGCGCTTGCGCCCATCTTCAGTGCTGAACTTACTGGAATTATTGCTGCAGTGACGTGCTATATGTCCTATTTTTCCACATCTGAAGCATTTCACAGCATTACTTTTCTTTTTCTGCATTTCATTCAACGCCTCCCATATTTTGCTTAGTAAGTCTGGCATTTCCACTTCCACACGATGAGCCTTGTAGGTGGGCTTGCTCAATAGAGATGCTGTTTCCTGCGTCAAGGCATATGATACCGTTTCAGCAAAAGTTCCTTTTGGATTTGCATAGGTAGCCCGCTTCGTTTCAATATCTCGTATTCCATTGATGAAGCTTTGAATTTTCATCCTCTCTATGAATTCTTGAGGTGCTCCTGCGTTTGCCAAATGAGCTAGCCTCTCAATCTCAGAAGAAAACTCCTGTAACGTCTCATTTGGTTTCTGTAAGCGATTTTGCAATTCCATTTGATATATCTGCTTCCTGTGTTCTCTACCATAACGTCTTTCAACGGCACCCATAATTTCGTCATAGCTGTTCCTTTCGCCCTCGCTAATAGTATGTAATATTTCTGCTGCAGATCCTTTCAATGCTACGAACAGGGCAGCGACTTTGTCCTCCGCACTCCAATTATTTGCAATTGCTGTTTTCTCAAACTGTAGGTTGAATACTTGAAATGGACCACTTCCATCAAACGACGGAGGTTTTATCTTCTGTGTAGCAGTTGAAGCGATTGGACGACTTAGTTGAATATCCTGAAGACGGGCTTCCAACTTTTTTACATTGTCCTCAATTTTGTCTTGCCTTTCCTCAAGGACCTCTTTAACTTGTATAATTTTCGCATCCTGTCATCTACATTAATGTTATATGCTTCCATAGCTACTCTTAACCTTGCCTGTAGTTCAATTTTATTGCCGCTTGTACTCAGGTTTCTCTTTTCTAACTCCTTTTTAAGCTCTTGGATTTTCAGTTCGTTTAACTTTGCCATTATCCTTATTTCGTTATCCTTGTCTCTTTATCCTTGTTTCGTTATCCTTGCTTCGTTATCCTTGGTCCTGGAATTTATTTAACAATTCCAATTCTGACACCAATTGCTACGTATTTGTCGATAGCTCGATTATTTCTATCGGGTTCGTATCGCTGAATTGTTAAATAAAAGTCTTTATTTACTTCTTAATTCACACCGCTTTATTTCACGACTAAAAAGTCTACACTTGTTTTACTTGACTTGATGTTAACACTTATACGGTTAGGTTACGACTGACTGCGAAGCGCCTGCTCGCCGCCTTATATAGTCTGTCAAACGCAATCTGGAAAATTCTGGCAACACTGGAAATTATCTGGTCTCTTCTTCTAGTTCTGGCAGTTTCCTTAGAGATGTGTTCAGTCATTTAGTGATGTGAGAGTGGAACCGATTATATTCGCCACAATATTGATAGTCTTCGATAATGTTCAAAAAAATAAACCATCGATAGTACTATCGATAGAACTATCGCCGACAATTTGAAAAATTCTAGAAAACTTCGAAATCGCAATCTCTTACATTCAGTCCAGTATATTTTAGTACACGGAAGGGAAAATTTGAAGTCGAAACAAAAAAATCTGCAAAGCCTTTTATAATGTCGTTTCTATAATTTTTTACATAGACGAATATAAAACCTTAACAGAATATGCAATAGTAATGTGCAATATGGAGATTTAAAAGTTGTAAAACTATCGATAGTATACATTAATATCGATAGTTTTTGATAGTTTTGAAAAAGCTATCGATGGTATTCGATAATGTTCAAAAAAATAAAATATCGATACTATCGATAGTGCCATCGATAGTTTCCCACCTCTAATTGAACCATGGTCTCGATGTCAACAGGACAGCCAACATATCATAGTGTAAAACGTCTAGTGAGCCAGCTCATCGAAAAATCGATTTAAAAAAGTCGATATATGGTCGATGTGCCATCGCCAAATGTCAAAATGATGGGCAGACCAGCATGGCGGCCATTTTTGAAGGGCAGTTCAGCATGGCGGGCGGATGTGGTTGTTGTATGAAAAGGGACTATAATGACATGGTCGTAGCCATGGTATAAGTATACCAGGTAAAACAAACGTCAAGTTTTCGTCGCCATATTAACCACCTGACAATTAAGCAGATTATGACATTTCGTGCTGCCATACTCAATGATAAAAATCCTCCATTAATGGCATTTTCACTGCTTTGTTTTAAAAAGAAATTGTAACAATGGTATTCATAGTAACGAATTTTTTCAATTTGAATTGTAAGAAATTTTTTCAATTTGAAAAAATTACACATCCTGCAGTAAATTTGTTTCACTGCTGAATGATCATTGATGATTCTTCTGAGTACAATTTTTATTATTATTATTATTTTTTTTTTTGAAAAAAGAAACCCATTTATATTAAAAATTCAGCAGTCTTTATTTGAAAGTAGTCACTGATGCCTCCTCATCATCAGTGATTCATAAGATTCATTTCGGATTTTTACTTCGCGGAATATCAGTTTGGCCGTACTACAAAGTAGCCCCTTTCCGGTATTCTCGGTTAGTTTTTAATTTAGTTTAGTAGTTACGATCACTTTTAATTTAGGCTTTGTGATCACTCTGGTATATAGTTGGGGAGGTTTTGGAGATTGCTCTATTATAACTCCATATCGTCGCATAAAGTGCAATACCGCGTATCCGCTACCACCCAAATTTTACAGGAGACAGTAAAAACTGTTTTAATTCAAAACGGTTCGGAATTTTGCAAACCCACATCCAAACCAAGGTAGATTTTTGGATTATATTCTTAATCCAAATATCATTTTGGCGAAAAGCAGTTAAATGTGCAGTTATTGGCTTACTTATGTATTTATAAGCGGTTTTGCGTCTTTTATTTTGTTCAGTAGTGACGTATAGGCGGTTTTGCAGGCGTACGTAAAAACTTGTCTTCAATAAAGCAAAGTTATAATCCATTTCGTGTTTATGAAAGTATAATCAACTTTAGTACATTACAGTACAGTTATAAAGCCATAACACCTATTATTCGCGGTATTGGTTGGAAAAATTTCCTTTAAAAAAGCAGTTTTGAAACTTTGTCATTATTTGGAATTGCGTTGTGTGAATCTCAAAATTCTTGCATGAATGGATGGGCACGGACGCCAGGAATGTATTTTTGATGAAATCTCATTTTTGGCAAAAATGTCACGCGGTTTTGCACTTTAAACGACGATATGTATGTACACCACCATACCAAGTGAGCATTCCAGTCTATATATGTGTGTATGTACATATGTCCAATCAAATTACAAAAAAATATGTACCCTAGATTTTAACAATATGAGTTGCATATTTCCGCGGTGTAATAATACTAAATATGGCTGCAAAGACGGTGATATAAAATTTATCCAATTTCCGACGATACCCTTTATTCGCGGAGAGTGGATGAAGAATTGTGGAGTAAGCGAAGAGGAGCTACCGGAAGTTCCATAAATCTGCTCACTAGTGCCCTTTCTCTTTCTGTCCTTTGATTCCTGAAATACCCAAACTTTCAACCGAAAATCTACGCATTCAAAAAATAAAAGTCTGGCATCGCTATACTCCAAAACTGACATAAGATCAAACTTCAAAAATCTGCTTTTTAATCAAAAAGACAGCGTCAAAATGACAATGCACATACCTGTATTTTTTATACCATGGTCGTAGCAAGCAGGTCAGAAACGCATTTCTGGAATTGGGAATTGAAAAAACCAATTCATAATTCCGAAAAGAAATTAAAGCCGAGTTGCTAAAACGCAATTCCCAGAGAGGGCGTAAACGCCAGCCAATTCACGAATAACATGTGTAAGAATGTAAAATCAACAACCTACAAAACAGAAAGAAGAAGAGCAACTTATATTGCATTCAATATCGTTATTAGGCCATAACAACAACTTCAAAATCAGCTGAGCACAGCTGTTCGACCTGTTTTAAACACATCCCAGAGTCATTTCACTGTTGGCCCATGATCCAATTAAATATATATACCGTGATATTGGCCCACTGATTAGGTTTGGGTAACTCAGCACTGAGTTATGACTCTGTGTCGACTCCCATTTTTAAAATTTTAACCACAATATTGTTATTTTTTAGTTGCAATTTTGAAGTGGGGTCAAGCCTTTGCACCCTGTATACGCTCGAGTCTTCCAATATTTGTGTCATTTTATTGTTATAGTCGTTTATTTCCATTGCCACTGTTTTATTTCCTTTATCCGAATTTAGAATTTTAATATTATTATTTTGCCCAAGAAACTTACTTGTTTGCTCCACTGCAGGGCCGTAGCCAGGAATTTTTTTCGTGGGGGGTTTATCGATGTGATTTTTTTTTTTTGATAAAAATATATAATCTATTTCGTACACTAAATAAAAATAATAAAAAAATTCTGGTTTCTAAAGTGCTATTTAGAAGAAAAATTTTTTTACAAAACTTTTGATTTTCAAATTAGGGTTTTTATAAGAAGTTTTAAAAATCAGGAAACTTTTATTCATTTAAAAATTAGACTTCTATTGCAAACACAATGAATACATTATTTTTGGCGATTTTATCCAAATGAAAAAAAATAATATTTTATGGACGAAAAACTCGGTTAGATTAGATTACCCAGCTGTTTTCAGCTGTAATAGTCCGCCCCAAGATTTTTAGCTTACTCTAACTTGTTTTTTTTTTTTGCAACTTTGTTATTTGACATCCGATTTTTAAAATTGATAGATATGTCATTATTTTAGTCTTTTGAGCAGAGTTTGAAATTATTTTCAGCTTTTTTTTTCATTTCCATTGAATTTCATTTTCATTTGAAAATTAAAAAATAAACAGCGCAGCAGAAGTATAAAAAATAAAAAGTTCTACTGAAATTACACAGTAAAGCAACAGCACAAATAAACTAACAAATATATTCGACTGTTCTGTGCTTCGACTACAAATATTTTCAAAGGAAATCGAAATTCAAAAGTTCTCAAAAAATTATGATAACTTTCGCAAAACAGCAACAGCTTATTTTGTGAGACTGTTGGTGTTATGCTGACAAACACTGCTTGGGAAGCTATATATTTCCCTCTAATGTCCTTTGATCTGTGAAGTCATATAGTTGGGTGACCTAGCCGGGTTTTTCGACCATAAAACATCCTTTTTGTTTCACTTGGAAAAAATCGCCAAGAATAAAGTATTCATCGAATCTTTTTATTATTACGCTTAAAATGTTTGCAATAAAACAGAATAATTTTTAAAAAGAATAAAACTTTCCTGATTTTTACAACTTCTTATAAAAACCCCAATAAAAACTAAATTTTTTCAATAATCGTAAAAAATCAATAAAATGTTGACTTTGAAAAGTTAGTATTGAAAATAGGTGAAATCGGAATATAACAACTCACACATGCCATATACACATGGGATCTTTCGAAAAACACACAAAATCTTATAATTCAGACACTAATATAACCCGAGTAATGAATTTTCAGCCATGCAATGACTTTATTTATGAAGTTATAAGGCAATATGCTAAAATTTTAGAAAAAGTGCGATGATTGACTGCCTTATTCCGGAGTGGTAACATAATTTAATTTATAAGTGGTATGTCGTTAGAAGCGTACTTTAATTATCTTTCGAACGGAGTAGATACGGTTTGCGGGTATTTGTAACTTCAGCGAAAAGAATTTTTGATGGAAGTTGTAACCAAAAAAAACCCAAAATTACCGTTATCTCAAAACCCTAACTACAAAAAAATGGTTTTGACCTCAGCAGGTTCATGCCAGCCCTCCAATATACTTGAAATTCTTGGTATTTTCTCAAATTAATTATTTGTAAACTAGTGTTTTCAACATATAGCTTTGAATATGATAGAAGTAAAATTTATCTACCAGAATTTCGCGGGGGGTCAAACACCCGAACCCCCCCCCCCCCCCCCCCACCCCCCCCACATACGGCCTTGCTCCACTGTATCAATTATTGCACAATCCGTTTCAGTATATGTATTTGTTTTTGTGTGATTTTTTACCAATAGTGAAAATTTGGTACGCGCCTCCTCTTGTCGTTCTCTGTTCTCAATGTGTGTCTTATTGTTTTTAATATTAAGAAAGTAATTGATTTTTAATTTTGTAAATTTAATGTTCTGATTGTGTTTTTGTTATTTTGTGTTTTTAGCCCTCGATTACGATCACCGAGGTGTGATTGAAATATATTGGGAAGCAATAAAATTACAACAATAATGTGTTTTAATTAAGACATAGATCCGGAAAAATTAAACAATTTATAAATAAAAGGTCGCCAACGACAACTTCATTTAAAATATTGTAATTGATCTTATCAACTAAGTTTATATTGGCACACATATGTTATTTATTTATCCATTAGATCAATTATCGGCACGGCCTGGTTCACTGAGCTGGTGCTGAGAACAAGCTTCTCACACGTATTTAATACGTGAGCAGTGATGCCGAAATTGGGCCTTTCGGACCAAATCTGGTCCGATAAATTTACTTTGGGCTGTTGGGCGGCGAAAATCAATTTTGGTCCGATTTGAATATTTTTAGTGGAGATAATTTCTCTGACGCTAAACATTTTATCTTTCCCGTGTAAAGTTCTTTTATTGTTATATCTAAATTCGCTTGGGAATCGTCTCGCATGCCAAGTTTAATGAAACGTTAAAATCAGACAATCTGACATTTATTTTGCAAATAAAATGCAAATAAACACAATTATGTTTAACTTAAAAAGCGCCAGCGAACATACGATTAGGTTGGAGTGGCTGCCATAGAGTCGCACTTAGGCCAGTGCAGAGGCCCGTTGTGATACCACAAGAAGAAAACGGATTACTCCTCCTTTTTGAACCAATTTGAGAACTTAATGCAGTTCACCAGGGCCCTCACTATGTATGTAGATCTATTTAAAAACGAAATGCGATTCGAAAGCACATTCTTATTGCATAGAATATATCGCTAGCTTAGAGTGCAAATTGTGTAAGTCCTTTTTTTCAAACTGTTTAGGAGAGACCAAAAACAAAAAATAAAAAAATTTCAAAATGAAAAAAAAAATTTCTGTACATGTAAATATTGAGGACTTACACAATTTTCTTCGCTTTTTGGACTTACACAATTTGCGTATCCCTGAATAACAACGAGTAGAAATGTGATAAGAGTCACAGACTTGTTTAGCGCGGTGCGTATTTGATTTTTCTAGCGTTCTACATACAAATACACTTTCTCATAAAAATGGACTTACACAGTTTGCACTCTAAGCTAGCGATATGGAATAGAACTCGAAATCGAACGAATGTTCTTTCGAATTAAACTACAGAGTGAGGGCCCAGGTCCTTTATGTCGACGTCCGCGACTTTGCATAGGCTATCCAGGAAGGAAGTCCGAAGAAAGCGTCGTCTTGCGCTGTTAAGAGCCGAGCAGTGGCAGATGAGGTGTTCGATTGTCTCCTCGCCTCCAGCTTATGCAGCCTCTGCGGTAGGGTGCACCTAGCCTCTCTGCGTGTTTCCGATCAGGCAATGTCCTGTGAGTTCCCCCACAAGGTTCGAGATGTTATCTCTCCTTAGAGCACTGATTAGATCACTTGTGAACCCATTTCTGCCAGGTTTGCCTTGATGTTCGACATACTGTCTTCTGTTGCCATCTATTACTTGCTAGTTTATAGATATGTTGTTTAAGAATTAGCTTATTTGTGGCTAACGGCATTCCTATGCGTTCTTTGTCAGGAAGAACCTGCTCGGTAGTGCCCTGCCTCGCAAGTTCACCCGCCCTACAATTGCCATTGATATCCCTATGTCCCGGGACCTACACGAGGTGCAGACAGGTCTGTTTGGCCATCTCTATTAGAGATCGGCGACAGTCTAGTGTTAGTTCTGAATTGAATGAGTGGGAGCCAAGATTATTTAGTATGTACATATGTATTTAAAAATAAATATGTAATTCCATTTTAAGTTGACTTCTGATATGTACGGATAGAAATGGAGATGGCTCACCACTTATTCCGCAGCCAACAGCTTTCACCATGATCCAAATAAAGAAGATTGTGCACTCAGCCATATTCAGCAAAATATTCATCCGTGAGACTGGGTTCATTTTGGTTAGTACGTCATGAACTACCTTATCGACGAGAAAGAAAATTTGCTAACAGCCAAAAAATACCTTTATTGAACTATTATTCACACAAATAAATACGCGGCACTTCATTTTTCTTTACTTAAAATAGTTTTTTAATATAAATTTCACATTTATCGCACACAATCTTTAGTTATTAGAAAACCGGAAACGAAATTGGGTGAAAGAGAATTTATGTTACTACGTCACTAAACATATACCCAGCAGTAAAAATCTGAAATGAATCCTTTATGAATCATTGATGAAATTCATCATGAGGAGGCATCAGTGAATGCTTTCATATAAAGGCTGCTGAATTTTTTTCAAATAAATGGTTTGCTTTCCTCATGCCTATATGACTCCGTTCGGAGCCGGCATAAAACTGTCCAATGGTAGGAAAAACAAAAGAGCACACCTCGAATTGGGAGAGAAGCTCGGCCATAAAACTCGTCAGAGTTATAATAGCGCAAAAACAATTCTTCTGTACGTTGAAAAGAGACAAATATTCGTTCAAAAACAATTTGATTGACTTTAAACTTCAAACTAAATGAAAATAACTATTTCAAAAATTATTTTTTTTGGAAATTAGAATTTAAATTACTGAAATAAATTATGAAACTCAAATGGCGGGATAGCTATGTATTCCATGTTATAAGGAGAAGCCAGTGCGCAGTATAATTTTTCTTACGGACTTCTTCTTTCCCCTTACGGCCAAAGCAGAAGCTTACAAGAGGCAAATTTGAAATTTGTATTTCCATATATTTTTTATTTTAAATATAATTTGTTTTATAGTTGTCAAATTGAAAAATTTGTCAGAAAAGATGTATACATACACAAATGTCACTTTTCAGTTCTGCCAAATCAAAAAAGCACTGTGCTGCCAAATCAGCACGGAAAAAACAAATCGAACAGGGCGGATCAGAAATTGAACCAGCAATTTATCTGGTTTAGGGCCGTTTACTCAACCTCTGATTAATGCTAACCGGAGGATAAAGGCCCGGTTAACTTATGGACTGCATTATCGACCACATGATAAATACATGGTTTGATGAAGTCGGTAATGATGTTTAACCGGACTTTTACCGTGATTAGCGTTAATCAGAGGTTGAGTAAACGGCCCTTAATCGAGCTGAAATCTTTGTTGTTGCATTTACATGCAAAAATTTTTATCTGGGTTAGGATCACCGTATGTGAAACACGGCTTCAGTATAGCCGTATCATCTGCGAAGGTTAACGTGACAAGGCTCATGATTCAAATAAAAAAGATTGTGCATTCAGCGGTCCCGCTATGCGTTCATCCAAAATTTGACAGAATCAGCTGATTTAGGGCCGGTTTCACCATCTCCGGTTAATTTAATCGCTGGTTAGTTTGACGTAAATTGTATGGCGAGCTGTCAAATAAATTGCTTAACCGGGCAAAAATCTCTGGTTAAGTGCTTAACCGGAGATAGTGAAACCGGCCCTTAGGGCCGTTTACTCAACCTCTGATGAACGCTAACCGGAGGACAAAGGTCCGGTTAAGCTATGCACTGCATTATCGATCATTTGTTAAATACATGGTTTGGTGAAGTCGATAATGATGTTTAATCGAACTTTAAGGGCCGATTACTCAACCTCTGATTAACGCTAACCGGAGGATAAAGGTCCGGTTAAGATGTGCACTACATTATCGACTATATGTATAAAGTGTGGATTGGTGAAGTCTATAATGATGTTTAACCGGACTTTTACCGTGATTTGCGTTAATCAGAGGTTGAGTAAACGGCCCTAAACGTTGTTAGCGTTAATTAGAGGTTGAGTAAACGGCCCTTAGTGACGTAATAACATAAATTCTCTTTCACCCAGTTTCGTTTCCGGTTTTCTAATAACTAAAGATGTGTGCGATAAATGTGAAATTTATATTAAAAAACTAATTTAAATAAAGAAAAATGAAGTGCCGCGTATTTATTTGTGTGAATAATAGTTCAATGAAGGTATTTTTGCCTGTTTGCAAATTTTCTTTCTCGTCGATAACGTAGTTGATGACGTACTAACCAAAATGAACCCACTCTCACGGATGAATATTTTGCTGAATATCGCTGAGTGCACAATCTTCTTTATTTGAATCATGACAAGGCTTGCGTTCATGATTCAACTAAAGAAGATTGTGCACTCAGCCATATTCAGCAAAAAATTCATCCGTGAGACTGGGTTCATCATCAACTACGTTATCGACGAGAAAGAAAATTTGCAAACAGGCAAAAAATACCTTTATTAAACTATTATTAACACAAATAAATACGCGGCACTTCGTTTTTCTTCATTTAAAATAGTTTTTTAATATAAATTTCATATTTATCGCACACAATCTTTAGTTATTAGAAAACCGGAAACGAAACTGGGTGAAAGAGAAATTATGTTACTACGTCACTAAATCAGCTGATTCTGTCAAATTTTGGATGAACGCATAGCGGTACCGCTGAATACACAATCTTCTTTATTTGAATCATGGCTTGCGTTATTTGGCAGAGCGCATAATTCAAATAAAGAAGATTGTGCACTCAGAGCGATATTCAGCAAAATATTCATCCGTGAGCCTAGGTTCATTTTGGTTAGTACGTCAGCAACTACGTTATCGACGAGAAAGAAAATTTGCGAACAGGCACAAAATACCTTTATTGAACTATTATTCACACAAATAAATACGCGGCACTAAATTTTTCTTTATTTAAAATAGTTTTTTAATATAAATTTCACATTTATCGCCCACAATCTTTAGTTATTAGAAAACCGGAAACGAAACTGGGTGAAAGAGAATTTATGTCAGTACGTCACTAAATCAGCTGATTCTGTCAAATTTTGGATGAACGCATAGCGGAACCGCTGAATGCACAATCTTCTTTATTTGAATCATGGGCAGAGCGCTTGTGTAAATTAAGTATAATACAGGCCCTAGAACGCTACCTTGTGGAACTGCAGCAGAAATGGGATGGCTTTCGGTTGTAAAACTTTTGTGCCTTAGAGCGCTTTCACATTACTCGGTGCGGAATCGGATCGACATTTTTGGTTTTTACCGAAAGTATACCGAAACCTTACCGACCACATGTATTTCAATTGGCACTTTCACATTATGCCCGAATCGCAATTTGGCGTTAGGTCGGTCGCGCGTTGATCGTACCTCAAAGCCGCTTCACACTGACATTCGATATTAGATATTGGATTGCAAACATGTTCACTGCCACTAACATATTTTCTTGAATTTTTTCATAAATTTCTAATTTTCCATCGAAAGAAATCAATTCGAATATATTTTATGTCAAACGCCCGACCTAGTAGAGAAATGTTCAACTCAGGCGTTATACAGGGTTGCAATAAACATACGATATTACAAAAATTTTACGATCAAACGCTTGAGGTCACAATGCGATTTGCTCCATATATTTCCATACATTTCTACTCGTCAGAAGCGCGACCGACCGAACGCCAAATTGCGATTCCGCCATTAGTGTTGCATACATGAAATCGGAGCGGATTGATTTCGGTATACCGCAACGCGGTAAGACCGGTCAGTAAAATTTGAGGAATTACTGCATACATTTTTGCGGCGTAATAAAAGAAGAAGAACAAAGTCAGTAAAGAACTCGTTTCGGCTATAAATGTAGCAAGTTATAATGTCTTCGTCTTCACTAGAAGACATTATTGTTATTTTTAAGTGATTTGTTGAATTTTAAAAATTTATATTGTAAACTTCGATGTTTGGTTTCTTATTTTCTGAAGATTACGCAACGAAAGTATTCCCACAAGTGTGAAAAATACAGCAACGCGGAATCGTTTCGGTAAGCTAAAAATACCGAGGAAAAAGTGTCGATCCGAAGTCGTACCGAGTAATGTGAAAAGGCCCTTACTCGAAATTTTCTACCTGTTATAAAGCTTTCTAGGATCCCCCAGAGATTATAAGGAAGTGTTTATTTTATTTTATGCAAGAGCCCTTCTACCCATACTTTATCGAAAGCTTGTGTGAATCAGCTGATTTAGTGACGTAGTAACATAAATTCTTTTTCACCAATTTCGTTGCCGGTTTTCTCATAACTAGGGCAACCAAAAAATTGCTCTAAAAAATGATTTTTTAGCGCTAAAAAATTGCCGTTAAAATTAAAGAATTGGCACTTTTTAGCCTTAAAAATTTTTTTTTATTTCAGTCCATTTTCTTAAAACATAAAACAAAATAAATGAAACTCTTAAAGCTCCTTTTGTTAAAAGTTCCTTTTAATTAAAGAGCCATTTAATCGTACTTTAAAGTAGGAGTGATTTCATAATAATATAATATTAAAAGGCTCCTTTAAGCGAAAATATTGCAAATGACAATGGCGTCTTCGACAGTTTCACGTCAAATTATAGTCATAAATTTAAAAATATTGAAATTTATCATTTGTTTTTTTTTCTGAAAATAAATAAAAAAAAAAGTAAAAAGAAGCATAATTTGGAAACCCAGTGCAGAAAAAATAGGAAGCGGTCATCCAACCTCACAAAAGAGGAAGAAGATGAATCTTGCATTATAGGATTGAACAAACAAAATCGGTTGAAACATTTTAATAAATTCTTGATATTTGATTTTGAAGGACTGCAGAAATTAAATTTTTTCCGGCAAAAGGGATTTTTAAATCACTTAATTGCCCGTTTTTCGGTATTTAACTTTAAAGGAACTTTTATCTTGAAAAAGACTTTATGAAATCGATCAACAAATTAAAGGCTCCTTTAGATTTTAAATTAACTTTTAATTTGATTATGAAATCGGCCCCAAAGTAAACTAAAATAAAATAAAATAAAATAAAATAAAATAAAATAACAAAATGTAAACTTTTAGGTACATGTCTCAGAAGAGAAAGACAATATGCCGGAATCGTAATTTGGCGTTAGGCGTTGAAGTGAAAAAATGCTAACTGTCACTAATATATTTTGTTGAATTTTTTACATATTTAATAGCTTTTCATCGAAAGAGAACAATTTGAATTTATTTTTTCATCGATATTTAGAAAAATTTTACGATCAAACGCTTGAGGTCAAAATGCGATTTGCTCCATATATTTTCATACATTTCTACTCATCTGTCAAAAGCGCGACCGACCGAACGCCAAATTTGGATTCCGGTATAAAAAATTTAATTCATATTGCCACATACGGCATCCCCGATCAACACAACAAAAAAATGGGAGCGAGAGCGGAGCTCGCAGCAAAAAAAATTGGGAGTTAGGAGCAGAGCCAGGGAAAAAAAATGTTTGAGAATGGAGCAGGAACGTAGCTAAAGAAAAAACAAACTTTTGCTCCGATGGCCTGGTTGTGAAGATTAAGGGCCGTTTACTCAACCTCTGATTAACGCTAATCACGGTTAAAGTCCGGTTAAACATCATTATCGACTTCACCAAACAAACATTTGCCATGTGGTCGATAATACAGTTCTTCAGTTACCCATCCCTTCGCCCTCCGGTTAAGAATTGCACTGCATTATCGCCCACATGTTAAATTTTTGGTTTGATGAATTCGATAATGATGTTTAACCGCACTTTAACCATGGTTAGCGTTAATCAGAGGTTGAGTAAACGGCCCTAAACGAAATATATATGGGGGGTTAGATGTGCAATAAAGTTTTGTTGAAATTACCCGACGTCTATACATGCCATATCTGGAGCAATTCAATTGACAAATTCAAGCGACTAGCCAATCAGAGAGCAGAAAATCCGTATCAAATTTCTTCCGATTTTTTTTTTGGAATTTTCATTTAATAGTCAAATTAGCATAAATTAGCATTTATTATGAATTTGGCAATTTTTAGCTCTATCAAAAGTAGGTCAGAATGTACTATTTTTCTTAAAAACTACCCTAAATTGAGCATTATGTGATAGCTACCATAGAAAAAAACTTGCTTGTGCCAATTTTTGGTTGCCCTGCTCATAACTAAAGATAGTGTGCGATAAATTAGAAATTTATGTTAAAAAACTATTTTAAATAAAGAAAAATGAAGCGCCGCGTATTTATTTGTGTGAATAATAGTTCAATAAAGGTATTTTTGCCTCTTTGCAAATTTTCTTTCTCGTCGATAACGTAGTTGATGACGTACTAACCAAAATGAACCAAGTCTCACGGATGAATATTTTGCTGAATATGGTTGAGTGCACAATCATTTTATGCATGATTCAAATAAAGAAGATTGTGCATTCAGCGGTACCGCTATGCGTTCATCCAAAATTTGACAGAATCAGCTGATTTAGTGACGTAGTAACATAAATTCTCTTTCACCTAGTTTCGTTTCCGGTTTTCTAATAACTAAAGATTGTGTGCGATAAATGTGAAATTTATATTAAAAACCTATTTTAAACAAAGAAAACTGAAGTGCCGCGTATTTAATTGTTTGAATAATAGTTCAATAAAGGTATTTTTTGCCTGTTTGAATATTTTCCTTCTCGTCGATAACGTAGTTGATGACGTACTAACCAAAATGAACCCAGTCTCACGGATGAATATTTTGCTGAATATGGCTGAGTGCACAATCTTCTTTATTTGAATCATGCAAACAAAAGACAAAATAACCAAAGAACAACAACACAACGTAGTCTATTAAATAACATGTAAAGGGAACGAAAATGATCTTTGCAACAAAAAATATATAGGCACAACAAAACGTGCATTAGGAATAAGAATAGGCGAACATAAAACAGACGTTAAAAACAGAAAGTCGACCACAGCACTAGCGCAACACTTGACCAACACGGGACATGTAGCAGACTTTGATAACACAAGAATATTAGACATAGAAAAAAGAACAAGAAGAAGATTAACATTAGAAAGTCTGCGAATACAGCAACAAATACAAAATACAATGAATTTCAAAGAGGACGTCCATAACATAAATTGCGCCTACAGATCAATACTAACGAGTAGAAATAGAATTGACGAATGACAGTAGGAAACATAGACCACGATAATTATGTATATATATATAAATATATAAATGTAGTGTAACGTAACTTGTTGAATATTTAAAATGTAAGTGAAAAGTATTTTGTTTAAAAGTGTTCAATTTTTAGGTATAATATTTATTGATGTCATATAATTTATTTATTTATGTATGTATATGTATATAGTATCAGTCTGTGTATTTATGTTGTGTGTTTTCTTCTTTTTAATTGTTTAAATAAATAGACTCCCTGACAGCCATGCCGCTGTCACTCCAATTGGTAGATTTCACTCCGATTTTGACCTCCTCACTCCGCCACTCCCTCTTGGACTAAATCACTCCCACTTTTTCATGTATGAAATAATTCAGAAATTTTGAATCAACTTTCAATTTTGTATGTATAAAATTACAATCTGGCAGCGTTATTGTTTACGTCTTATAATTATGCCGCAGTGGCAACTTTTCACTGATCTTTGTTTTGTGCGCGCTTCCATGGAAAATTTCAAATCAATTGCTCTAAAATGAATAGCTGAGTTAAAATTTATAAAAACACATTATCTGGTTTTTACATTTTTTTGTTTTCATCAGAAAAGTTTGCCCTGGACCAAATGCAAAAAAATGTACATTGACAGGTAAGTTATATTTCTAAAGGATACTTTTCCATATTTCATAACCTCATATTCTCTTTCCAGCTATTTTATCAAAGAAGAAAATTCCCCTGCTGCTACAACACAGAAATTGGCCTATGATGTAGCTGTTGCAAATGACCATACTTATGTATACGATTTGGATCCTGTGGCTGCTGCCGTCTGTACGAGTGACTTCGATGCTGCTATTTCTGCTATAGTTTCCGATGATTGTAGTGCTGCTGCTATGAATGATTTGCACACCACAGACGGTGACTTCGATGCTGCTATAGTTTCGGGTGATTGTAGGGCTGCTGCTATGAATTATTTTCACACCATATGTATGGTAAATAATTGTAGTGCCGCTGTTTTCTGCGATTTTCACACCAAAGACAGTGAAAATAAAGCCGTTCAAACAAAAATTCATCGATAAATGGAAGATGAAATTTAGTTGGTTAGAAAACAAAGATGAGAAAAGCTTCTGTAAAATTTGTGTAAAATTGTTGGGAAATAATATTTCTGATTTGGAAAGGTATGGCAATTCTGATGGTCATAAAAGGGCAGAATTGTCTTTACAAAAACACAAAATACATAATTTATTTAAAAAAAAAAAACTTATCCTACTTATATATACATACTTGTACTTTTATATCTAAGGGCCGTTTACTCAACCTCTGATTAATGCTAACCGGAGGATAAAGGGCCGGTTAACGTATGGACTGCATTATCGACCATATTATAAATACATGGTTTGATGAAGTCGATAATGATGTTTAACCGAACTTTTACCATGATTAGCGTTAATCAGAGGTTGAGTAAACGGCCCTAAGACATTTATCTAATGCATAACATGCACTAATTTATGTATACAAAAGTTTATAAACAAATGTGCTATGAATAAAAACACAATTTTAATTTAATTAAATTCATTTCTAATAAATACATATGTCCTTTAATTTTTGCGTTTGCTTTCCCATATTTACATTTCTTGTTGATTTCCTTATTTTTGACATCCCACCGCAATTTCACTCCGCTCTTTCGTCCGTCACTCCGAAACACTCCGCTATATGTCAATTTTCACTCCGCTCATAAATTTTGGAACGGCATCGCTCCTCCCTGATGAAGGCTGAGAATCAAGCCGAAACGCGTAGGAGAAAATAAGAAAACTTAGTTTTGCTTATTTATTACCGGCCAAAAAGCTCTCAAAATATACAAAAAATACCTTTATTGAACTATTATTCACACAAATAAATAAGCGGCACTTCATTTTTCTTTATTTAAAATAGTTTTTTAACATAAATTTCACATTTATCGCACACAATCTTTAGTTATTAGAAAACCGGAAACGAAACTGGGTGAAAGAGAATTTATGTTACTACACGATTTATATATTGAGACGGTAATGCCAGTAGGCGGAAATGTCAAATACTGCTTACGTCACAGGACCAATAAAGCCGCGAACAACCAAACAAATAGCTGTGCCAATTGCAAAAGGAAATGACGTATGAGGAACTGATACTTTTTTCTAAAACCGAAAGAAATATGGCGGCCAGCGAACTAACATGACCTTTTAATTCGATCATGATATCAATATATACATATACATATATATATATCAATATATATACCGTGATGTTACTACGTCACTAAGGGCCGTTTACTCAACCTCTGATTAACGCTAACCACGGTTAAAGTCCGGTTAAACATCAATATCGACTTCATACAACCAAACATTTAGCATGTGGTCGATAATGCAGTTCACAACTTAACCACACCTTTATCCTCCGGTTAGCATTAGGGTGAAAACAGAATCGGAACGTAACGACACGGCATTGCGACACCGACAGTACCTTGACGTAAAACTGTCGCAGCGAAGACAGCGACTGAAACATAATAAATGCGGCAACGACCGCCCCTACAGAAGGCTCGTTGGTGCCACGTTACAGTTTTTCATTCACTGCTAAAAAGTTTTTGGTTGAGATCGTAATTTTTCAATGTAAAATAATAAATTAAATAGTTAAATTAATTAATTTAATGCTCCAGACTCTTATTACATTTGGTTGTGTATAAATACTTCTGCTTTTTTTTGTAAAGTTTCGTTAGATTTATTGAGTTGTCAAAATTTTAATATTTTATAATGCAGTGGCAACTCATCGTCCGCTCGTCGTCGTCACCAAATCGGTCTAAGTTGACGACAACGTAATTTTGTCGGTGGACGACGTCGTGCCGCGTCGTCTTTATTATAATTGCTTTCATAAGAATGTATGGGTTTTAATTTTGACAGGCTGTCGTTGTCGCAATGTCGTGTCGTTACGTTCCAATTCTGTTTTCACCCTTAATCAGAGGTTGAGTAAACGGCCCTAACAGCCCGTGCACAATTGACTTCTACCTCGCTTTGCTTCAGAGTTTTGCTTTGACATGTTATGGTACGCGTTAGACCTCGATTACGATCTACAATCGAGTGGAGCAGCAATGCATGGCGGTCGGCATGATCTAGGGTTGCACTGTGGCTAGTCATTGTCGGCTGGGCGGGGTTCTTGCCTACATTGCTGTCCTGCGCCATAAACAGAAAAAATTCATATCATGCCTTTTCAAACCAATAACGAGAAAATCACACGAAAACAACATCCGGTTTGGCCGGATGCCACGGACGGACCGTTGAAAAATTCAAATATTCAAAAGATAACCCGGAAAAATCAAATTCAAGAGGCCAGACGTCAGTTAAGTTTAAATAAATGCAATCCGAGGGAAAATGTCGTTAAAATTTGAATATGAATTTTGAATGTACGTTAAAGTCAGACGGACGTTAGCAAAACATTTGAACCAAAATTTAAATCGGACGGAAATACTGACATCAACGGAAAAATTTGAAAATAGATAATCGGACGTTATATTTAAATAATCGCGGACGGAAGAGAAAAGATTTAGAAATTTAAATTTGAATATGCGTTGAAATCGATGTGTATTTAATTTGAATGAACACTGAAAAAAAACTGTCAAAGTGAATTTGAATTTGAATATACATATATATCGCAAGAAAAAAAAAATCGTTAACTTTGAATTTAAATTTGAATCAACCGGAAGGACCGGTTATTAACAGGCATCTGGAAATACATAAAAGAAGCTGAAATTTAAAATATATGAACAATCAAAAAAAGTTAAAGGCCGAACTCACAAGGGGGTGGCGTTGCTGATGTTGTTGCAGCGCCGGTGCGTTTTTGTCCCACCCTAATCCATAGTTACTGTCGCACCCGAATACCAGTAACCCCTTACCTGTGGTGCGCCGCTGGTGTTGTTGCAGCGCTGGTGCTTTTCTGGCCCACCCTCATCCTTGGCCATCGGTGCACCTTAATTTCGATGACCCCGTTATTATTATGCGCTGCTGGTGTTGTTGCAGCGTCGGTGCTTATCGACCCACCCTCATCCATGGTCATCAGTGCACCTATGTTTTGATGACCCCATATCTGAAATCCCTATGCCTTTTTAAATAAGGGTAATCAGCATTCCCATTTAATTTTTAACAATTTTATTTAAGATTCATTCCTCTTAAAATCTAAATTTTACCTTCCCTTCATTATGGGCCGTATTACCAAAAAAAACCAACATTTCATAAATTTGACATTAATTTGTATGAACGAGAAAAAGGTCTAAAATCTTAAACACAGCAATTGTTTGGCCGTCATCAATATGACCCATTATTTATGTAATGTACAACACGTTAAATATTTGTATTTCAATTTATATGGACTAAAGGCGCCTTTTTGTGTTTTTGTGTAATCGTTCTAATAAAATATTATATTCAAAGCATTAGGGTGATCTTCAGTCAACCCCAAATATTAAATGGTCTAGCTTTGTTTTTATTATATTGCGTATCATTTCCCAACTATTTCCATATACCGAATTCGGTTTTTAGCAATTATAAAATAATACAATGGCGCTATTATAACTCTGACGAGCTTTATGGCCGAGCTTCTCTCCCAATTCGAGGTGTGTCCTTTTTGTTTTTCCTACTAATTGGGTGGACCTACAGTTTTATGCCGGCTCCGAACGGCGAATGCATTTTTTGTGAGAAGCTTTTTCATGGCAGAAATACACTCGGAGGGTATGCCGTCCACTGCCGAGAGGTGACCGCTGCTTTTAAAAAATCCAATAATTGGATTTTTACTAATTAGAAAATTTTTTTGGTGTTTTGCTTGGACCGTGGTTTGAACCCGAGACCTCTGGCATAGCAGGTGAGCACTCTACCCACTGCACCACAGCGGCACAATACCTATGTAATTTATGTATATGTATGGGCGAGCAGATGCACATAAATAGGCATATATGTACACACAGAAGAATATTAATTTTAAATAATTAGAAAAAAATGGAATTAAATATAAAGTAAAAAAAAATTTTGCTTACGACCTAGGCGCCGGTGACTGGTGCTGATGCTACTGCTGTCATTGTGCTGTTGTTGATGCCGCTACTGTAGTAACCGTGACCCTGGTGTTGCTGCTGCAGTGCTGATAATTTTTTTTTTTTTTTTGATTATTTTTACTTTATTTATTATAAAATTTTTTTTTTTTAAGTTTTTGTTTGGAATTTGGTAGCTTTTAGACAAGCTTTATCAGTTCTCTTAAATATTTGTTTAATTTTGCGATTTGTTCATAATTGTTTATCGTCGGAGTTTCGGTTTGATTATTAGGGCTGTCGGTTATCTTCGCATTTCAGTGTTCGTATCCTTGTTTTTTTTTTTTTGTATTTGGTTCAAATAGAATATGCGCTCAAATGTTGACTCATCACATAGATATTCGTGTAAAACTAACATTTATACACATTTATATCAAAAATTTTTTTTTTCTTGTTTTAGTTTTTAGTGTACATTTTATATTAGTAGGGTTCAAAAAGACGGTAACAATTTTAAGCGAAGTGAATAGCCAGTACTTTTACGCTAACACACGGATTCGGGCTGTTAATGACACATTTCCCAGTCTAACTTTCACTTATGCCTGCCAATTTCTTCTTCTTAAGCTTGGTCGTTTTAATAACGAGACGAAGTTAACGAGTATATCAGCCACTGAAAATTGGATGAACGGCATGAGCCATCACCACACATGGATAGCAAGCATTTCTTTTTTTTTTTTCTAATTTTGTTAAAAAAAAATTTCAATGTTAAGTGTTATGATTCCGATATTTTCACCTCTGTCTGGTTTTGTTATAGTTCGTTAGTTTGTTGGTTTATGGCAGCGAGTAGAAGTATATTTTGTTTTATAATTATTGCAAATACATTTTAACAACTTTTTCACTGTGCTCGTAGTTTCTACTTTTAGGGTTGTGTCATGTTCTTCGGCTTTATGGTGCGCAATACGTAAATTATTAAATGTGCCATTTTGGCATCGAATTTTGTCTCACAACTTCTAATCAAAACCGTCTAGACCGCACATGCGCGACTCACTCGACAGACCTTCTTCAACCTGCTCGACTGACTGCTTTCAACTGACTGTCAGGACCGCACTTATCAGACGACTATCTCCAACTGACTATCCTGTACTAAAATTTTTCCTCCTCAAGCGTGCCTAGCTAGACGCTCACGTTCCCCTTTTTCTGTATTCGTTTTGGAAGAGTCCCGTTTCTTTTCGTTTATGTATGGCATGGCAGTGTTGTAGTGTAGTGATGATGGTGAGAACAGAATCAAAACGTAACGACAAGACACTACGTCAGCGACAGTCTGTCACGATTAAAATCTATGCGCTATTATGGAAGCAATTACAACAAAGTCTACGCGTCGCAATGTCGTCCAACGACCAAATTACGTTGTCATCAACTTAGACTGGTTTTTAATTTTGGTGACGATGATGAGTTGCCACTGCATTATGAAATATGAAAATCATGACATTCAATAAATCTGACGAACTTTACAAAAAAAACAGAAGTATTTATACGCAATCAAACGTAATAAAGTCTAATGCATTACATTAATGAATTTAGCTATTTAGCTTATTATTTTACGTTGAAAATTTATGGTCTAAGCAAAAGAAAACCTTTAATTGTGACAAAAAAAAAATTGTAATGCGGGCATATGTACTGACAGATGTTGACACTTTTAACATGCTTAAGTCGCTGAACTCGCACTGACGTTATTACGTCCAGCATCTGTCGCTGTCGCACCGTCGCGTCGCCTCGACTTGTCTTCAGCGTAAAGTGGCGTGACTGCCGCTTGTTCAGTGGCGTGATTTTACTGTTATTTGGATGTCTATATTCTGGTGTGACGCTAGCAATAACACAAGCGAGATGGGATGCGGTTGCCATGACACACAAAAAAAAAATTACCAAAACTTTCGGAATAAAATGCCTCAAGCAATTTTCCCATGAAACTATTTCAAAATAATCGATTATATTCGCGCCCTTATAAATTTTGCTACTGTAAAATTCTATTAATGTGCGTTACGAATATTAATAGACATTTTTGTCTTACGCTCAAATCATAAAAATGGTAAGAGACAGGAAAATCTGATTAATGAAACAATAGTATAAATATGTGGTAAATAATTGATTAATTTTCTGTGAACTATCTAAATTTTAAAATTGGAACGATTGTCAAGGTTGAGATGGGAAATTTCAGTTAAGCTTTCCCCATGAGAGGCCTACTTATAGAGGTTGGCTCGAAAGCTTGCCTATTTGCAAAAAAAAATTTTCGTGCAATCTATAAAGAGTTTAAATTTGAAGAATGAATCAAAACCATATAACCATTTAAAAAAAAAATTTCAATGTAAATTTCGGATACAATTGCTCATTTAAAATTTGTTTAGACTCTTAGTTTAGGAAGAAAAGGAATTAATTACAGGATTTTGAAAAAAAGGTTACATTTAAGATATCTAGTAACTGAATAAGAAAGTACAAAACGTTATTATTGCCAGAACACCAACAATGGTGAATGAAATTTACTCGAACAAGGAAATTACTCCTGTCTAAAAAAAATTGTCAGCTGTTTCCATGGAGACAACCTCATAAGTCAACCTCGTTTTGCAGTGCAGCCACCTGTTACACTAGCCCACAGCTCAAGCACACAAGGTCGACGTGAGAGAGAATCGCTCTTCTTCTTCCTGTTCTTGGCTTATGTCAACTTATCTTCTGTTGCTTTGATTTTACAAAATTGCATGCGTTGTTCTTAGAAATAAGTTGAATGCTAAGTTGTGTGGTCACTGGCTTTTACCCCGCTTTTGACATTTTGAAGCAAACCGTCTAACGCCAATCGCATATTCTCCCTCACATGCGACGACCTGTCTTGTTTGGGCCACGCGTCATCCATTCTTCTTCACCGTGCTAGCACGTCGGCCATTATGAATTGGAAGTTATTGGAAAAATACTAAGAAAAAAAACTACTGAAATAGTGGTGCTGCCACACAGACAGAATTGAGCAACCGAAATTAACCCGTTTATGATCGATATCAGCATTGATATCGATGGCAAACCATAACAGGCCTGCTTCGCTTCGAAGACCTGACGAGGGAGCGAACAGGAAAAATGGTTCGCCTGTAAGGTTGTTGCGATAATACTCAACTGTTAACTACGTGGGGCACGACTCACCCCTAGATAAGAGTCTCAAATTCTACCACAGCTAACCGGGCAACAGAGGCTCCATCAGGTTATATGGTTATATGAACATGTCCAATCTAGTAATGTATGAAAATCCGAGATTAATTGAAAGTCAGGTATAATAAAAAAAATTCATTGGGAAAAAAAAACCAAATGCGTAAGTCCGGTGTTGCGGTGTCTCTCTATTGGCTTAGGCCAGAGAAGCCTAACCCCCTAAGTGCCGATCTTGGTCGGTCTTAACAACCTGTTCCCCCGGGCTGATCCAACCCCGCACGCTGGACCCAGGACAGGCGGTCTTGAAAAAGACCCTTGGTCCGCTGGTTTCTCGCCCCCCGGAATGGGCTTTACAAAAAAAGAAAATTATTTTGTTTCCTATTTTAAGGCTTCGCGGCCTTAGACATTTTTTTTACAGGAGAACGCGTCTAAACTCCGAATACAATCACCTTTGTTATGGTACAGCTTTCGACCTCGATTACGATCTACAATCGAGTGGAGCAGCAATGCATGGCGGTCGGCATGATCTAGGGTTGCACTGTGGCTAGTCATTGTCGGCTGGGCGGGGTTCTTGCCTACATTGCTGTCCTGCGCCATAAACAGAAAAAATTCATATCATGCCTTTTCAAACCACAACGAGTAAAATCAAACGAAAACAACATCCGGTTTTAGCCGGATGCCACGGACGGACCGTTGAAAAATTCAAAAATTCAAAAGATAACCCGGAAAAATCAAATTCAAAAGGCCAGACGTCAGTTAAATTTAAATAAATACGAACCGAGGGAAAATGTCGTTAAACTTTGAATAGGAATTTTGAATGTACGTTAAAGTCAGACGAACGTTGGCAAAGCAATTAAACCAAAATTTAAGTCGGACGGAAATACTGACATCAACGGAAAAATTTTAAAATAGATAAGCGGGCGTTAAATTTAAATAATCGCGGACGGAAGAGAAAAGATTTAAAAATTTAAATTTGAACGTACGTTGAAGTCGATGTGCATTAGAGTTGAATAAATATTGTCAAAAAAAAACTGTCAAAGTGAATATAAATTTGAATATTTATATCGCAAAAAAAAATCGTTAAATTTGAATTTAATTTGAATCAACCGGAAGGACCGGTTATTAACAGGCATCTGAAAATACATAAAAGAAGCTGAAATTTAAAATATATGAACAATCAAAAAAAAAGTTAAAGGCCGAACTCACAAGGGGGTGGCGTTGCTGATGTTGTTGCAGCGCCGGTGCGTTTTTGTCCCACCCTAATCCATGGTCACTGTCGCACCCGGGTATCAGTGACCCCTTACCTGTGGTGCGCCGCTGGTGTTGTTGCAGCGCTGGTGCTTTACTGACCCACCCTCATCCTTGGCCATCGGTGCACCTTAATTTCGATGACCCCGTATCTGAAAATCCCTATGCCTTTTTAAATAAGGGTAATCAGCATTCCCATTTTAAATTTACAAAATTTATTTACAAATCATTTCTCTTACCCTACTAAATGTGTGTATGGATAGCTTATTATTCCTTTTTTTTTGTTCTACATATATATTTATCATTGAAGGGGTTTTTTTTTTTTTTTTTTTTTTAATTTTCGTTATATACAATGGTTAACACCTTCACTTAGGGCCGGTTTCATTCTTATAATCCTAAATAGTTTAAGAGACAATTTTAAGTGTAGCGTTTATTAAGGTCCAAAATATATATATGTATTTTCTTTATGATTCAACATTTCAGGGTTCATTTACTACAATTACAGTATTTCTTTTAATTTGTTTGAAATAAGCGGTTTATTAATCGTTTTGTACTTATTAAAAATGGAAAAATTTTTTTTTTTGGTTTTTTTTTTTTTTTTTTTTTTTTGCAAAACTCAAGCGTAGGACTTAACACGTAGGATATGCATACATACATATGTACTTATGGAAGTGCTTATATTATATGGTACATGTGTACATACCGCCGGCGCCGGTGGTCGCTGCTGCTGCGTTTGCTGCCGTATCTGCTGCTGCTGTCACCGCTTCTGCCTTTGCTGCTGCTGATGATACAGGTATTTTGCTTTATTTGTTGGCTTAAGCCTTTTATTATATAATTTTTTTTTTTTCTACGATAGTGCGTAACTTACAGCCAGTACTAATGGCCTTTCACATGCGTTTGGGGTACTTTTATGTAGATATTTGATACAATTATACTCTACACGTCACCATCACTGCGCTATAATTTTATCCACCCTGTTCATGTTTCCACGAGTTGATTTTTGCAATGCAGCAATTACATATGTATGTACAAGTAAAAGTTTATACATATAAAAAATTTTTTTTTTTTTTTTTTTTTTTGTATGTATGTGCTCTATACAAGTATATTTGATGTATATTTTTTTTTTTTTTTGCAATTAATGCAATAAAAAAAAGGTAATAAAAAAGTGAAAATTGCGCACAATGTAGTATTTATGATTTGTTTAATTTGCGTTTTTTTTTTTTTTTATGAAATCATTATAATTCGTATTACACTCAAAAGTGAAACGCGTAGTTTTTTTTTTTATTAGAAGTCTGTGCTTTCATTTAGTCGCTTTTAATAGTTCCTTTTTTTATAGTGTTTTTTTTTTTGAAATTAGCGCGCAGCTTCCGCTGTTACTTTTAATATTTAATCATTTTTTTTTTTTTTTTTTTTTGCATTAGCACTTGAAATGTTTTGCAATTTTCAGCATGTGCCAAAATAGCCGTATTACGACGATAAATTTCTTATCTGCGACCGAGCACTACCACGTTCACTTGCTGACCGAGCACTAACACCCAACTCATCGACTGTCTTTTCCCAACTCTCTTTCTGTACCCCAATTTTTCCTGTTCAAGCGTGCCTAGCTAAACGCTCACCTTCCCCTTTTTCTGTATCTGTTTGTAAGGGTCCCGTTTCCTATCGTATAACAATGTAGTGCCGTATAACAATGTAGTGACGTGTGCATAATAGTGGCGTGACTTTACGGTTACCCGAATGTCTACATCATGGTATGACGCTAGCAATGACACAAGCGAGATAGAATACGGTTGCCATGACACACAAAAAAAATTACCAAAACTTTCGGAATAAAATGCCTCAAGCATTTTTCCCATGAAACTATTTCAAAATAATCGATTGTATTCGTGCCCTAGAAAATTTGCTACTGTAAAATTCTACTAGTGTACGTTGGGAATATTAATAGACATTGTTGTCTTACGCTCAAATTATAAAAATGGTAAGAGACAAGAAAATCTGATTAATGAAACAATAGTATAAACATGCGGTAAATAATTAATTAATTTTCTGTGAACTATGTAAAATTTAAAATTGTATGGAGCGCATAAGAACATTTTATAATAGGTGCATTTGAAAGTACTAAGTACCCGAAAAACCACGTGTTACGTATTTTCACATTACGAAGTGTTCATGGCAACCCTGGAAGAACCAGTTTGTCCATCACCAATACTTGTGCATCTCCCGCCATTGGAACGATTGTGAAGATTCGGAGGGGAAATTTCTCATGATGCCTACTCATAGAGGTCGGCTCGATAGCTTGCCAGATTTGAAGAAAAATTTATGCGCGATCTATAAAGCTCGGGATCAAAAAAAAAATGAAGCAATACCATATAATCATCTCGAAGAATAAAAAAAATTAATGTAAATTTCGGATAAACCCGCTCACTTAAATTTTGTTTAAACACTTAGTGGAGGAAAAAGGGAATTAATTACAGGATTTTGAAAAAAAAGGTTACATTTAAGATATCTAGTAACTGAATAAGAAAATACAAATTTTAATTATTGCCAGAACACCACTAGTGGTGAATGAAATTTATTCGAACAAGGAAATGACTCCTGTCAAAAAAAAATTGTCAGCTGTTGCCATCGAGACAACCTCATAAATCACCCTCGTTTCGCAGTGCGGCCACCTGTTACACTAGCCCACAGCCCAACCCTACAAGGTCGATGCGAGGGAGAATCGCTCTTCTTCTTCTTGGCATATGTCAACTTATTGTCTGTTGCTTTGATTTTACAATCTTGCATGCCTTGTTCGTAGAAGTAGAATGCTAAGCTCAAGGTTTATCCAAAGAAGGTTATATTAGTTACGTTTTGATGTGTGCGTTTCCCTTAAAAAAATGTCAACGTGAAAGAGGAGAGAAATTATTTTCAAAGTAAAAATTTTTTCCCCAATCGGTTCTATCTGACGTTCGCACTTTTTTTGCACACGTACCCAATTGCAATCAGCTTATCTGCCGCGAAATCCTTCTTTAAACAATCCTTGCTAAGTTGTGTGTTCACTTCGTTTTCCCAGCTTTTGACATTTGAAACAAGCCGCCTAACGTCAATCGCATATTCTGCCTCCCATGCGACGACCTGTTTAGTTTGGCCACGCGTCAACCATTCTTCTTCACCATGTCAGCACGTCGGCCATTATGAAATGGAAGTTATTGGAAAAGTACTAAGAAAAAAACTACTGAAATAGTGGTGCTGCCACACAGACAGAATTGAGCAACCGAAATTAACCCGTTTATGACCGATATCAGCATTGATATCGATAGCAAACCATAACACCTTGTCAGCTGGTCTATGGTCCCTAACCTCGCGAAGCTGGACAAAAAAAACTTTAACAGGAAAATCATCAATACTCCGTTTGAATAGACATTTTTGTATTGGAGAACTCGTCAAAACTCCGTAAGGTTAGGCATTTGATATAGGAGAACTCGCCAAAACTCCATAAAACTAGACATTTTAATTTGAGAGAACTCGTCAAAACTCCGTATAAGCAGACCAATTGGAATATGGACTGCTAGATGGTCCACGGTTCCCGATGGGAGCGCTTGTGATCCACCTAAATCATAACTGCTCGGGGAGAATACTGGGCGAATTGTCCCCGACCGCCAAGACGCCCAGCGGAGTCTTATTGAGGACGAATATCAGAAGCATGGAATCGTCCTATTAATCTCCCTGTTAAGTCTTCTAAGTCATACAGTGCATTGCCAACTTTTCCACGAACTCGACACTTAATATATTTTGACAGGAATTTCGCATTTATGCCCTGTTTGAAGTTACTCAAAGCAAAATTTCTTCTAAATACCTCTTGACCTTCCCTATAATTCACAAGCCTAGAGCGCTTATTCTAAACCTGCTTGACTCTATCATTTGCCTGCGCTAAATTTTTACGGATTTGCTCGTGGATTCCTGATAACTTGTCAGCTTTGCTTACTATCGGTACACGATCTTCTTTGAGGCTATCCAATTTATCTAATAACTTATACGCCAACAACATCACTCGAAAACACTCTAAATAGCTTTGTTCATATGATGCAGGACCATATGAAGTCAATGCAAAACATGATGCAAGAATTGATTAGGAATCAAAATCTCCTACTTCAAACAATTTTGTCAAGACCATAAATTGTTTCAATATAGGTTTCTGGAATGCTAACGGCATAGGCCAACGTCGCAATGAACTCCATGTTTTCCTAGAAAATCACCAAATTGACATAATGTTAGTGTCTGAAACCCATCTGACTGTGTTTAATAATTTTAATATTGATGGGTATATGTTCTATAATACTAAGCACCCTGAAGGAAAAGCTAGAGGTGGAACCGGTATACTTATAAGAAAGAGGATTAAGCACCACGTTCTAGAAGAATATTGCAAAGAGTATATACACTCAACATCAGTGTACGTAGATGATTGTTCTGGCGGATTAACTGTATCTGCAATATACTGTCCTCCCCGTTTTAATATAACAGAGTACCAATTTACTGAATTCTTTTCCAAGTTAGGCACGAGATATTTGGCAGCAGGTGATTACAATGCTAAACATACTTTTTGGGGATCTAGGTTAATAACACCAAAGGGAAGAAACCTGTTCAAAGCAATCCAAAGCAATGGTCTTGATATTATATCAACAGGACAGCCAACATATTGGCCCACTGATAGGAGCAAAACTTCCGACCTCATAGATTTTGGGGTAACTCGCGGCCTCGATCGGGATATACTTCAGATAGAATCTCTTTTTGACCTATCGTCTGATCACTCTCCTTGCGTCATATCTATTAAAACCCTTCCAACTTTAAACGAACTGAACCCAAGCTTAACTAATAGATTTACGAATTGGCTGAAGTACAGAAAATTTATAAGTTCGCATATTAATCCAAATGTGAGCCTTAAAACAGCCGCCGAAGTGGAATATGCGATAATTGACTTCACAAACTTACTGCAAGTGGCAGCAAAGGTCTCAACGCCATTACGTCCTAACACAACCCAGCAGCAAAGCTTTAGTCCTTTCAATGAAAACGATATCATTGAGCTAGTTTCCAAGAAAAGGCAACTTAGGAGAGACTGGCAAAGGTTGCGATCTCCAACCCTGAAAAACGAGCTAAAAAAATGTACGAAAGAGCTCCAAATGCTCCTAGAGGGAAACAAAATTTCAAAATAGAATTAAGTCCCTCATGGCCACATCCTGTACAGATTATTCTTTGTGGCGCTCTCTCAAATATCTAAAACGGCCGGTTCAGCAGGATCCTCCAATACGAATGCAAAATGGTGAATTTGCTCGAAGTGACCACGAAAAAGGAGTAGCATTTGCAACACATCTTTCAAATGTATTTACTCCAAATGAAGGCCAAAATGTTCTCCAAGAAAATAATCCACAATTACCAGCAATACCACTTGGTTTTAAACTAGACGACTTGAATAAAACTATATCCAAAGACATAGAGAATAAGAAAGCACCAGGGTATGACAGAATAACGGGTGAAATGTTAAAAGCGCTTCCCATAGTAGCTATTAAGCAACTACTATACATCTTCAATAGTATCCTCCGATTATGTCACTTTCCTAATCCATGGAAACTATCTGAAATTATTATGATCCCAAAACCAGGCAAAGACCCGACAATAGTAAGCTCCTACAGACCAATAAGCTTAATCTCTATCTTTTCCAAACTATTCGAAAAATTATTGCTGAGAAAGATTCAGCCCATCTTAGAACTGCAGGAAACCATACCAAGCCACCAGTTCGGATTTAGAGAGCAGCACGGTACGATAGAACAAGTGCATAGAATTGTTTCAGAAATAAGGTCAACTTTTGAAACCAAACGATATTGCACTGCCCTATTCCTAGATGTGGCACAAGCTTTCGATAAAGTATGGCTAGAAGGGCTATTGCATAAAATAAAACAAACACTTCCTTATAATCTCTGCGGGATCCTAGAAAGCTTTTTAACAGGTAGAAAATTTCGAGTAAGGCACAAAAGTTTTACAACCGAAAGTCATCCACTTTCTGCTGGAGTTCCACAAGGTAGCGTTCTAGGGCCTGTACTATACTTAATTTACACAAGCGATCTGCCAACCAACGCGAGCCTTGTCACGTCTACCTTCGCAGATGATACGGCTATACTGAGTGTGCACGCAAATCCCATAACTGCTACTATCCAATTGCAGAGACATATAAAAACTTTAGAAGAATGGCTTACTACGTGGAGAATTAAGGTCAACGAATCTAAATGTGTACAAGTAACCTTTAGCCTGAAAAAAGACACATGCCCACCAGTCTCAATAAATGGGAAAATAATAACTCAGAAAGACTTCGTTACGTACCTTGGAGTCACACTGGATAGAAGAATGACTTGGAAAAATCACATTGACAAAAAGATTATGCAATCCAAGTTGAAAATAAGCCAGCTGCAATGGTTAATTGGTCCAAGTTCTAGACTGGGCTTAGATAATAAGATATTAATATTTAATATGGTTTTAAAACCAATTTGGATGTTTGGAATTCAACTATGGGGCTCAGCATCGAAATCTAGCGTAGAAAGAATTCAAAGGCTGCAGTCCAAGATATTAAGAACAATATGCAAAGCGCCTTGGTATGTAAAAAATACAATTATACATAGTAACCTAAAGATAAATACGGTGGCCGAAGAGATAGAGAAAATGCAAGCAAATTATGCGAAAAGATTAGCCAACCATCCTAATTCATTAGCAAAAAGTCTCCTAAAGCAAAGCTATCCTAGGCGGTTAAAGAGAAAGGATGTAAAACTCAATTGTGCATAAGGTCATATTCTGTTAGACCAATATCTCGAGAGTAACTTTAAAAAATGATGAACGTCGCTGAATAATAATAATAATAATAATAATAATAATAATAATAATAATAATAATAATAATAATAATAATAATAATAATAATAATAATAATAATAATAATAATAATAATAATAATAATAATAATAATAATAATAATAATAATAATAATAATAATAATAATAATAATAATAATAATAATAATAATAATAATAATAATAATAATAATAATAATAATAATAATAATAATAATAATAATAATAATAATAATAATAATAAATTATAAAAAGCAGCTTACTGAAATTCCTTCCATTCAGAAAGCTACAACAGCATTTACTAATACCCTATAACATATGTATGATTGTGTTCCGGACGAGCCTATCCCATTAGGACGTAAAAATTCCTAAGTTCATACACGCAGCTTATTGGAATTCCTTCCATTCCGAAAGCTGCAACAGCACTTATTAATGCAACACACGATTGTGTAATCGATAAGCCTATCCTGTCAGGCCGTACGAACTTTTAATACTATACAATCAGCTGCTTGGAATTCCATTCCATTCCGACGGCAAAAATACATAAATAATGAAAATGAATAACATAATTAACGAATATGAAATAAAATTACATACATATGTACATACTACATATGAACATATTCTAACAAAAACAAAAATATTCCGATACACATAATAAATGAATTCATAAGTATTTCTTTTATGTCAAATAAAATTGCTTTTCATCCAAATGTTATTTGAAGCAGTGGCAACGAATAACGTCATTGTATACTAGGTTAAGATTTTATAAAAATTGTCATATTCTTTAAGAATGATACAATAAAAACTATATCCGAGAAAAAAAAAAAAAAAACATACGCGGATGCGTGTTGGACCATATTCTGACCATATAATGCAAAGTACGGAGAGCACTGAATTGACGTATGAAAATCACTTCTTAAAACTGATAGAATTTCGGGTATATGTTTGTCCCAGTCCGTATGACCCTGCTTATCTTTTAGGAAAATTCTTATCTTGGAGACTATCTCTCTATTCACGCGTTCAGACGCATTAGCTTGTGGGGAATACACTCCTGTTCTTACATGCGTCACACCATACTTCTCAAAGAACGCTTTCATTTCTTTTGAGATGAATTGTTTCCCATTATCGCTGTGGATATATTCTGGGACCCCTATAGCTGGAAAAATATCTGTACCGAAGTAGTTCATTACATTGATAGTTGTTGCTCTCTGCATTGGCTTCAGCCACACATACTTTGAAAAATGATCTAAAATAATAAAAATAAACTGGTTCCTGCGTTTTGATCTAGGATAAGGTCCTAAGAAGTCGCAATATATGCGCTGGAAAGGTCTTTCTGTAACAAAAGTATTTCCTATAGGTGGTCTTGACTGCTGATTCGTTGCTTTTACAGCCTTGCAAGTTTCACAATCCTTTACATAATCTCTAACGTCCCTAGCTTGTTGTGACCAGAAGTATTTCCACCTAACCCGTTCCAAGGTCTTTTGCCAACCTCTGTGATAACTGCTAACCGCGTCATGTGCCATTCGTATCGCTTCTTCCCTAAGTCTTTCGGGCAACCACAACCGCCATAACGAGTCTTCTTCACCCTCCACACCTTTTCGAAACTTAACCCTTTTAAAAATCAACCCGTCTCTGACACACAAATCCGGGAGAGCCTCACCGTTTACTGTGATTGTTCTGATGAGATCTAGATAATCATTGGCTCTAAATTCGGATGAGTCTAAGTCTATTTCGTAAGGCGCGGGAGATGAAGTCAACTCGTCAACGTCAAAACGCGACAGAGCGTCTGGTACTACATTCAGAGCCCCCTTACGGTGCTGCATTTCGAAATCATATCTCTGTAGTAACAGTGACCACCTAGCTAACCTACCACTAAGGTCTTTTTGCGTCATCAACCATTTAAGGCTTGAGTGGTCCGTGATTATACGAAATGGCAGCCCCTCAACGTAGGGTCTGAAATGTTTGACACTGACAATTGCGGCGAGGCATTCGAGCTCGGTGACTGTATAGTTGCGTTGAGCATTATTTAATTTTTTTGAAACGAAAGCTATTGGATACTCTGCACCATTGTCATCGACCTGGAATAACACGCCTCCTACTCCTATTTTGGAAGCATCACATTGAATGACAAATTCTCTGGAAAAATCAGGTTGAGCTAAGACTGGAGCGGAACTCAGAGCTACTTTAAGTTTTTCGAAGGCCTCTACTGCTTCTGGAGTGAGTTTGAAAGGACCAGGTGACTTACGTAAACAATCTGTCAAGGGGCCTGCTAAATCAGCGAAATTGGTAATAAATGACCTATACCAATTTGCCATACCCACGAATCTGCGAACCTGTCGAGGAGATTTGGGAATGGGAAAATTTTGCATTGCCTCTATTTTCTCTGGATTCACTTTCAAACACCCACTGCATATACCATACCCTAAGTAACGAATTTCTCTCTGGAAAAATTTTTACTCACATTGATTGTAAGGCCTGCACTTTTCAAACACCTCGCAACATCTGCTAAAAGCTTGATGTGATCGTCAAAATCCGCACTACATACCAACAGGTCGTCCAAATAAACAAACACATGCTCTCGCATACACGAGGGAATTGCTTTGTCCATGAGTCGACTCATTGTTTGCGGCGCATTACACAGCCCAAAGGGCATGACTTTGTAATGGTACAAGGGTTTACCTGGCACCGCAAACGCTGTCTTCTCTTTTGACGACTCAGTTAGTTTAATTTGGAAGAACGCGTCTTTTAAGTCGATACCACTAATAAAGTGCGTATCCTTTAGCCGGCTCAGTAACCCGTTGATATGCGGTAACGGATATGAGTACTTTTTCGTAACTGCATTTACCTTCCTAGAATCTATGCAGAGCCTAACTTTACCAGGTTTCCGTACTAACACAACTGGGCTACACCATGGCGAATTCGACTCTTCGATGACTCCCATTTTCAATAATCTATCAATTTCGCTGTAGGCTTCAGCCTGCCTTTTTGTGGCGAAAGAGGAAAATGTTTTCTTTTAATTGGGACTGCGTCACCCGTGTCAATATCGTGCTCCACCAGCTGTGTTTGCCCTAGGCCTAATTTTTCAAACGACGGAAACATATCAATAACTTTTTGCAAATCGTACTTCTGGGATGGAGTCAAATCATGAAAATTGGGACCTTCTTCTCTATCTTCCTTTGCTTATAGACAAGATACACTTGGAAATATTTCGGGAGCTAAAGCAAATGCTTTCCAAAAATCTACCCCGAAATAGGCTTCCTGGAGAAGCGAAGGAACAAGGTAAAAAGATATAGATTTTGTTGTATTTTTAAAAGTGACAGGCAATGAACTGCAACCTATTATCTTCCGTTTGTCGCCGCCTGCCGTATATATGCATTCGTTCATTTCCTTATAGTTAAGATTGTTTTCTTCTAAAAATTTCAAACAGTCCTTACCCAGAATAGAGACATTGGCTCCTGAATCCAATAACCCCACTAGTGATCCATTTCCTATCCTCACCCTAATCATTGGTCTTTCATCGTCTGTAAGGACGAGTGTGGTGCTTTCCAAAAGCTTGCGCACCTGGACACGTTTGCTATATCTCTTCCTACACTGCAAAATTCTTTCGGATGGATATGGTTGGGAATCATTCGTGAAGATATTCGACCTAAACAATTGATAATTTTGTTCTCTTTCTTCTAAACTGGGTCGGAAAATGGTCTGACAACTAACATTTCTAACTGAAGCTTTCAAAATACTAACTGGCCGAGAATTTGTTTGTGACGAAGTTGGGTCATCTGAATCTGAACTATTTGAGTTATCCGTACTATCAGGGAAAGTTACTATTGGTGTTTGTTGACTGCTTGCGGAACTGGCCGAAGATGGACTAGGCTCAGTACTCGTGACGATTGGCTGGGTATTGACTGAAGTGGGGGCTATAGTCCCGAACGAGTTTCCCCCTCTCTTTTCTCGCTCGGATAACGGTTTCCCTGACCACGGTGGTCGTTGGGACACTTCGGAGTCAACACTCCTCTCTGACCGCATTTGAAACAAAACTGAGATTTGATGGGCTCCTCACAGTAAATATAAGAATGGCCCATTGCCTGGCAATTCCAACATTTAATCCCTGAATAGTCTGGCTTACCCATTCGACTATAATTCAACGCTGCTACCTGCGGATCTACTATATAATCTTCGTTTTCAACCCTACATTCCGGAGTTATGGCACGTGCTTCGTTTACGCTTGGCCTATGGTAATTTGAGACTAAGCTTCTGCTCTCTTTCAATACCTGCTCACCTCTTCGAGCCACATCGCGAAGGTCATGCAAACTTCTTACATTCGCGTTAAACAGCATTAACTTCAAATTACCATTGACGTTTCGTTTGATAATATCTATTAACAAGGCCTCAGACATGGGCTCTCTAAGTCTCGCGTTTAATGCCAGCATGTCCGTGTGGAAAACGTCATATGTCTCATTTGGTTTTTGTTTGCGCACTGATATTTCCATCATCAGCTCATGGTCCGTCTTCAGGGTGCCGAATTCCCGTTTTAAGGAGTAACTCAAAAATGGATAAGTTGCATTAGAATTTTGTTTGGTAAATAACCAATACCATTCTTCGGCACGGCCTGACAAGAAAAGGTGAAAACTGGCCATAAGCTGATCTTCCGTACACTGCGTGCGCTCACGCAAGGTGTCCAATTTAAACAAAAAATCGGAAACACTACCAGTACCGTCATAAGAAATCATCGAGTCTTGTGGTTTCACTGCCGTATTACTCGGCGTGGGAATAATTGAATTGCTAACGAAAGTCTGCGCTTGGTTCGGCTGCTGTCTAGCATCATCCCTAGTATCATATCTAGCATTACTCCTAACAAAATCCGCCGCTGTTCGGGAGGCTGCGACTGCAGCGTTCAGGGTATTCACGTTTTCCCTAATAGCTCTCATCTCATGGCGCAGCTCTTCTTGTGACGTTTGGAATAATTGGTTTAGAACGTGTACCCACGAATTCAAGGGAGACACTTCGGGATGGGTCTTTTGGTTGGAAGCCCTATCATTGTAAACGTTTGGTTGTAACCGATCTTGTGGTAAGGCGCTAGCCTCGTCTACAGTATTTGTCGCGCCTTGCTCAGGCGGATCCGGCATATATCTAATAAGACTGTCTAGATCGAGGATATTTGCACTAGTCGGTCTATCATATTTTCCCGAAGGGTCATTATTTGGGACATCCCTGAATGGATCTACTGTTGTCCGGCTGACTATTGGGGAATGCATTACTAAAGGTCGGCTCGCTGGGGGTTTCGGAGTTGCACCTCTATTTCCTCCTCCTCTATAATATCCCCCGCTACCTCTGTTTTTAGAACCACTACCTCTAGTCGAACTCCTAGTTTGCATCCCTTCAGCCGACTGCTGAGTGTTTTGAGGCATTTTGAACCAAAAGAAAACGAAAATCCGGGTAAGCGCAAAAAAAAATTTTTTTAAGACGTGCTAGTACTACCGTATGGAATATAAAGCAATTAACTGCTTGAATGAGTCACGTTTGGTGTTAAAGCTCAAATGTAAATATTTGTACAATTACCGAAATTTAGATCTTTATCTCGATTAAAAATTAGATCGCATCCAAAAGAAAATAACAAACTTTGGTTTTTGTGTTTGGTGAAACTTTCAGCAATTATTTATAACGATTAATTGCTATTTAAATCTCTATGCCGGTACAAAATTATGTCACATCTGAAAAAGTAATAAAACTTTAGTTGTCGCGTTTGGTGGAAAAATCGAGCAATAATTGTAATGATTATTTGCGATTAAAAAAAAATTATCTTAAATTTTAACTAACAATATCGATTCAAAATGACTTCTCTTCGCTTATCAAAAAAAAATATTTGTATAAATAAACGTGTTCATATACGTGAATATGTATGTAAATGTAAAAAGATATATAATGCAAAATATATATATGTTCGTTGTTCAATGGGAATGCTGACTTCCCATTATAAAAGGCACAGGTTACAAAATAAAAAAAATATAACCCCCTTGAAAAATAAAAACACAAAAAAAATTAAGACGGTGTGTGCTAACTGGTCTCCAGCGCACCAACCGCAATGCAGGGTTGCTCGGAAGCTAAATCCCTGAGACAGGCTGGCTAACTAAAAGATAGTTAGCAATAACAAAAAAAAAATTAAAATTTTGCGAAATACTAACCTATCTCCGCCGCAATGAAAGGAACGGTTTCAATCCGCTTTCCTCAGACTTGCGGAGATAGACAATACATCCTTCGGTCTCAGCTCAGCTCATCGCCATGAAGTGTTGCTAAATGTTCCAAGGCACCCAACTCAGGCATGAGATTAACTGAGGCCTACGTCGCAAACAAAAGAAAAGGACAGAACAAAGAAATTTGCAAAATACCCTCCTAATCTCCGCCGCAATGAAAGGAACAGCTAGAGGCTGCTTTCCCCAGACTTGCGGAGATGAAAAGTACTAACTCAGGTCTCAGACCAACCCATCGCAATGAAAGTGGCGCTAAGTGCAAGCAACTCAGACGCGGGATGGCTGAGGCCTAAATTGCAAAAAAAAAATCACGAAAACAAAAAAAATAAAAGGACGAATTTTCCTCATGACCAACATCCTTGGCTCCGCCGCAATGAAAGGCACGGTTTGAAGCCGCTACCCCAGACTTGCGAAGAAAGATTGCTAGCTTAGGATCCATCTCACTCCGACGCGAGATAAGCTGGGCCCCGAAAGAAAAAAAATCCGATACACAAAACTGCACAAAATACATATTCGGCAAAAAGTTTATAAAAAAAAATAAATACTGAATCTACCGGACATGCCCCTCGGACGACAGTGAAAACAAATTTAAATTACAAAAAAATACGTGCGTTCAACACTGCCTCTTCGGGTGAAATGCAAAAGAAAAAAAAAACAGACTAGGTGACGTAAAGTCTCGTGGAGCCCTGAGCCACTAACACCAATGACTCTCCAATCAGTCTGATCAAGTCCATCATCCCGCCGCAACGCAGTGGCGGCTACGGAGGCTGCCAATCTGGGACTTGCGGGAAGATGAAACTTCACTGACCGACCAGAAAACCACTGAAGCCAGCACCCAAGACACCACGTTGGGCGCCATCTGTTATGTTACGCCCACGATCTATGTTTTGTGGCGCCCTATGTTACCAACAGCGATGACCTCCTTGGACAACCTGATCAGTCTCACCATCTCGCCGCAACGCAGTGGCGGCGCAGGGCCTGCCCATCTGGGACTTGCGAGATAGTAAGGCGTCACTGGCTGACCAAAAAGCCATCGAGTCAGCACGTTGGGCGCCATCTGTTATGGTACGCGTTAGACCTCGATTACGATCTACAATCGAGTGGAGCAGCAATGCATGGCGGTCGGCATGATCTAGGGCACGGTATATACATTGAGACGGTAATGCCAGTAGGCGGAAATGTCAAATACTGCTTACGTCACAGGACCAATAAAGCCGCGAACAACCAAACAAACAGCTGTGCCAATTGCAAAAGGAAATGACGTATGAGGGCCTGATACTTTTTTCTAAAACCGAAAGAAATATGGCGGCCAGCGAACTGACATGACCTTTTAATTGGATCATGGATCTAGGGTTGCACTGTGGCTAGTCATTGTCGGCTGGGCGGGGTTCTTGCCTACATTGCTGTCCTGCGCCATAAACAGAAAAAATTCATATCATGCCTTTTCAAACCAATAACGAGAAAATCACACGAAAACAACATCCGGTTTGGCCGGATGCCACGGACGGACCGTTGAAAAATTCAAATATTCAAAAGATAACCCGGAAAAATCAAATTCAAGAGGCCAGACGTCAGTTAAGTTTAAGTAAATGCAATCCGAGGGAAAATGTCGTTAAAATTTGAATATGAGTTTTGAATGTACGTTAAAGTCAGACGACGAAAAATTTGAAAATAGATAATCGGACGTTATATTTAAATAATCGCGGACGGAAGAGAAAAGATTTAGAAATTTAAATGTGAATATGCGTTGAAATCGATGTGTATTTAATTTGAATGAACACTGAAAAAAACTGTCAAAGTGAATTTGAATTTGAATATACATATATATCGCGAGAAAAAAAAAAATCGTTAACTTTGAATTTAAATTTGAATCAACCGGAAGGACCGGTTATTAACAGGCATCTGGAAATTCATAAAAGAAGCTGAAATTTAAAATATATGAACAATCAAAAAAAGTTAAAGGCCGAACTCACAAGGGGGTGGCGTTGCTGATGTTGTTGCAGCGCCGGTGCGTTTTTGTCCCACCCTAATCCATAGTTACTGTCGCACCCGAATACCAGTAACCCCTTACCTGTGGTGCGCCGCTGGTGTTGTTGCAGCGCTGGTGCTTTTCTGGCCCACCCTCATCCTTGGCCATCGGTGCACCTTAATTTCGATGACCCTGTTATTATTATGCGCTGCTGGTGTTGTTGCAGCGTCGGTGCTTATCGACCCACCCTCATCCATGGTCATCAGTGCACCTATGTTTTGATGACCCCATATCTGAAATACCTATGCATTTTTAAATAAGGGTAATCAGCATTCCCATTTAATTTTTAACAATTTTATTTAAGATTCATTCCTCTTAAAATCTAAATTTTACCTTCCCTTCATTATGGGCCGTATTACCAAAAAAACCAACATTTCATAAATTTGATATTAATTTGTATGAACGAGAAAAAGGTCTAAAATCTTAAACATATGTCGTTTTCGATTCACCATCACACAAGCGAGGTCGGATCGAACAAAAATGCTTGAACCCATAATGAGTAGTAGCCATACTCGCTAACTGGTCGATAAAAATTTCCCTCTGCTCGCTATCATTCACATACAAATTTGACAGAAGGAAATTTATAGCCAGCAGAGAAATTGTGAATCGAAAGCGGCTATAGCAATTGTTTGGCCGTCATCAATATGACCCATTATTTATGTAATGTACAACACGTTAAATATTTGTATTTCAATTTATATGGACTAAAGGCGCCTTTTTGTGTTTTTGTGTAATCGTTCTAATAAAATATTATATTCAAAGCATTAGGGTGATCTTCAGTCAACCCCAAATACTAAATGGTCTAGCTTTGTTTTTATTATATTGCGTATCTATGTATATCTGCATTTGCCAACTATTTCCATATACCGAATTCGGTTTTTAGCAATTATAATATAATACAATGGCGCTATTATAACTCTGACGAGCTTTATGGCCGAGCTTCTCTCCCAATTCGTGTGCTCCTTTTTGTTTTTCCTACTAATTGGGTGGACCTACAGTTTTATGCCGGCTCCGAACGGCGAATGCATTTTTTGTGAGAAGCTTTTTCATGGCAGAAATACACTCGGAGGGTATGCCGTCCACTGCCGAGAGGTGACCGCTGCTTTTAAAAAATCCAATAATTGGATTTTTACTAATTAGAAAAATTTTTTGGTGTTTCGCTTGGACCGTGGTTTGAACCCGAGACCTCTGGCATAGCAGGCGAGCACTCTACCCACTGCACCACAGCGGCACAATACCTATGTAATTTATGTATATGTATGGGCGAGCAGATTCACATAAATAGGCATATATGTACACACATAAGAATATTAATTTTAAATAATTAGAAAAAAATGGAATTAAATATAAAGTAAAAAAAAATTTTGCTTACGACCTAGGCGCCGGTGACTGGTGCTGATGCTACTGCTGTCATTGTGCTGTTGTTGATGCCGCTACTGTAGTAACCGTGACCCTGGTGTTGCTGCTGCAGTGCTGATAATTTTTTTTTTTGATTATTTTTACTTTATTTATTATAAAATTTGTTTTTTTTTTAAGTTTTTGTTTGGAATTTGGTAGCTTTTAGACAAGCTTTATCAGATCTCTTAAATATTTGTTTAATTTTGCGATTTGTTCATAATTGTTTATCGTCGGAGTTTCGGTTTGATTATTAGGGCTGTCGGTTATCTTCGCATTTCAGTGTTCGTATCCTTGTTTTTTTTTTTTTTTTGTATTTGGTTCAAATAGAATATACGCTCAAATGTTGACTCATCACATAGATATTCGTGTAAAACTAACATTTATACACATTTATATAAAATTTTTTTTTTCTTGTTTTAGTTTTTAGTGTACATTTTATATTAGTAGGGTTCAAAAAGACGGTAACAATTTTAAGCGAAGTGAATAGCCAGTACTTTTACGCTAACACACGGATTCGGGCTGTTAATGACACATTTCCCAGTCTAACTTTCACTTATGCCTGCCAATTTCTTCTTCTTAAGCTTGGTCGTTTTAATAACGAGACGAAGTTAACGAGTATATCAGCCACTGAAAATTGGATGAACGGCATGAGCCATCACCACACATGGATAGCAAGCATTTCTTTTTTTTTTTTCTAATTTTGTTAAAAAAAAATTTCAATGTTAAGTGTTATGATTCCGATATTTTCACCTCTGTCTGGTTTTGTTATAGTTCGTTAGTTTGTTGGTTTATGGCAGCGAGTAGAAGTATATTTTGTTTTATAATTATTGCAAATACATTTTAACAACTTTTTCACTGTGCTCGTAGTTTCTACTTTTAGGGTTGTGTCATGTTCTTCGGCTTTATGGTGCGCAATACGTAAATTATTAAATGTGCCATTTTGGCATCGAATTTTGTCTCACAACTTCTAATCAAAACCGTCTAGACCGCACATGCCCGACTCACTCGACCGACCTTCTTCAACCTGCTCGACTGGCTGCTTTCAACTGACTGTCAGGACCGCACTTATCAGACGACTATCTCCAACTGACTATCCGGTACTAAAATTTTTCCTCCTCAAGCGTGCCTAGCTAGACGCTCACGTTCCCCTTTTTATACTCAGCTGTACTAGTACACAGAGTATTATAGTTTTAATCACATAACGGTGGATTGTAACAGAGTGAAATAATCGAGATAGATATAGACTTATATATATCAAAATGATCAGGGTGAAAAGAGAAATCGATTGAGCCATGTCCGTCCGTCCGTCTGTCCGTCCGTCTGTAAACACTCTAACTCGCGCAAAAATTGAGATATTTTGATGAAATTTGAAATGCAAGTTGGTATCGAGACTGGGACGGTTGGTATTGAAAATGGGCGAAATCGGACCATGACCACGCTCACTTTTCCAATATAGAAAAAATCGGAAATTTGGTATCTCAGTCACTAATATAGCTGGAGCGATGAAATTTTACCCAAGTGTTGAGCTCAGGCCCCTAGGAAGAAATTTGATGACATTTTGGAAAATGGGCCTTGCCACGCCCACTTATTAAGGGTCAAACCTTGCAAGTTTTATATGTCATAACTCAGAAACCATTGAAGATATATCGACAAAATTTGGTACGCGTGATTTACTTACTTAGGCAAACGTTTGGACGGAAAATAGTTAAAATCGGTTGACGGCCACGCCCACTTTTATATATTTGTATTATAAAGTGACCTAATAAAAACATTTTAAGCCATATCTCTGTCAAATATAAAGATCTATCATTGAAATTTTGTCGCATGAGTCCAACTATGGACATAAAACAAAAAACACAAAAATTTTGGAAAATGGGCGGTGCCACGCCCACTTATTAAGGGGCAAACATTGAAAGTTTTATGAGTCATAAATCAGAAACCGTAGAAGACATATCGATGAAATTTGGTACGCGTGATATACTTACTTAGTCAAATGTTTGGATGAAAAATTTCCGAAATCGGTTGAGGGCCACGCCCACTTTTATATATGGGTCTTATAAAGTGACCTAATAAAAACATTTTAAGCGATATCTCTGTCAAATATAAAGATATATCATTGAAATTTTATAGCAGGAGTCCAACTGCGGACATAAAACGAAAAACACAAAAATTTTGGCAAATGGGCGTGGCACCGCCTCTTTTTATAAACAGGAATATACGAGATTTCTGAGCCCATAACTCGACAAATGATTTATATATAATGACTAAACTTGGTGTGTACACTTTTATTACTTGTGGTAATACATGTTGAAAATTTTAGCGAAATCGGTTGACGACCACGCCCACTTTTTAAGAAAGATATATCGGGAACACTCTTTGGGAATTTGTAACGTGACATCTTTATAACTAGAAGTCATAAAGGAATGAAATTTTGCACAAAGAATAATATTCATATGCTTAGTTGGATGACTGATAAAAATTTTGAAAATGGGCGTGGCTACGCCCACTTTATGCAGCACTCGCTTTATATTAAGTGCACCGTGTTTACATCAAACGCAAACAAACAATGAAAGCATACAGCTGAGTATTTAATGTTCGATTCCACTCGAACTTAGGCTTCCTTACTTGTTCTGTATTCGTTTTGGAAGAGTCCCGTTTCTTTTCGTTTATGTATGGCATGGCAGTGTTGTAGTGTAGTGATGATGGTGAGAACAGAATCAAAACGTAACGACAAGACACTACGTCAGCGACTGTCTGTCACGATTAAAATCTATGCGCTATTATGGAAGCAATTACAACAAAGTCTGCGCGTCGCAATGTCGTCCAACGACCAAATTACGTTGTCATCAACTTAGACTGGTTTTTAATTTTTGTGACGACGATGAGTTGCCACTGCATTATGAAATATGAAAATCATGATATTCAATAAATCTGACGAACTTTACAAAAAAACAGAAGTATTTATACGCAATCAAACGTAATAAAGTCTAATGCATTACATTAATGAATTTAGCTATTTAGCTTATTATTTTACGTTGAAAATTTATGGTCTAAGCAAAAGAAAACCTTTAATTGTGACAAAAAAAAATTGTAATGCGGGCATATGTAGTGACAGATGTTGACACTTTTACCATGCTTAAGTCGCTGAACTCGCACTGACGTTATTACGTCCAGCATCTGTCGCTGTCGCACCGTCGCGTCGCCTCGACTTGTCTTCAGCGTAAAGTGGCGTGACTGCCGCTTGTTCAGTGGCGTGATTTTACTGTTATTTGGATGTCTATATTCTGGTGTGACGCTAGCAATAACACAAGCGAGATGGGATGCCGTTGCCATGACACACAAAAAAAAATTACCAAAACTTTCGGAATAAAATGCCTCAAGCAATTTTCCCATGAAACTATTTCAAAATAATCGATTATATTCGCGCCCTTATAAATTTTGCTACTGTAAAATTCTATGAATGTGCGTTACGAATATTAATAGACATTTTTGTCTTACGCTCAAATCATAAAAATGGTAAGAGACAGGAAAATCTGATTAATGAAACAATAGTATAAACATGTGGTAAATAATTAATTAATTTTCTGTGAACTATTTAAATTTTATAATTGTATAGAGCGCATAAGAACATTTTATAATATGTACATTTGAAAGTACTAAGTCAACGAATAACCATGTGTTACGTATTTTCACAATAAGAAGTGCTCTTGGCAACCCTGGAGAACCAGTTTCTCCCTCACCAATACATGTGCATATCCCGCCATTGGAACGATTGTCAAGGTTGAGATGGGAAATTTCAATTAAGCTTTCCCCATGAGAGGCCTCCTAATAGAGGTTGGCTCGAAAGCTTGCTATTTGCAAAAATAATTTACGTGCAATCTATAAAGAGTTTAAATTTGAAGAATGAATGAAAACCATATAACCATTTAAAAAAAAAATTTCAATGTAAATTTCGGATACAATTGCTCATTTAAAATTTGTTTAGACTCTTAGTTTAGGAAGAAAAGGAATTAATTACAGGATTTTGAAAAAAAAAAGGTTACATTTAAGATATCTAGTAACTGAATAAGAAAGTACAAAACGTTATTATTGCCAGAACACCAACAATGGTGAATGAAATTTACTCGAACAAGGAAATTACTCCTGTCTAAAAAAAATTGTCAGCTGTTTCCATGGAGACAACCTCAGTAGTCAACCTCGTTTTGCAGTGCAGCCACCTGTTCCACTAGCCCACAGCTCAAGCACACAAGGTCGACGTGAGAGAGAATCGCTCTTCTTCTTCCTGTTCTTGGCTTATGTCAACTTATCTCCTGTTGCTTTGATTTTACAAAATTGCATGCGGTATTCTTAGAAATAAGTTGAATGCTAAGTTGTGTGCTCACTGGCTTTTACCCCGCTTTTGACATTTTGAAGCAAACCGTCTAACGCCAATCGCATATTCTCCCTCACATGCGACGACCTGTCTTGTTTGGGCCACGCGTCATCCACTCTTCTTCACCGTGCTAGCACGTCGGCCATTATGAATTGGAAGTTATTGGAAAAATACTAAGAAAAAAAAAACTACTGAAATAGTGGTGCTGCCACACAGACAGAATTGAGCAACCGAAATTAACCCGTTTATGATCGATATCAGCATTGATATCGATGGCAAACCATACACGGTAGGCAGGAAGCGACGATAGGTTGCATGAAAATGTCGAGAAAAAAGGAAAGTGGGGTTGTGTTATGTGATGTTTATAGATGAAACATCCGTTGAAATTAAAATCCGAGCTGCTCCTTTTTCAAGGATATCCACATTTTTTGTTTTTTTTGAAAGAATCAAATATTGAGGATATCGAAAATTCGCCACCGTCCAAATTTTTCCGATTTCAATACATTATTTGGTCGCTAAGGGATACAGAAAAAGGTATTAAAAAGAAAAAAGGACACCTGTAGTGGAAAAATCCAATGTGAACAGGACCTAAAAGATAACCACTGAAATATAAAATAACACAAAAAGTACCCACTTTAATTTGCGTATAACTCCTAAAATGTTAACTCTACGTGAAAATTCCTTATAATATGTTTCATTCAGAATAAATAAAGGAATATTTCTTTCATATACAATTTTGATGTACCTGCAGTGGTTAATGCACTTTGGTCCATCTAAAGTGAAAATTTCAAAAAAAAAGTACTTTTTTTATGGTGCTATTTTAAGTTCAAATATTTTTCTAGTTTATGTAAATATTTTAATCTAATGATCCAATTCTCATTCTTACATATCGAGACGTTAATATTAAAAAGAATTAGAGCTGAAATATGCGCTAGGTGTGCACGGTGGGCGGTCAGCAACAATAGGTTGCATGAAAATATCGAAAAAACGATCGCCGGCTAAAAACTTACGTAAAATGATATTATAATATACTTCATAAACACACAGCAAGCGTGAATAAAATCTCCAACATTTTTTTTAAACGAAAATTAGTACCAGCACACAGCTAGGCACATATTCGTTGGGCCATCGTTTTTAAGATATTCCCATGCAACCTATTGTTGCTTCCCGCCCACCGTGCACAGCTAGCGCGTATCTCAGCTCTAACTCTTTTTTAGTATTAACGTATAGATATGTAGGAATGAGAGTTGGATCATTAGATTAAAATATTTACATAAACTAGAAAAATATTTGAACTTAAAATAGCACCATAAAAAAAACGTACTTTTTTTGAAATTTTCACTTTAGATGCACAAAAGTGCATTAACCACTGCAGGTACATCAAAATTGTATATTAAAGAAATATTTCTTTATTTATTCTGAATGAAACATATAATAAAGAATTTTCACGTAGAGTTAACATTTTAGGAGTTATACGCAAATTAAAGTGGGTACTTTTTGTGTTATTTTATATTTCAGTGGTTATCCTTTAGGTCCTGTTCACATTGGATTTTTCCACTACAGGTGTCCTTTTTTCTTTTTAATACCTTTTTTTGTATCCCTTAGCGACCAAATAATGTATTGAAATCGGAAAAATTTGGACGGTGGCGAATTTTCGATATCCTCAATATTTGATCCTTTCAAAAAAAAAAAAAAAAATGTGGATATCCTTGAAAAAGGAGCAGCTCGGATTTTAATTTCAACGGATGTTTCATCTATAAACATCACATAACACAACCCCACTTTCCTTTTTTCTCGACATTTTCATGCAACCTATCGTCGCTTCCTGCCTACCGTGCATAACAGACAGTTTCGTTCAGCATGTGCTTTTCAAAGGGACATGTTCACAATTGAGGTGAAGCGAGTAAAGCAAGGTATGAAGTTCGCCATGTTTCAACTTTTTTACACTTTGACAAACATCTCCCACTGGGTGTGTGTGTGTGTGTATGTTTGTATATCTACACCAGGGGTCTTCGTTTCATAGCACTGAGGTGCAACGCTCAACTCACACAGATTGTTATACTCTCTCGTTTTGTCGTAGTAAGAGCGCAAAAGTTAGGTGACCATCTACGACCGTGCAACGATTCAGTTAGCCATGGGTAATGGCGCAATTTTTTTGGCGCTGATACAATAACGCCAGCGCCAACCGTGGCGCCAACTCACGGTTCTGGCGCAATAACACCTTTAGCGCAATTGTCATCGAATAATCGATAAATAACATTTTTTCGCTTGTTACTGTTTACCATCCCCGTTTTATTTCTTTTGGCGCAATTCTGCTTACATATACGAGGGCACAATTAATTTTAATTTTCATAATCTTTTGGAAAAATATTTCGTATATATGTGAAAATATGCTGGATATTAGAGTCACTTAGATCACTATCAAGCACACATAATTGTGACGTTGTCATACGTATACATATACTATGATGCTGTTATTGGCGTTGTGGTTGCGCCATTTTACACTAGCGCTATATTGGAGCTGGTGTTAGCGCACGAAATTGAGTCAGTGTTATATTGCAATAGCGCATCATTGAGTTGGCGCTACATTGAGTTGGCGCTACATTGAGTTGGCGCTATACTGAGTTGGCGCTACATTGAGTTGGCGCATTTCCCAAATCGGAGTTAGCGCAATAACACCAGGGTTGGTGTCAGCGCAATTGCGCCGCGCAGCGCAGTGTTACCCATGCCTAGATTCAGTTGCTTGCGGGCAAGCAAAAAGATAACAACGTACACGCATACTTCGTTTTCATACGAACGTACACGCATACTTCGTTTTCATTGTGCGACGTGGTATAGCAGCGCATAAAAGCGAAAAATATATGCGTGCACGTTGTTGTCTTTTTGCTTGCCCGCAAGCTACTGAACGATTCGACGGTAGTAGCTGGGCACTCAACTAGTCGTTTTTCACTAATACTGCTGCAGTTACTAACACTGCTGCAGTTAGAGTTTTGGGGATCTCTGATCTACACTTATTTTAGCGATTTGGCGCAATTTCGTGAGAAGTGAATAGAGAAGAGTAAGAAATAACATTCGAATAAGCAGAAAAAAGCAAATTCCCTAAATATTTTACCAAAAATCAGGTTTATAAATTAAAGCAAAGGAGTGAAGTGAAAATTGTCGAAGTGTTAATTGTAGCAAGCATCTGGAATTTCGCTTTGCTTTAAGGTTTTTTCTATCAAAGTTGGAGCAGACAAAGCCAATTGTGCCAAAGAGCGTATACGGATAAGAGGCCATGATCCAATTAAAAGGTCATGTCAGTTCACTGACCGCCATATTTCTTTCGGTTTTAGAAAAAAGTATCAGGTCCTCATACGTCATTTCCTTTTGCAATTGGCACAGCTGTTTGTTTGGTTGTTCGCGGCTTTATTGGTCCTGTGACGTAAGCAGTATTTGACATTTCCGCCTACTGGCATTACCGTCTCAATATATATACCATGTAAGAGGCTGCAGTCTGAAAAACTTCACACTAGATGTCATATTTCGCGCGAGATGGGACCCTCATCCATATACGCTCTTTGTGAAACTTCACACTTGATGTCACACTTCGCGGGTCTCATCTCGCGCGAAATGTGACATCTAGTGTGAAGTTTTTCAGACTGCAGCCTCTTATCCATAAAGCTGGGTATCCACTTCATAAGAAAGTGCTCAAGAAAAAATTGGCTTTTATTTCTTAAGTAATTTTGACGTTTGCTTTTTTCTTCAAGAAATATACCCTTCAAGAAACCACTGATGGAAACACCAATACATTTCTAACACCACCAATACACCTGCAAAAACACTTCCAAACATTTGATCAATCATGTGTGTGACATTAGTGATGTATATCTTATGTGTATCAGCACTTCCTAACCATAGGTTCTTTTCTTTACTTTCCAGCAAAACATTAACTAACATTTCTTGCTAATCTCTTTTAACGAAATTTGTGAGAGTAAAGTGACATTTGCTCTCAGTGAGAGATATTAGCAAAATAGATTAGGAAACTTGAATTAGCAAATGTTATATCATGTTCAGACATAAAAATTAATTAAGTCAATTGGGGTTGATTGAACATCTTTAGATTTGGTGTTCAGACATATTTAATTTACTTGGCCCATTTAACAGGTCGGCTCAAGATACATACACACATACACGCCGTGAGCTGAATATCAAACTCTCGTGACCTAAATGTCAAAATTGCAAGGAGGACGAAATAATTTGACATTTTGTGTCTTTTCAAATGCTGATTATGCGCACAGGGCATTCTGGCTGCACAAAGAAGAAAATGCGATAGAGCTACGCACACAATCTTACGTAGGCCACATATCGCCCGTTTTATGCAATAGGGATTTAACTCGAAATTTTCGATTTCTGGGATTTTGCCATATATTTCAATAACTGGGTAGTGCCTTTGAGTCTAGTCTTATAATATACTCAAAAATATAAAAATGGCGCAAATAAAAGTGATTTTGTAGTTGGCCGTAGAAGGAAACTATTTGAAATTATAAAACTTTATTTGCGTTTTCCCAAAAAAATTTTTTTGAGTTAAATTCCTATTGCATAAAACGTGCGATATGTATACAGACAATTTTAATTGTGTTGGTGTCCGCGGTTTTTTTTTCGCGATGTTCACAAATAACATGGGCTTCGATTGGCTGCTTTTGTTTTTGTATCACCACACATATCTGCTTCTTCGCTGTTCTGTTCTAGTGACATATACCCAATGCCAAGATGCCTAACACATTACACCTTTTGCACGACCAATACCACAATTTTTACACAATGCAAACTGATTTACAATGTGCATAAAGAAGTGTATAGAGTTTACAAATATTAATTTTGTTATTTTTTGAGTTTGGTTTTGTTTGTGAGGTTTGTATATGTACATATATGCAAACATCATCTATTCTATAATCTACATTTTCGCTGTTGGGTATATTCGTAAATGCTTTGCATTTTTGGTTCTAATGTCGACGTCCAAACACGGAGACACGAAGTTGAGCAACCCGCTGCTTTTGTTCGTTTGTCGGTGAGAAGGCGACGAGGAAAGGAGGGGGGCACCAAGTCGTCGGTGCTCGGACAACACGCTTTGTGCAGCAATTCTTATCGCCAGTGACCAATCAGAGCGTTCGAAGAATGCCAGAACAAAACATAATGAACAAAAGTTGGCCAGCGACGAGTTGATGTGTTTGGACAAATGGAAGACAGAACAGCGGCACAAAAGAGAATCGTTGGATAATTTCGCAGCAGAGTTGCTGTGTTTGGACACGGACAATGATGACGATCTTACTTCTTTGGCAAACCAGTTTTGCCTATGATTATTTATGTATGCATGTACGTAAGTTTCTATATCCAACTGGCAGACTCGAATTTAACATTTTGTATGAAAGAATTGCGATTAATTCGGGACGTGTTCGGGCTCAATCGCTTACATCCCGAAGGTTGCAAATGTAGTTTAATCTCCTTCATTCAAAGCTATAAGGCTATTTTTTGTTATGAAAATTTCTAAAAATGGTTAATTGTTATATGTATATGTATATTAGAACAAAGTTTATTCGATTCGGTTCCATCTTGTAGTGAAATCTTTTAAATTAAAATTAAGTATTTTCTCCAAATATTTTTATAAATCAGTCATGAAGATTTAAATAAAGATTATACATTAAGTTTTAAATAATATAATATAATATAATATAATATAATATAATATAATATAATATAATATAATATAATATAATATAATATAATATAATATAATATAATATAATATAATATAATATAATATAATATAATATAATATAATATAATATAATATAATATAATATAATATAATATAATATAATTTAATATAATGTAATAAGTTTTACTTTTGAAAAAATTTGCCTACATTTATACCGGGACAAACCCTTTCGGGATTAATCGCATATTTTATGGAGGTGCATCTAAAATCCTGAAACTTATTAAACTTATTTGAAGTTAGGCTTCTAGATGACGAAAAGGCGTTGTTTGAGGGAAGAAGTCCCAAACAAACCTTGATTCATAATTTTGATGCACCAGGCGCATATCAAAAATAAAAATAAGCGCCGAATTAATTTTGCATACGTATATATGTATGTACATATGTACACATATTTGCATGTCCATACATACATATGTACATATGTATGCCAAATGTATGCATGCATAAGTCAGAGATTTCTATTTTCTATTCTTATTCGTTCTTATTACTTATTCGCGTCGAAAAACCAAAATAAAAAAGTCAAGTGAATTCGGGACGCGAAAAATAGTGTGAGGCAACTCGCGCATACTGGATTGAAATTTCAGAGCAGATTTTATCGAACTCGTCCAAAATAACGAACATTCCCTTCTTATAAAATTTACGTTCTTTGGTTTGGCGCATGAAAAGAGAAAAAAGACACGCCCGAAAATTTAAGAAAAAATAAAAAATTGAAATCATCATCAGAAAAGAAAAATATGGATTTTAGTATATCCCTTTAAGTGTTCTATTGCCTTAGAAAAACAAATTTCGACTGACATACTCGCTCGAAAACGCTTTCAAGCAAGCTTCTGGAAATTCGAAAATTATGACGATAGCTCGGAACTACAATTTCAATGTACTGAAGTAAACAATTCCTGGTATTTCGATTGGTTAGAAACAAGCCGATGTCGACTGACCTTAAACTTTCTACAGCAACCTGTTTAATCTCATCATCGCTTTCAATAGGCTCCATAAGCATTGCTACAATTCTTAAAAATCTCTGTATGTACATATGTATGAAGATGGATTTGTCTAATAGCAAAGAGTGAAAGGTAAGAGTGAATTTAAGAATAATTTTTCTTTCTTCTTCCATTACAGCCGATCCGGCGGAAGATGCACTCTCATCGTGGTTCTTGTTTTGAGCCGCTGTCTAATGTATATATGTATGTACATATATTTCAATATAGGATTAGTTTGACAGCATCCATACATTATAAATAACTTCCCGTTTCCATATTAAACCCGTTTTTTTTAATAAAAATAGCTATACAACTTGATTTACTACGTATATATTTACTTTTGTATTTTCAAATACAAATTTGAATTCCCTTTTCCAAATTTGACATTTCTTCTTCTTCTTGCTAGTGTCTTGCTACTGGAAATTTGTCCAGTAAAAAAGTTAGTAGAACTATCATTGCCGCTCTCACCAGTTTCGTTCAGTGCTCTCTCAATTTTCGTTCAGTTCGCTCTCTTTTACTGGAGAGAAACCAAAGAAACACAAATTATATGTCAAATCTAAAAATTAGTGTTTATCAACGTTAATTAGTGTATAAAGAAACAAAGCTCATGATTCAAATAAAGAAGATTGTGTATTCAGCGGTCCCGCTATGCGTTCATCCAAAATTTGACAGAATCAGCTGACTTAGTGACGTAGTAACATAAATTCTCTTTCACCCAGTTCCGTTTCCGGTTTTCTAATAACTAAAGATTGTGTGCGATAAATGTGAAATTTATATTAAAATACTATTTTAAATAAAGAAAAATGAAGTGCCGTGTATTTATTTGTCTGAACAATAGTTCAATAAAGGTATTTTTTGCCTGTTTGCAAATTTTCTTTCACGTCGATAACGTAGTTGATGACGTACTAACCAAAATGAACCCAGTCCCACGGATGAATATTTTGCTGAATATCGCTGAGTGCACAATCTTCTTTATTTGAATCATGCTTCCTAACATTTGATCAATCTGCTGCCTGACACTAGTGATGTGTATCTGATGTGTATCAGTACTTCCTGACATCTGATCTATCATCCGTATAGCACTGCTGACGTACATTTTTTTCTCCAAAATATCGCAGTAAAGGGAAGAAGCTAGCGCGCAAAATTCTACAGGCGTCACAAAGGAAAGTCACGTGGTGCTTAAAATTGTTAAATTTATCTTTTTATCGATAAAGAATAATATTCAAAATGAGTAAACGGCATTTAAAAAATTGCCTTTTCTCGAAAAAAAAAGTTTTAAGGAAATAAAATTAAAATTTAATGAATTTGGAAACGCGGAATGTATGGCCTCGGAGAAGAGGAAACGTGAAAGTGCCAGTGGTAGCCAGGATTGTGTTTCCAAGGAAAACTCCGCCGAGGAAGGTGGAAATGTTGACCCGGAAGATTTGTATTTTAGGAAAAACTACATATGTCAAGCAAAATGTTTGTTGTACTAGTTATACGTTGTACATATCGACGGTTGAGAGGAAGATCACCCTTCTTTAGAACCTGTTTCAAAGATGCCCTAGATGTCTCAGAATTGGCTTCAATAACTTTCTATTTCGGAATTTGCTTCAATAAAGAATTTGTTCCGAAACATTTGTTACTGAAAGAAATTCTGAAATTAGGCGTTATTGAAGAAATTTCTGAAATAGGGCATTTTTGAAACATTTCTTGAAATAGATGATCTTTCACTCAGCCGCCCTTATTTTTATTTAATAAGTTTAAAGCTTTTATTTATTTACTTTTGTGCAATGAATGAATTTTTAATTTTCTTTGTTAGTTGTACTTAGTACATTTAATGTTATATAAATATATACATGTATATATATAAATGAATTAAATTTGTTGTTCCTTTATAGAAAAAACAATCTTTTATTTCACATCAGGCAGAAATTGTTTCCATCAAGCTGGATCCATTTATAAATCAAGAGTGTTTGCTCAGCCTTGATCTCTATATATAACAGATCTGATATTATTTACATCAGGCAGGACCAATTGTGGCATCAGTCTTTATTTCTACTTTCGCTCATGTCTGATTACATGTTATATCAGGTCTGAGATTATTTACATCAGACCGGACTTATTTTTACCTCAATCCTATATTTGTTTATTCGCTCATCCCTGATTGAAAATTTTGCAAGCCCTGATTTTGTTTACATCACTCGAGTTTTACAATTATGTCAGGTATGATCACACAGCGACACAAGGGTTTCCATCAGGATTTACATGTCTCCCGTAGAAATCTGATGAAGATTTTATTCTGCGCACTGATCGAAACATCACTCTGCTCGTATATATTTCTTGACAAAACCAGCGTTGCCAACCCCATTTTTCGTCAAAAAATGTAATAGATTTTCTTGTGAAGTGGATACTGCCTAAAGAAAATTTGACACAAGAAAATTTCTTGACCATTTCTTAAGCGTTTTTTTATATGGAGTTTTAGCATTTCTTGTGATGTGGATACCCGCCTTAATTGTGCACGGGCTCTAAATCAGCTGATTCTGTCAAATATTGGATGAACGCATAGCGGAACTGCTGAATACTCAATCTTCATGCTACGGCCCCACGGTATATATATTGAGACGGTAATGCCAGTAGGTGGAAATGTCAAATACTGCTTACGTCACAGGACCAATAAAGCCGCGAACAACCAAACAAACAGCTGTGCCAATTGCAAAAGGAAATGACGTATGAGGACCTGATACTTTTTTCTAAAACCGAAAGAAATATGGCGGCCAGCGAACTGACATGACCTTTTAATTGGATCATGCTACGGCCCCATATGTATACAGTGGTGCCAGATTGAGGGAAATTTCCCTTTTTGAGGGATATTTAACCGCAAAATTTTTAAAGAGGGAAAAAAGGGACATTTTGTTGTCGTCTATATAAAAAAAGGGATTTTTTGGTTGCGGAACTGTTTACATACCTACATATGTATAAAATATAGTATAACTTAAAATAAGCACATCTCACACTGAAAAACTCCTATTCAGTGTACACACGCTTTCGCGTAACTTATGCAATGCAAAACGGAGTAACTTGTTTACATAAATACATACATACATACAGGTGAACTAATAAAAGCGTGTTAATGATCGCTCTTATATCATGTTCAGACATAAAAATTAATTAAGGTTGTTCTCTGTGTCTAATATTTTTGCCGAGATATCATGATATCTTGAGAAATTTGCCACACAGAGAGAGCGCACCTTTAAGAAAATAAAATTCTAACTGACTTCATTGTGAACTAGCATGTTAGTCATATTCTTTCCACTCTTTATACAACTGTTGTCGCTTTGCTTTGCTTGCTTCAATTTCGAATTAATTAATTTTTTATCTGAATAAAATAAAATACTTAAAAAAAAAGAACTAGAGACATAAATTCAAACTCACTTCTCATAGAAGACCATTGTGAATGTAATAACATGGTTGCATTTCCCGTGATATTTTTCTCATGATATCACATATCACGGGTTGGGGTATGAGAAATTTGCCGAAGCTCCAAATTTGACAAGACGTGTATTTTGTTGTTGTGCTCGGCAAATTTATCACACTTATGTCATCTCGGCAAATTTGCCAGGCCAAAATCACAGAGAGAGAACAACCTTATTAAGTCAATTGGGCTTGATTGAACATCTCTGGATTTGGTGTTCAGACATATTTAATTTACTTGGCCCATTTAACAGGTCGGCTCAAGATACATACACACCATGATTCAAATAAAGAAGATTGTGTATTCAGCGGTACCGCTATGCGTTCACCCAAAATTTGACAGAATCAGCTGATTTAGTGACGTAGTAACATAAATTCTCTTTCACCCAGTTTCGTTTCCGGTTTTCTAATAACTAAAGATTGTGTGCGATAAATGTGAAATTTATATTAAAAAACTATTTTAAATGAAGAAAAACGAAGTGCCGCGTATTTATTTGTGTTAATAATAGTTTAATAAAGGTATTTTTTGCCTGTTTCCAAATTTTCTTACTCGTCGATAACGTAGTTGATGACGTAGTAACCAAAATGAACCCAGTCTCACGGATGAATTTTTTGCTGAATATGGCTGAGTGCACACTCTTCTTTAGTTGAATCATGCATACACACATACACGCCGTGAGCTGAATATCAAACTCTCGCGACCTAAATGTCAAAACTGCAAGGAGGACGAAATATTTTGACATTCAGCTCACAACTTTGACCAATCGTAAACACGAATGCATGTATAGAATAAGCAGAAATAAAAACAAATTTGATAGCGGATGAAGAAGGACAAGTATTCAGCTGATCTGACGAACCAACCTGTTTAGTGGACCCTGACGCTAATGGCCATGATTCAAATAAAGAATATTGTGCATTCAGCGGTCCCGCTATGGGTTCATCCAAAATTTGACAGAATCAGCTGATTTAGTGACGTCGTAACATAAATTCTCTTTCACCCAGTTTCGTTTCCGGTTTTCTAATAACTAAAGATTGTGTGCGATAAATGTGAAATTTATGTTAAAAAACTATTTTAAATAAAGAAAAATGAAGTGCCGCGTATTTATTTGTGTGAATAATAGTTCAATAAAGGTATTTTTTGCATGTTTGCAAATTTTCTTTGTCGTCGATAACGTAGTCGTTGACGTACTAACCAAAATAAACCCAGTCTCACCGATGAATATTTTGCTGAATGTGGCTGAGTGCACAATCTTCTTTATTTGAATCATGGCTAATGGCATTTCTCATGATCCAAATAAAGAAGATTGTGCACTCAGCCATATTCAGCAAAATATTCATCCGTGAGACTGGGTTCATTTTGGTTAGTACGTCATCAACTACGTTATCGACGAGAAAGAAAATATTCAAACAGGCAAAAATACCTTTATTGAACTATTATCCACACAAATAAAAACGCGGCACTTCATTTTTCTTTATTTAAAATAGCTTTTTAATATAAATTTCACATTTATCGCACGCAATCTTTAGTTATTAGAAAACCGGAAACGAAACTGGGTGAAAGAGAATTTATGTTACTACGTCACTAAATCAGCTGATTCTGTCAAATTTTGGATGAACGCATAGCGGTACCCATGATTCAAATAAAGAAGATTGTGCACTCAGCGATATTCAGCAAAATATTCATCCGTGGGACTGGGTTCATTTTGGTTAGTACGTCATCAACTACGTTATCGACGTGAAAGAAAATTTGCAAACAGGCAAAAAATACCTTTATTGAACTATTGTTCAGACAAATAAATACACGGCACTTCATTTTTCTTTATTTAAAATAGTATTTTAATATAAATTTCACATTTATCGCACACAATCTTTAGTTATTAGAAAACCGGAAACGGAACTGGGTGAAAGAGAATTTATGTTACTACGTCACTAAGTCAGCTGATTCTGTCAAATTTTGGATGAACGCATAGCGGGACCGCTGAATACACAATCTTCTTTATTTGAATCATGGCGGTACCGCTGAATGCACAATCTTCTTTATTTGGATCATGGGCATTTCTCTTTTATTGACATTTTATTTTGCTTATGAAACAAGCTTTTTAACAGGGTTGCATGCAGAATTGTTCCTCATTAAGAACTCATTAATTTCTAATGAAGCATTAACTTAGTAAATTTTTGTAGGTAATTTATTTTTCATTGTGCACATTCGTACTGTATTGTTAATAATCGAAAGAATTTTGGAGAATTGGGAGCCACTTAAAAGCTGTTTTCGCCTGGAGCGTAAAAAAGCAGAAACTATTTATGAACAATTGGAAAGAATTCAAATAAAGGCTTATTTTGGATTTTTGAAGGACGTTCTTAACTTTTTCAATGAATTTAACGCATTGTTCCAAAGCCGAAATGCACTTATACACCGACTAGGGCAAGAAGCTGAGACACTTGTGTTGAAAATTGCAAGAAATTTCTTAAAACCCGACTTTTTTACAATTCCGTGGGAATTACAGCTAAAAGTTTTGGAACTTCCAACTCCATATTTTCTTGACGTGCATAACGTTTACGCTGGTTATAAATGCGAAGATATTTTGTCAAATTTAAATTTGGAGGAAAAGATTGTATTCAAAAAAAGTGTTTGCGCTTTTATGAAGCTTCTACTTTTTAGATAATATCACGTTTTCAACTTGACGGTGTTTTCGAAGAATTGCAGTTTTTAGATCCCGATATTGTTTGTGATTTCTCTAAAAAAATCGCGTATCACTTCTTGATCTAACTGAAAAATTAAATCTTAATCCTGATCTCACAGAATCGGAATACAAAAGTATTTAACCGAAACACAAAAAGACGATTTAAAAAAAATACCTGTTGATGTAATGTGGAGTAAAATAATAAACTTTGAAAACTATAATGACAATTTTTTGTTTCACAATCTTAAGCAATTGGTTGAGATTGTACTCACGTTACCCCATTCGAACGCGAATCAGAAAGAATATTTTCAATTGAAACGGATGTTAAATGTAAAAATGATATGATATGTCAAATAATATAAGTAAAGAGCTGCCTTTCAATCCAAAAATATCAATTGCTTCAACTTTAAAATCAGCAAAAGTCATATCCACTTGCACAATGCAAATAATTTGTACAACTGATACTTTTAGGGCCGTTTACTCGACCTCTGATTAACGCTAACCACGGTTAAAGTTCGGTTAAACATCATTATCGACTTCATCAAACCATGTAATTAACATGTTGTCGATAATGCAATCTATTGCTTAGCCGGACCTTTGTCCTCCGATTAAAGTCCGGTTAAACCTCATTATCGACTTCATACAATCTTACATTTAACATGTGATCGATAATGCAGTCCAGAGCTCAACCGGACCTTTGTCCTCCGGTTAGCGTTAATCAGAGGTTGAGTAAACGGCCCTTAGCTGTTAAAAACACTGTATTTGCCTGTTATATATTATTATATTACTGAAATAAATGCTTTAATTTCGGTAGGAATTTTGTGGATTTTTTTTATTTAAATTGTGGGAAATTAGGGATTTTTTTTCCAATTTATGTGGGAATTTTAGCGGAGATTTTAAAATCACTGCGATTTTAAACTGCTATTGCGATTGCATGGACTGTTATAAAATCCTCACCGGTAGAGATTCATTTTGCGTTTTCTGAGCGACATAACCTGTCAACATTTTATGTGGCAAAAATGATAGCAACAACAACGTATTCCGCAGGAATTTCGCTGTTGTCAACATTTTTCAAAGACAATTTTGAATTCAATAATTTTTTTTTTCTTATATTTCTATATATGTATGTACGTATGTGGTCTGCTCAGAAGTGTAAACAAAAGGAAATTTATATTGCTTTTGCACAGAGAAAAAATCACCGTTTGCGATATATCGCTCATCACTAATTCATATTGACCGTGTAACCGTTGTCACTAACAAAATCTGACGCTTTTGTATTAGTAAGCTTGGCAACCATAAATACTTACATACATATATCGACTTCTATTTCCAACGGTCTTCCATTTACCATTTAACCGTTGCGGCAGTGCTTTCTAATTCGTGAATTAGAGTAAATTTTGATGTTGCAGTTTTAGATTACATTTGATTGGTTAATAAATTAAGCGGTGAGTACATTTTATCAATTACATGGTGTGCTTTTTGTATTTAATATAATTAATATACAGTTTTAAACGTGTAATCATATATAACGGTTCTTCACGTGGAGGCTAGATATTTATGCATATATGTATATGTAGGTACATATATATGTACATATGTTCTAAGTTTAAGCATTCATTCTGAATGCCGTGCAAAAATTCCGAGTAGGTACTCCTCGAACCAATCGAGTTTTCCACAGCCAAAGGAATTTGGTTAATTCTAGGGTCAACTTCAGTTCATTCTCCGAGGGAAAATTGTTGTAAGACCCTAATGCCGTGTTATGCTTACGAGGAAAAAAACGATCAAATTCGGACACATTTTCTTTGTTGTTGTTGTAGTGGCCACCAAGACACTCCCGGAAGGTTTTGGGGAGTGCAGGGGAAGTGACAGACCTTTGCTGGATAAATCAGGTACGCTTGGGTACTAGTCCCTTTTGACACTAGCCCGACTGTCGTGCGAACGATTTTGGTAAAATTTTATGGCGTTTTCGATTCTGGCCAAAAGGTCGCACTTATTCTGCACTTTCATCGGGCTGTCAAATTTTTTTGTTCTATTCAGACCTGGGTAATATCAAGTACCAGTACGACTTGTGACAAGTACATTTTAAAAGAATTGTACTAGTACAAGTACAAGTACTTTCAGAATATTCAAGTACTAGTACAAGTACAAGTACAAAGAATTGAAAAAGAATTGAATTTTTAGCAAATGAATGTATGTACAAATGAATGTACATTCAATTCTTTTCAATTACTTTGAAGTATTTGCTAAAAATTCAATTCTTTTTCAATTCTTTGTACTTGTACTTGTACTAGTACTTGAATATTCTGAAAGTACTTGTACTTGTACTAGTACATACTTGAATATTCAGAAAGTACTTGGTACGGACTCATTACTTCAAGATCAAAATATAAAGTATTTAAGTACGTAATAGTCCAATTACTACTCAGTATTACCCAGGTATGGTTCTATTCCACATAGATTCCACACATTTTTGCAGGATTGATTGTTCTATTGAAAAAAATGTCGCACTCTCCCCGACCACAGGGCAGAATTTTCTGCCCTTAATATGACCAAGTGGTTGCATTATGTTTGTTTCATACATTACATGAAAAGTGCAACATTTTCTTAGGGCACAGGGCGCATGTTGATAATGTTGCCTTGTAATAATGCAGCATATTGGTTCAGAATCGAAAACGCTATTAGATGACTTGCCCGCGGCTAGAAAAAAACGGTTTTTGGGGGGGTAGGGGGCCCCAGATCACAAAACTGAAGACCGGGTTTCACCAAATAGTCTAAGAAATAGTTTTGCAACCAACCTTTTATGGCAAATACTGGGTTTTTTGGTTGTTTTGGTTGCTGTATTTGCTCATTTTTTTGACATATTCGCTCTTTTGGTTGTTGAATTTGCTATAGCGACTCAAATTCTTAGGCCCGGTTTCACCAACCGGTCTCAACTTAGTTTAGCCAATTTTTTTACGTTTTCAGTTTCACCATCCAACTAAGCTAAGTCACAAGTTAGTCAGCTTTTGCCTTGACTAAAACTTAACTAAGAATTTGAGTCACTTTAGCAAATTCAACTACCAACAGAGCGAATATGACAAAAAAATGAGCAAATACAGCAACCAAAACAACCAAAAAAACCCGACCCCAACGGGTTAGGGGGCCTAGAATATACCCGTGGTAAGGAATGCCTGTCGTAAGAGGCGACTAAAATCCACCGGCCTAGAAGGTTGATTATGGCCAAAAAAATCGTTCGCACGACAGTCGGGCTAGTGTCAGAAGGGACTAGTACCCGAGCGTACCGGATTTATCCGGCAAAGGACTGTCACATCCCCTACACTCCCCAAAACCTTCGGGGAGTGTCTTCGTGGCTACAACAACAACAACAACCAAAAAACCCAGTATTCGCCATAAAAGGTTGGTTACAAAGCTATTTTCTTAGACTATTTGGTGAAACCCAAAAGTAAGTTAGCCTCAAATCTGGGCTGAACTAAGTCAAAACTTAGTTTTAGCTTTAGTCACGTTGGTGAAACCGGGCCTAAGAATTTGAGTCGCTTTAGCAAATTCAACTACCAAAAGAGCGAATATGACAAAAAAATGAGCAAATACAGCAACCAAAACAACCAAAAAACCCAGTATTCGCCATAAAAGGTTGGTTACAAAGCTATTTTCTTAGACTATTTGGTGAAACCCAAAAGTAAGTTAGCCCCAAATCTGGGCTAACTTAAGTCAAAACTTAGTTTTAGCTTTAGTTACGTTGGTGAAACCGGGCCTTAGTTTAGTTTTAGTCAAGGCAAAAGCTGACTAACTTGTGACTTAGCTTAGTTGCATGGTGAAACTAATATATAATAATACAATGGCGCTATTACAACTCTAACGAGTTTTATGGCCGAGCTTCTCTCCCAATTCGAGGTGTGCTCCTTTTTGTTTTTCCTACTAATTGGGTGGACCTACAGTTTTATGCCGGCTCCGAACGGCGAATGCATTTTTTGTGAGAAGCTTTTTCATGGCAGAAATACACTCGGAGGGTATGCCGCCAACTGCCGAGAGGTGACCGCTGCTCTTAAAAAATCCAATAATTGGATTTTTACTAATTAGAAAAATTGTTTTGGTGTTTTGCTCGGACCGTGGTTTGAACCCGAGACCTCTGGCATAGCATGGTGAAACTGAAAACGTAAAAAAATCGGCTTAACTAAGTTGAGACCGGTTGGTGAAACCGGGCCTATGACGAAACTTTGTGTATAAACTTTTACCAACTGTGGTGATAAATATTAAAAATTTAGCGAAATCGGTTTATGTCCACGCCTACTTTTTAACAAAGAGATTTCTGGAACACCCTTTGGGAATTTGTACTTTGACATCTTTGTAACTAGAATAGGCATGGGTAACACTGCGCTGCGCGGCGCAATTGCGCTAACACCAACCCTGGCGTTATTGCGCTAACTCCGATTTGGGAAATGCGCCAACTCAATATAGCGCCAACTCAATATTGCGCCAACTCAATTTTGTAATATAAAACCGACTCAATTTCGTGCGCTAACACCAGCACCAATATAGCGCTAGTGTAAAATGGCGCAATCACAACGCCAATAACAGCACCATAGTATATGTATACGTATGACACCGTCACAATTATGAATGCTTGATAATGATCTAAGTGACTAATTTCCAGCATGTTTTCACAAATATACGGAATATGTTTCCAAATGATTATGAAAATTTAAATTAATTGTGCCCTCGTAAATGTAAGCAGAATTGCACCAAAAGAAATAAAACGGGGATGGTGAACAGTAACAAGCGAAAAAATGTTATTTATCGATTATTCCATGACAATTGCGCTAAAGGTGTTATTGCGCCAGTACCGTGAGTTGGCGCCACGAGTGGCGCTGGAGTTATTGTATCAGCGCCAAAAAAATTGCGCCATTACCCATGGCTAAACTAGAAGTCATAAAGGAATAAAATTTTGCACTAACAATAATACTATTTATATGCTTAGTTGGATGATTGATACAAATTTTGAAAATGGGCGTGGCTACGCACACTTTATGAGGCACTCGCTTTATCTTAATCGGTTCCCGGGATTGATACCGAAACATGGATTTAAATAGCCCCCGAAATATTTTTGAGCATTGTTGGTATCAAATTAAAGGTATCAATCAGAGCTTCAATAGAGACTTCATTCCATTCCAATTTTCCAGTCGGTTATCCAGATAGAGACCAAAACGTGAACCCGGATGACCCCAAATATTTTTGCGCAATATTGGCATCAAATCAGAGGTTCTGCTCAGGGTTTCCATATATATTTAACGCTATATGGATATCTAAATCGGTTCCCGAGATTGAGGCCCAGGCATGAACCGGAATAGGTCGAAACATTTTTGAGCAATATTTGTATAGTAGTAATCATGATATACACCGATATGTGGATCCGGATGGCCATGGAAAGTTTTTGATAAGGAACGCGAGAGGGGGAGAGTAGTATAAGAGGAGGAAGATATGGAGGGAACGGGAAATGCAGAGTGGTAGGGAGACCGACATTAAAGAAAGGGGCATAGTGTGATTGGTCGCAGCGAATTGGGACGGGTATTTGCTAGTATAAAATACACCGTGTTTCCATCAAACGCAAACAAGCTATGAAAGCATACAGCTGAGTATCTAATGTTCAATTAAGCTCGAACTTAGGCTTCCTTACTTGTTCTATATATTATTTTTGTTCGTCCACTAAAAGAACAGTAACTATGTTGATTAATTACATCGCCAACACTATAGTGTCAGAACACTACTCGTCATATAACGCGTTATATAACGCACAGCTATAACGCAAAAATGTGTTAGTTCGCCATACAACGAATGCGTTAGTTTTGTTCTAGCGTCGGGAGAAATCTAACGCACTCACCGCTGTACGTGTGCACATGTATATGACTTTCATCTCTTTCTAGCAAATGCATATTCGAATGCATATATCTCACTCACTCACGTTAGCAATAACGAGCCAAAATGTTAGCTCTAATCGTTAGGGCTAACATGGAAATGTGTTAGACTTACTACGTTAGGGCTAATGGACAAATACGTTAGACATAACAAGTTATGGCTAACGTGGAAATGAGTTAGGCATAACACGTTATCGCTAACGCTAAAATGAGTTAGGCATAACAGTTTTCATTTCAGCTTCAAATTTTATTTCTTATATTGTTACAATAAAAACATATAAATAAAGAAAATAGCTTAAATAAGTCCATTACCGTCCCCATCCGAACAATCCGGACTTTTTGATTCCATTTTTAGTCCAGCTGACTGTTTAGTTGGAGGCTCATCAGTGGACACCTCTTCTGAATTCTTGAATCTGGAATACATAAATTATTTCATTAATACGTACATATGTGATATATGTACATGATTCTAAATTATTTATTACCATTTGCAGCTGAATTTTATGTAAGTAGATTCCATATTGAGATCTCAAATAAAATATTTTTACATTTTCCGAACCGATTTTACTTACTAAAAATCGCAATGAAAATGACGCCGTTTAAGATTTCGTGTTTACTTATTCCGTTATTCCTTTCGCAGCCAACTTTGTTGATTTTTGAACAATCTGTGCTCTCGCTCTAACATATTGCCTATTATACATCTAGGCATACCATGTTAGCGCTAACGTAGATATGAGTTAGGTATAACATGTTATTGCTAACGGTGAAAAGCGTTAAGAATACCATGTTTGTGAAAAGAGAGTGAGAAAGAAAGAAGAAAGAAACAAAAAATTTGAGAGATACCTTTCAGTGTGTTGGTAATAATGGAAATTTGGTTTGAATGTGTTGGTGAATGCGTTAGTCGTGTCTGGCTGGGCATGCGTAACAAAAATATACTATATGCTAATAAATATTTTATTTAATTTATTTTGTATTATATTTTTCTCTCCTATTCACAGATAATGTAAATTTTGTGTTCTTTCTTTGTGAAAGTGAAATATTAATACCCTTTCGTATTAGCGATGGTTCGGTATTGGCGTTAGCATACATAATTGTGACGGTGTCATATACGCTGTGCTGTTATTGGCTTTGTGGTGGTGCCATTTTACACTAGCGCTATATTGGTGCTGGTGTTAGCGCACGAAATTGAGTCAGTGTTATATTGCAATAGCGCAACATTGAGTTGGCGCATTTTCCAAATCGGAGTTAGCGCAATAACACCAGGGTTGGCGCTAGCGCAATTGCGCGGCGCAGCGCAGTGTTACCCATGCCTAGCCAACACGCGTCAGGTATTCCAAAGCCGTAGATGTTATGAAATCGATACAATTCTTGATCACTAGCATGACCCAACTACATATCGATGGCTTAATATAGAAAAGGCGTATCTACACTTTTTAAAAGACACCAAATTTATTTCTTGGAATCTTTTCGCAATTTAAGTATACACCTATATCAGGATTTTGGCAATTTTTTTTTCAGAATTCTGCATGTGTTCAGATTCGATGGTTAAGCAAACATGCCCATATTCAAAATTCCATATCTTTGGTTCCGCTCGTCGTATCTTATTAATTTTTGTTTTATTTTGAAGGTAAGAGTATTTACTTTATAACTGCGTTAAAGAAATATTTAATTTTACAAAATCAAAATAATGAATTCAAACTAAATTTTTTAAAGCATTATTTCATACTGATCGGGTCAACGAATACTTTCGAAAAAATATATATAATATGCGCTGAACTTTCCTCTAAAAAATCCATTTTATTTCAAGGTGGAGACTTTTGTAGTTCAAAAGATATTAACCAGGGACCGAAAATAACGGTTATTTTTTCTAGTGTGGTGAAAAGGTTACGCAAAAATAACCTTCTTTTGGATATATTGAACCATTATCATAAGAGAAAAATTTTTTTGGTCCCGAATAACCGTTATGGCAACCAAAAAACTGTTTTTGGCTTGAATAACCGTTATAGCAACCAAAAAACTGTTTTGGGCCTGAATAACCGTTATGGCAACCAAAAAACTGTTTTGGGCTTGAATAACCGTTATATCAACCAAAAAACTGTTTTGGGCCTGAATAACCGTTAAGATTTTTATTTTTTTTTTGGTCAGCTATAAAGGTCAAACCTATTTATTTGTCACTTTCCCTAAATATTTCTGGACGATATTGGTATCAAATGAAAGGTGTTGATCAGGACTTTTACATAGAGATGTATTGGTTATGATTCCTAGGTCGGGTCCGCAGATATGGGTCAAAATGCGGACCTGGATGACCCCAGAAAAAATCTGAGCGATATTGGTGTCAAATGAAAGGTGCTTTGCAGGGCTTTTACATAGAGATGTATTGGTTATTATTCCTAGGTCGGGTCCGCAGATATGGGTCAAAATGCGGACCTGGATGACCCCAGAAAAAATCTGAGCGATATTGGTGTCAAATGAAAGGTGCTTTGCAGGGCTTTTACATAGAGATGTATTGGTTATCATTCCTAGGTCGGGTCCGCAGATATGGGTCAAAATGCGGACCTGGATGACCCCAGAAAAAATCTGAGCGATATTGGTGTCAAATGAAAAGAGGAAATCAGAGCTACAATATAGACCTCTATTCGATGTTATGTTTAACCCGGTTCCCTTGGGAAACGGAAAGGAAAAGGGACGGTAAGGGAGGGGGAAAAACAAATGAAAATTGGATGGAGAGAGTTGGTGAAAGAGAGAGAGGGTAGCACAGGGAAGGAGAGAAGGAATAGGAGAGAAATGGAGAAAGGACGTGTAAGAAGAGGTAAGGGAGAGCAGTAGAGAAAGGCAAAGGGAAAGGGAAGGAAGGGGAAATGTGACGGCAAACAGAAAATAAAACTGACAGAAATGTAAGGGAAGGGGAAAGAGAAAGGAAATAGTAGAGGGCGGGAGACGGACATGAAGAGAGGCGAACTTTTGAAAATATAAAGTCTTTTCTTCACTTGTTCTGTAACTAATTTGATTTTGCTGAGGCCTGTAACCCGAGGAAGGATCGGTCATCTAGGCATTTTCATTTTTATAAAGTGTGACGTCGCTTGAATAATGAAACAACGTCTAATATAAAGTGCGTATTCGAGAAAAGCGAGTTTAAAGATTTTAAAACATAGAAAGCAACTTCAAATTTAAATTTTACAGTTTTTACTACAAATCTTGTCATTTTAAATCGACCATACTTTTCACTGATTTATTCGTTGTTATTCCACACAGAAATATGAGTGGGTTTTACTAAGATATACAACTTTATGCCATTTTTCTGAAACCATAGTAAGAAGTTAAATTCTATCATGTAAACTGTGCTACACGCGGTTTTTTTTATCATAGTTCAGGACCCGGTGAAAATTCAATATTAATGAGTGGTGATATATGTATGAAAATAGGGACTGTTTGAAAAAAAACATTTTAAACTTGATATTCTTATTTTGCTCTTGGTTTGTTCGGTCACATAAGTCTTGAGAACCACTGCACTAAACTGGATAATTCCTTCTGAAAGTTGGTTCGTAATTACCTCGAATCGGCTCCGGAAAAAAAGTGGAAAATATTGAGGGGCGTGGCACCTTCCATACAAACATAATCTTTCATGCTGCATACCTCTGGAAGTATTTTCCGTAGAATATCTAAACTTAGTGGCAGAATAAACGAAATCAATGCATAACCTATGATAGAAATTTTGAGTTATTCGAAATGGGGGCATGGCACCCCTGAAAGTATGTGTGGTAGAATATGAAAACAAGACATAAAAATGAAAATAACTCTAACATTTGTTAAAACCTCCTATTTGATATTGCATATGTATTCGCAATTATAATTTTAGTGGTTGGTTTATGATAGTTTATTCGTTGAGAAAATTTTACAGAATGAAAAAATTAAATTTTTTTATATCATATAACAATCTAAAAACATTTGATTAAATTCATTTTTCTATACAGTTATAAACACAGTAAAAATATTACAAAATAGAATACAGTATTTAATTGATAATTCTAATATTTGATAAAAATATTATTTAAAACAAGTAAGAGCGTGGCTGTCTTCGGCCGTACCGAAGACTTCATACCATTCATGAGTGGGGAAATGAAAAGCTACCTATGTATGTATGTACATAGCCTGATTTAGTGTAATTTATAATTTCAATTTCAATTTCATTCAAATACTCCAAAGTTTCGTGTCCTTAGCTGTAAGAAGGGAGAAGTTATACCCCAAAATGTGTATATCTGAACAATCGGTTGTATGGGAGCTATATGTTATAGTGGTCCGATTCGGCCAATTCCGACAAATGATCGATTGAGCATCAAAACTCACCCGTGTTCCAAATTTCAATCAAATATCTCAAAAACTGAGGGACTAGTTTGCGTTCACACAGACGGACGGACGGACGGACAGACGGACATGGCTTAAACGACTCAGCTCATGATTCTGATTATATCGGTATATATATTGATGGGTCTGTCACGCCTCCTTCTAGTACTTTCAAGATTTGATTTTCGGCACAAAGTTATAATACCATTTCATTCTCATGAAAGGTATAAAAATAGGGATGGGGATTAGGGCGGAGTGAATTGGGGCTTTTCTTGAAATCATTATTGCTCTACATGCAGAAATTACCAAAATTTCCAAAAAATTTTCTCGAATTTGAAAATAGATGATTCATATGTGCGTGGGGGTATATTTTCTCATAAATTAAATGTATGTTTTGTTGTAATAATTTGCGATAGCCGCGGTGGTACATATATTACCACAAATGATGAAAGTGCGTGTATCAAGTTTCGTCATAATATCACAATTACAATTACACTATGACAAAGATTGAGGGTGGTTTTTTGGTGTCGGAATAATTCCCACAGAGAACGAAAGGCCGCCAAACCGTTTTGATCCCTGAGGTTAATATTTTTATACTCAGATGCACTAGTACACAAAGTATTATAATTTAGATTTTATATTATTCTGCCCCCAAATGTGCTGTCGCACAGTTTTATTTGTCGAGTTATGGGCTCATAAGTCTCGCAGATGCCTTGTCTAAAAAGAGCCGGTGTCAGGTCCACTTTCAAAAATGTATACATATTTAATAGCCGTTAGTTTTAACAAAAATATCGTAAAATATTTTTTATTAGACCCATATAAAAATGTTCATGGTCATCAACCGATTTTGTTAATCTTTGGTCCTATTCAACACTCTTCATTTGATACCAAGGAATTTTCTGGGGTCATCCAGGTCCGCATTTTGACCCATATCTGCGGACCCGACCTAGGAATAATAACCAATACATCTCTATGTAAAAGCCCTGCAAATCACCTTTCATTTGACACCAATATCGCTCAGATTTTTTCTGGGGTCATACAGGTCCGCATTTTGACCCATATCTGCGGACCCAACCTAGGAATCATAACCAATACATCTCTATGTAAAAGTCTTGATCAACACCTTTCATTTGATATCAATATCGTCCAGAAATATTTAGGGAAAGTGACAAATAAATATGTTTGACCTTTATAGCTAACCAAAAATAAATAAAAATCTTAATAACGGTTATTCAGGCCCAAAACAGTTTTTTGGTTGCTATAACGGTTATTCAAGCCCAAAACAGTTTTTTGGTTGCCATAACGGTTATTCAGGCCCAAAACAGTTTTTTGGTTGCTATAACGGTTATTCAAGCCCAAAACAGTTTTTTGGTTGCCATAATGGTTATTCAAGCCCAAATCACTTTTTTGGTTGCCATAACGGTTATTCAGGCCCAAAACGGATTTTTGGTTTTTATAACGGTTATTCAGGCCCAAAACGGTTTTTTTTCTCATGATAATGGTTAAATATGACTTTTACCCCATTTCTCTTATAACCGTTACGTCCCTGATATTAACTAATTTCTGACATGACCTCGAGCAGCTTGCCTACGTGCCACTAATGGTGTACCGCCAACGTGTGCCTGTGTGCATGCACATACATACATAGGTATGTATGCGGTGGTTAACGTAGGCAAGCTAATCGAGGTCATGTCAGAAATGAGTTAATATCTTTTGAACTACAAAAGTCTCCACCTTGAAATAAAATGGGTTTTTTAGATGAAAGTTCAGCGCATATTATATATATTTTTTCGAAAGTATTCGTTGACCCGATCAGTATGTAATAATGCTTTAAAAAATTTAGTTTGAATTCATTATTTTGATTTTGTAAAATTAAATATTTCTTTAACGCAGTTATAAAGTAAATATTCTTACCTTCAAAATAAAACAAAAATGTATAAGATACGACGAGCGGAACCAAAGATATGGAATTTTGAATGTGGGCATGTTTGCTTAACCATCGAATCTGAACACATGCAGAATTCTGAAAAAAAAAAAAAAAATTGCATAAATCCTGATACAGTAGACGCTCACAAATTAGAACCACTTTGTTTTTAGGGTGATTCTAATTTCTGAAAAATTCTAATTCCTGGACGTTTTTTTATTTCAATAAAAGCTTAAAATTTAGGTCAATTTGCATTGAAGAACTACAATGAAATTTTGTATTATTCAATTTTATTCATAAAAACGAGAAAACACAAGGTAACAATCCAATATACATATATTTATTTATGCGCTAAGTCAAAAAAAGGTCAAAAAAAACAAAAACTCCAATTATCGAATTCAAACAAAAACTAACAAAAAGTGTACAGATAGCGACGAAAATCCAACGACTACCGAGCGTAATATGAATAAATTGGGGATTCCCTTTTTATACCTTTCATGAGAATGAAATGGTATTATAACTTTGTGCCGAAAATCAAATCTTGAAAGTACTAGAAGGAGGCGTGACAGACCCATCAATATATATACCGATATAATCAGAATCATGAGCTGAGTCGTTTAAGCCATGTCCGTCTGTCCGTCCGTCCGTCTGTGTGAACGCAAACTAGTCCCTCAGTTTTTGAGATATTTGATTGGGTGAGTTTTGATGCTCAATCGATCATTTGTCGGAATTGGCCGAATCGGACCACTATAACATATAGCTCCCATACAACCGATTGTTCAGATATACACATTTTGGGGTATAACTTCTCCCTTCTTACAGCTAAGGACACGAAACTTTGGGGTATTTGTATCCATATTGTCCCAAAGAAGGTTACCGAAAATTATCAAGATCGGACCACTATAACATATAGCTGCCATACAACCGATTGTTCAGGTATACACATTTTGGTGTATAACTTCCCCATTTAAACAGCTAAGGACATGCAATTTTCAAGTATTTGTACACATGTTGGCCTAAAGAAGGTTACCGAAAATTGTTAAGATCGGATCACTATAACATATATCTCCCATACAACCGATTGTTCAGATATGTACATTTTGGGATATAACTTCTCCATTTTAACAGATAATGGCATGAAACTTTAAAGTACTTGTACCCATATCGTCCCAAATAGGGTTACCGAAAATCGTCAAGATCGGACCTCTATAACATATAAATCGTTCCATAAATAACCCACAAAATTGACATTATAAATTATACTAAATCGGGCTATGTACAACATACATAGGTAGCTTTTCATATCCCCACTCATGAAAGGTATGAAGTCTTCGGTACGGCCGAAGACAGCCGCGCTCTTACTTGTTTATATCTATTTTGCAACAAAAAAAAAACAAAAACAATGTATTCAAAAAGTTGATTCTAATTTCTGGAAATTCTAATTACTGAGAGTTCTAATTTGTGAGCGTCTACTGTATAGGTGTTTGCTAATTTCGTGCAATTAACTTAAAAAAAAAGTTTGAGCCGAATCAGAAATATGAAATCCCAAAAGGTGTACGATTTGTAAAATAATGACCCATATACAATCGCGTTTTTTTATCGCGTTTGGTATTTTTATTTCATATTTATTTTGCAATGTTTTTTCAACAGCATTTTTTATTTTTTCACGTTCACTATTATTTTCACTTTCAATTATAATCACTCCGCTTTTTTTCCCATGGATATTCACAATATTTAAATCAACCGGGTCAACATTCTTATTTAAATCTTCCCTTGTTTTTTCTATATTTTGCTTATTTAATGGCTTAATTATTAATGGCAACTATTTTCTTAATTCTTTCACTTCTCCTTGTTTGACAGCTTCCGCAAAGGAGGTTTTTGGTTTGTTTTTGTTTTCGGTTATAGCTTTTTTTATTTCGCTACATATTTTTTCATTTTCCTTAGTGTTATCTTCAATTGTTTTTGTAATTTTTTCCCCAAATTCTTTAAAACTATCGCAGTATTTTTGCATTCTTTTCATTTCAATTAGATTTTTTTCCTGATTTTTTTTGCATTTCATTTAATCTCCCCATATATTCTTTTTCGACCGACACGATTAGACTCTTAAATTCATTTTCGCTTTTTTTAACGACGTGTCAAACTCATGGCGATATTCTTTTAAACGGTTAGCACTTTCAGCAATTTTTTCACGCATATCTTGCATCACCGAATCAACATTTACAATGTATTCACTACAGTCATCACACATATATTTGACCATTTGCACAGTGTTAATAACATTCAAAGCATATTGGTCCAGTCCCGAGCATTTGGCTGCTGTATGGTATATTTTTCCACACACTCCTACGCATCTTATACCGGTTTCGCCGCGGATAACTAATTTGCATTTATTACACGACATTGTTTGTGTAGCAAATTTCCCGCTTTTTTATGAAAAAATGTATGCATGTACGTATGTATATGTATAACTTTATATTTTTTATTTGTTTTCATTAAAAATTAATTTGAGTCACTATCTCAATTCGAAATTTTTTCTTTTCGCACTTTAGTTTGAGTCACTATCTCAGGTTTTACATGATTTCAGCAATATTTTGATTTATATCACTGATTTTTATCACAATTCTTTAGCAGCACAATAAGAACACAACCGTTTTCAGTGTTGCCTCCGTCTCAAATAACGTTATTTTGCAGCCTTGGATATTACCTGTGTTCAATAACTAGAAAGTGTCACTGTGACTGTCATTTTTTACGAAAAATTTTTTGTTATTGAACACAGCTATTCTCTATAATTTAATAAATGTTACATATATATTTTAGTAAGTGTATATATAACCTGTTAATATCGCTGGATCACAAAATGAAATTTTTTGTCTGTTCTTTGGACGTGACTATCATATCTATATGTAAAATCGGTTGCTGATTCCGAAAATCGGGTTCATTTTTAATTCTATGGGAAGGTTTTTGAGATATCGGCAGTTTACCGTTATTTGGCCAATGGCTCCACTTAATCCTGTATACCTCTTTAACGCAGTGAGGTATCTTCCTTGGAGTGGCACCAAACGAAAGAAAATTAATTTACTTTTCATGGCTCCTATAACATTTTTCTGTAACTCTTACAGTTTCTGAAATATAACTTTTTGATTGCTTGTTTTTCCGACAGGGTAGGAATATGATGTATTGTTGGAACGATTTTCCGTCATCCCTTGTCAAGTTTGGTTTGGAGACAAACCGGATCCCTTGTCAAGTTTGGTTTGACAAGGGATGACGGAAAGATCCGATCGTTGTACGGATAAGACGTGTTTTTTTCGCTCTGATCGTTTTTTGATAATCATTGCCAATATTGCTTTTCATATTGAACAATTATTATGGACAGTTTTTGTGGGAGATGCGATGCTGCATTTGGGCGTAGTGACACTTTAATTGTGCCTTGCAGTGGCTTTTGCAAAAAACTTTTTCATCGTTCGTGTTGTGAAGGCAGTTTGGCTGAGTATGATGTGAATTTACTAAAAAAGAACCGCTATATAAACTATGTTTGCTCTGAATGCCTTAATTCTTACGAAAAACTAAGCAAAGCCTATGACATTGTTATTGCCTCGCAAAAAGTTGGTTTGGAATCAATCCTATGTGCTTTAGAAGTGAAGTTTAAGGAAGTTTATGGTCAAATCGCTGAAATAAAAAATGAAATTAAATTATTTAATGAAAATAAAAATAATAAAAACGATTCAGGCAACAACAATGCAAAATGCACGAATATGTGTTTGCCTAGAGCTGAAGCCTTTACATTAGCTGTCCCTGTCTCGCCTGTTTGCAATATGCCGTTCTCAATGAGTCTCGCTGCTCTTTCTCCCAATGTTAATTCTGCTAATGGCTTTGGAGTTGGTATCAATAGTGCTTCTTCTCCGTCAGTGACAGATCTATCGCTTGCTCAATCTATAGCTGCTGTTTCATCTTGCACTACTAATGCTGCTGTTAATTTAAGCAAAGCTGTTAACTCTACTGTTAACTCCGATGCTAATAACAGCGCTAACAATACTAATGCTAATAATTCTGCTAGGCCTGCTTTAAAGTCATCTGTTACTATAAGCGCTTCTAAGCAAAAGGATACCAACAACACTATTTTTTCTCAAGCTGCTGCTAATATCAACGCTTCTGGCATGTCTATAATTAATTCACCGCCTTCCACTGTATCCCCCGCTATTATGTTTGCCTGATGCTGTTATTGGCAATGCAATTCGTCAGTCGCCGAATACTGTAAAGTCATCTGTTACTGCACTTGCTTCTAAGCATAAGGGTACCAGCAACACTACTTCTCAATCTACTTCTAATGTCAACGCTTCTGTTATGTCTACAAACAACGCTCCGCCTTCCACCGTATCCCCTGCTATTACAAGTTTGCCTGATGCTGTTATTGGAAATGCAATTGATCAGTCGCCTATTGCTTTAAACAACTCAAATAGCTGGAAAACTGTGGACCATAAAAATAAGAACAGAAAATTAGTGCATGGTCGAAATGAGAATTCAGAGTTAGGAGTCATTAATTGGAAATGGGTACATTTATCCTCATTTATGCCAACTGTGTCAGAAGATAATATCATTAGTTATGTCATAAAACATACTGACATTGACCGCAAGCATATTGCCTGCCGTAAATTGGTAAAAAATGGGACATCACTGGATGATCTTCATAGCGTTAATTTTAAGCTTGGAGTTACGTCGCCCTTCTATGATAGACTGTTAGATCCGGATGTTTGGCCCACTGACATTAATGTGCGGCCCTTTCGTTTCTTTCAAAATGCCAACAGCGGAAAGTAATTATTCTTCTCCTAATTCATCTGTATCAAACATCAATGTTTATTTTCAAAACATGGCTGGAATGCGTACTAAATCTAAGGAAATATTTATCTCAACTTATAAAGCAGACTATGATGTCTATGTTTTAGTCGAAACTTGGCTCAATATGGATTTTAATAGTGAAGAATATTTCGATTCTAAGTTATTTCAAGTTTATCGCAAAGATAGAGACTATAAAAACTGGCCACTTGAGAGGTGGAGGTGTTCTTATAGCTCTTAAATGCTCCCTATTTGAGATGACAACATGCCGGTGACATGGATCTTTCAGCAAGATAACGATCCGACACATACCGCAAGATCAACAAAACGGTGGATGGAGGGAAAAATTGTTAGATTTATTGACTGGATTTCATGCAGTCGGGACCTAAATCGTATCGAGAATCTAGGGGAGCACTGAAAGGGAAAGTCCGCTTGCACAAACTAAGAAATTTCGCTGATTTGTTGACAAAAGCGCAGTGGGAGTGGGAAAGTATTCTGAAAGATGTCTGCGCAAATTTTTTTGAGTCAATTCCTCGTAGGTGTGAAGCTGTGATTAGAAATAATGGTTTAACAACAAAATATTAAATATTATTAGTAAAAAATTAGATTTTCGACCATAAAATAAAATCGTTGCTAATTACGTGACCGACTAAAAAAGTGCATTTTTGGTTAAATCTTAATAAAATGGGATATATGTATTTGAGGTATGCTAGAAAAGCAAGTGGAATTCATTAAATCTTTATATATGTATATTACGCACCATAACTTTCACACCGTTATACCGATTTTCGAAAATGTGGTGTCAAATGAAAGGGCTAGACCTGTAGATGTGCAGGAAGGTTTAATTTTTTTGAAAAGGGTTGCCAGCTGTTTGAAAATCTAATTTTCCTGTATAGTTTGTTTGATTTTAAAATTTTTGGTACCATATGAAAGGGCCAGAGTTTGCAATAACTGAAACAACTGCAATGAAATGAAAACGACTTCGACTACCGACTACCACATGTGCCAGTCGACATGAATATGAAACAAACAACTATGCGAATGAAACCAAACGACTTAACTGCCGACTATCACATGTGCCAGTCGGCAGCCGACAGTCACAGTTATTTTCTCATAGTCAATGCCTAGTCATAGTCAAACACAACGACTGAAATGACTAGCTGCAACGACTGTGTACTTCAACAGTATCATAACTCAAAAAAATAAAAAAAATTGAATTAAGCATGAGGAAATTTGCGCATTATCTGACTTTGAGTGTATGCATACATATGTATGCATGCAGATTTTCACTAAATCTTGTATGCATGGCAAAAACTCTGAACGGCACTCCTGAAAGATAAAAATTTTTGAGTTGAGACTGTGGCAGTCGAAGTTTTCAGTCGTTTTTTTTGAAAAAACAACTATTGACTATGACTATGGCATCGTCGCAGTCGCAAGGACAGTCGATAGTCGTATTTCGCCTCAACGACTACCTCATATTCATGCGACTGCCGCATTGTGCGTAGGGATGGCAACAATAACCGGAAAAACGATTATAATCGGTTAATTTCTTTCGGTTAACGATTAAAATGTATCGGTTTTTTCCTTTTGATTATTTTTTCGATTAACCCTTTTCCTCTCAAGTCGAAAATAATCGAAAGGAAATAATCGAAGTTGGGAATTTCCCCTTTTCATCCGAGTCCGAATTCGGTTACCCACGGTTTTGTGAGTATATCCAAAAAAACGCAATAAATGTTCCCACCAGTTCCGAAATAGACGATTTTACCGTCATTTTGACGATTTTTCCTAATAAATGATGATTTTTTCGTTTATTATATATTTTTTTTAAGGAATAATTGTAATCGAAAAACGGTTATAATCGGTTAGTTCCCCACAATTATTCACGATTAATAATCGAACGCTTTCGATTAACCTAAAAAACGGTTAATCGGTTATTTTATTTTTTTTGCCATCCCTAATTGTGCGTAGTCAATGCGAAGTCATAGTCGTTCTGGAGAAAAAACGACTATCGACTGCAATGCGATAGTCGTTTTTTCGTTGCTTTGACTATTTCGCAGTCAGCAATTCAAACCCTCGAAAGGGCTTGACCTGATATTGAGTAATTTAATACAAATTTTACAAAAAAGGTTGCCACCTGTTCACAAATTCAGTTTTACGCTATAGTTTGTTTGATTTTTAAATTTGAGTTGTCATATGAAAGGGCTTGACTGATAATGAGTAATTTAGTAAAATTTTGACAAAAATGGTTGCCACCTGTTCAAAAATCCATTTTTACGCTACAGTTTATCTCATTTTTAAATTTGAAGTGTCATGCAAGGCTTAGCACTGAAGATGGGTAATAAAAGGAAAGGGAAGTGGAAAATGAAAGGGACGGATATGGCGAAGGAAAGGAAGCGAAAGAGGAAAGAATACGGAAAATAAAATGGATAAAGGGAAAAGAAAGTGCAAATAAAGGGGAAAGAAGAGAAACAGAACTAGAAAGAAAAAGAGGAGCGCGCCAAATGGCATTTTGAAGGTCGCTTTATGGTTACTATAGTCTAGAAAAATATTCGGCACAAAACTTCACTATGGGGCTCCTCGCACAAAATCTATGTATAAAAAATCTAGGTCCACAGGTATATCAAAAAATTTTCAAATGTGGCAATAAGTGGTTTTCCACCCTCAAATTGTCGCACTGTGTAATTGAAAGCCACAGCATCGCGTGGCCGGGTTTACTAGTTACATTTAAAATGATACCTGTACTGAAAAAGAGCAAACAATTTCGATGGAATTTCGGTACTATTGAAGGAAGAAATATCAGTGCCGAAGCGTTGCCAATTAGTTGACCGGAGCTGTACATATAGTCGTACCATACGAATACTAGCATACGATTTTTTGTGGCTGACGAAAAGTAACAAATTCGACTTTTGGCTGACGAAAAGTAACAAGTTCGACTTTTGGCTGACGAAAACTATCAATTTCGTTTAACCAACAATTTTAATGTAAAAACAGTATATAATTACTGCTACTTTTCGTCGGCCAAAAATGAAATGTGCTACTTTTCGTCAGCTAAAAGTCAAATGTGCTACTTTTCGTACAGAATTTTGTAATTGATAGCTTTCGCCAGAAATTTTAAGTGTGCTAGTTTTTGTATGGTATGACGATATGTATATGTAGCTTGTTTAGTTAATTCATTAACTGCGTTGTATTTTGTTACAGCAGTTTCTGTTACTTTTATTTAATGTATATATGCAGATATATTTAAATTTAAATTTCATGAAGCTTCAAACTGTTAATAATTCATTCTTTTCAGTTAGTTTAAATATCTCACGTCTCTGTATATAAAACATTTAAGCCAATGTTGGGAATTGACTTTCGTCATTGACTTTAGGTGCGACATTTTGCTGCCTGTAACCGAAACCCCTTTTTCCGCCACGACCAGAATTAATGCCTCGCCCACCAGATACTGGCCGTTCAGAACTATTAAAATTGGTGTTGGTGTTCGTAGCACCACTTCCTACACGAGGACCACGTCCGCGTCCGCGCCCTCCAAAACCCCCACGGCGACCATCATTGAAATTGAATTGTATATCAAGTACGCGTTGCTGGCGTCCAACTCTCTGCGGATACATGGCAGGATCGTATTCAAGTTCTTCCTCGCTTTCATTGTCCTTTTTCTTATTGTTATTTAAAACTATCATTTTCTTCCACTGAGTTGTGTCTTCACCTATAATAAATACTCTGTAAAGTAAATGTTTGTGCGGGAATATTTTAATATTAACCTTCTCCAGCCTTGCGTATATTAAAAGTGGGCTTGACTCTTTCTTGTTTTTGTGCCTTCCACTCATCCAGTGTTATTTCTTTGGTTTCTTCTTCAACTGGCGTTTGCTCGGGCTGTTCATTACCAGATTCTTCAGCCTTGTCAGTTACATTGCCGCCTTCAACATCACTTTTATTAACGTCGTCAATAGCTTCTTTTACTGATCCCCAGTTATGTGCACCGGCGCCATCACGTTTGTCAACAGATTTCACGCCTGAATATAATATAAACCCAAACATTAATTTTTGCAAACACATACATACATACATATGTATGTATCTACATAGGAATTTACTATTTAATATCATAACTATAATGCACATACATATATCACACAAATTCCAATAGTCATGAATCTTAAATCATACTGATACAACTCAAAATTACAAAATTTTCAGGAGAGCCAAGCAATGATAATGCAAAGGATTTTTGGCAGTGGCTAGAGATATACATATGTATTCTGTGTGAAAAAAAAAATACGAGTTCAAAAATTTTGATTTGTGCACGTTATGGCTTAGTGTGATATGTATGTACATAAATTAAATTAAAACGTCTGCCCTGCCGTTATGCAAAAATACCTTGGATCGGTGCGTAGATATCTATAACTCCAGTAAGAGAATTCAAGGGGTTGATCAACTCGAGTTACCTTGGAGCGACCGATCACTGCTATAATTTTCTTTTAAATCCCAATGGGTTTTAAATAATTATAAAATTAATCAAATAAAATTTTTTTTGTGAGTTGAACCCGCTACCCCTTATATGTATACATATAAAGAATATTGATAACAAAATATTTCTGATAAAACCAATTAACTTAGTTATTAAATTCACAACTATAGATACATATATGAACATATGTACATATGCACGTGCTTGCATACATACATAATATTATGTTTGTATTTATATGTACATATGTATGTAGATCTCTCTTACCAGTCTTATCAGATCCTGATTGGCGGTCAAACTCTCGCTTTCCGCCTCGATTACCACCCTCGAAATTCCGATTACGCGGAGCCCCTCGGCTTTCCCGGTCCCGAAATTGTCGTGGTTGTTGCTGCTGCGACGGTCCGCTTTCAATTTGCGTTCCAAAATTGCCAGTAAAACCATTCTCTCGGATGTTGCGCCTATTATTCCTCTGTTCACGAGTTTCGCCGTTTTGTTGTTTAAAGTTCCGCGTGACCTGTTGCTGTTGCACTGACTGACCACCATCCACGCTAGGGCCAGTTCGCTTGCGAATTGAACTTGAAGCACCATGCTTATTAGTCCTATCTGCAGCAGTTCCTGCTGCTTGCTTTTTATTCAACTCGTTTTTATTCAAGGCTGATGGTTTATTTTCTTTCTCGGCTTGGTTAGGCTTCTTGTTTGATTGTACCCTTGTAACACCGTCGACATTTTGTTTATTCGATGACTTTGCGGATGGTGCATTTCCCCCACTGCCTCCAGCAGTCTTAACCTGCTTTTTAGGCTTGCTCGCAGTATTATCTAATGGCTCACTAATATCATCGTCCATGAACAAAAGTTCATAACGATTATTTCCAGAGCCATCCATATTTGGCTTTTGTGGGATTATTATTTCCTTTTCTGTTTGCCTCCTTTTTTTTTTGGAAAATTTTAGAATTTCAACTAACCTTAATTCTTTTTGGTGCACTCAAAACCAAGAACACATGCCCAGCATTAAAAAGGCATGGTATACATAGAAGAAGAAGAGTGACAAACTGTGACAGGTAGAAGATGTGTTTAATTAGCGATGCGTAGGCATGGGTAACACTGCGCTGCGCGGCGCAATTGCGCTAACACCAACCCTGGCGTTATTGCGCTAACTCCGATTTGAGAAATGCGCCAACTCAATATAGCGCCAACTCAATACAGCGCCAACTCAATTTTGTAATATAAAACTGACTCAATTTCGTGCGCTAACACCAGCACCAATATAGCGCTAGTGTAAAATGGCGCAACCACAACGCCAATAACAGCACCATAGTATATGTATACGTATGACACCGTCACAATTATGTATGCTTGATAGCAGAGATTGAATTTAACTGTTAACCTATAAAATATTTTTGTTTTTTCACAGACAAAAAACAAAAAAACAGGAAAATAAAAATTTCGGTCTCAACAAAAAAAACTGAAATTCAGATTTTTTGGTCTTTCGGTAACAGAAATATTTTATTTTCCAAAATAAATCTCACTTGTTGAGAAATATAAAAATACACTTATTTGAAAAATCTACATTGAATGTATGTAGATACGTATATATTTTTTATTTCTTGCTGAATTTTTTTCTGTTGAAAATAAATATCAGTGAATAACAGAAAAATTCAAGAAATAAGGTTTTCTCTCAGACAAAAATAATTATTTTTTCTGTCTTTGGATTTTATTTTTTCAAAGATTGTTCGAGTTTTTGTCTAAGATTTTTTGTTATTTTCAAAACCTTTAAAATTGTTAACAATTATTTTCAATGTCTGCTTGATAGTGATCTATGTGACTCTAATTTCCAGCATATTTTCACAAATATACGGAATATGTTTCCAAATGATTATGAAAATTTAAATTAATTGTGCCATCGTATATGTAAGCAGAATTGCGCCAAAAGAAATAAAACGGGGATGGTGAACAGTAACAAGCGAAAAAATGTTATTTATCGATTATTCCATGACAATTGCGCTAAAGGTGTTATTGCGCCAGTACCGTGAGTTGGCGCCACGAGTGGCGCTGGAGTTATTGTATCAGCGCCAAAAAAAATTGCGCCATTACCCATGGCTAGCGATGCGTACTTAATGAAAATAGCAAAATTGAGACGCAGATGGCGCTCAGGCTTCAGATAAACCAGGGCTCCGGAGCGGATCGGAGCTAAGTCTTTTTCATGGAACGGAGCTGGAACTAAAAATCACTAGCTCCTTTTGGGGTGATTGTGCCAGTTACCGGCCACTTAACTAATTTTTTTGTTTTCAAACCTCTGAATTGACTAACGCTAAATTAATAAATGAGTATGGACTAATTCTGAATCTAATAAAATTAACCATTTTCATGGAAAGCTGTCAGTTTTTTTTTACAAAAATTATTATTCCAAAAAAAGTTGAAATATGCCAGTAACCGGACCCTTTCTAGATACCGGACAGCAAAGATCCAGTTACCGGACACTTATTTTTTCGTTATAAAAACCAAGAGATTATAATTTTATTAAAATTTTTTATTTCAAAAACTAGAAAAGGCATTAGAAAAAATGTTAAAATTTTAATATAAAATAAATAAATAAACGAAGGCTTCAATATCAAGAAAAAGGCTGCAAGTTCATAAGTCGTGCCAATGTTCATAGTTTCTAACCTACTGCGTATTTTTAAATACAAATCACAGGATGTATAGTGGGAGTCTTGCAGCAAAGACGAACAGCTGATCAAATTAAAACTATAAGAATTAACAAAATATAAACAAATCCTATATTTACAAAAATTTAGAAGAAATTTGTATTACTTTAGCTTAGTTTCAGCAGTAGATTATATCTTACTAATAAAGAAACATGTATGTATGTACATATATAACTGTGGAGTTGCGACTGCCTGCTGGCATTGCATATTGACATACATAGGGTAAGCTGGGGTGCCTTTGACACCTTTTTTTTTTTAAGTCTCATATCTCAGACATTATTGGAGAAAACTAAGGTTTTAACAATTGACAGTAACTATTCATTATTCATCTCAATATTTGAATAGCTAATGAGTTACAAAAAAACACGTAAATACCTTTTTCAGATACTTTTTTAAAAAAAGCCATTTTGTCAAATGTGCCCCGTGGTAGGGGTACCTGTGACTTGAATGGGGGCACATTTGACCATCACAATGTAAACTAAATTTTATTAATTTTTAACTTTAAAAAAACGAGGCATTATATCATAACACAAAATTAAAGTTTTTATTTAAACAGTATAACAATATTATAATAATAAGCGAAAATATATGGTAAATTCACTAGCTCTTTTAATCTTGCACGTTGTAAATTAAATGTGTATTAGAAAGCAACACCTGTGGTATGTAGGTTGTATTGTATTTTGTTACCAGATGCTTACTAAAATTTTAATATCGAAAACACCAAGCAAAAGCGAAAAAGGTAATATTATAAAAATATAAATGATAAAAAACTTGAAAAAAGTCAAAAAATAAAAACAAAATCGAATAGGAAACTCAATAAACATAGGCTGCGTTGTTGTATTGATGTTATTCTAATTTTTATGGGAAAAACTAACCCTGCTGATACAATTGTTGTAAACCTATACCACTTTATAACGTTATACTACTTTAAAAGAGCTTGTGAATTACCCAATGGATATTTGAAAGTTTATATCGAAATAATATTTTATACGGCATCGAGATGTTCTAGATGGGTTTGTTTTGGCAGGTTTAGCTTTCTTAGAGGCACATAAACGTTTAATTGGTCTTATTATTTTATTTGACATTCGTCAAAGGCTCCCCAAACTGGAAAGTCAAATGTACCCCAAATGACTTTATCCAAAATAATCATCACAAAAATTTTTTTTTCTTTCAAAACATTTAATAATTAAGATTTATTTTCAATCTTTAAGCTTCGAAGAGCCAGTTAAGAACACTCATTTAAGAAAAAAATTTAGTTTTACTTGTGAAAACGCTTACGTGGCACTACACAAAAATTACATCAGCTAACGGAAAATCATCGAATCATGTGTTACTTCGCTAGGCATTAAAGCAGAGCTGCCAAATTAGGTATACACATGTGTTATTGTATAAGGCTGCATTCAATTCTATTTCTGTGAAGTTTTTATAACGTTTTTACACCGAAAATGGATATTTGTTACAAAATTGGAATAAATTGCAACAAATTGCTGTACGCGAGTACACCTAATGATAATAAGAGTGATTTACGTGTGTATGTAGGTTTTGGAAATTCCCACTAGGCCCATTTCTGAGGTGATGCGATTTTTTTTTCATGCCGGGATACTTCTTTTTGTTAGATATACCGCAGGTACTTTTAAAGTATGTTGAGCGGCACGTATAAATTGAGCACGGATCATTTCTTCACTGACTAAAGTAGGAGATAAGAAGAGTAAGCCGAAACAGAAAAATTTATACGAATGAAGTACATAATAAAGTTAGGTGGTAGGCAGCTGTATATTCAGCACTGCAATACTGCTACAATTCATGCTGAATACCTAACAAGAATATAATAACGACCATATGAAAAAACATTCGGTTCGGAATGAAAACCCGAAGCTGTCGCTTCATTGCTTTTTTTACTATACAAAGTCATTTATGCGAAAACGGCCATCGCCGTGCGATAGTCATGGAACATTGTCATGGAAGTTGTTATATTCCCTAAGGGAAATGTAATGAGCAAGGATGCATCGCAACGTTAATAATAACGATAACCGAAATGTTAAAGTCGTTTCTGTTGAAACGACTCAGTTTTTCAACGTTATAAAAATTATCAAAATAATTTCTGCTTCGTTATCAACGTCAACGAAACTCAAGCGTTAACGCTGAAACGTTGAAAAGTTGAGCACTCTATATTACTGAGAGAATTGTCACTCAAACGAACCATCAAAGCGCTCTATGTTTATCATTGAGAGCATTGTTGCTCTACGCTGCTACTAAGCACTCTCAACTTATTGTGAGAACCAAAAAAACGCTCATTTTCATTTCAATTTCAACGTTAATTTTCGATTCAACGAAAACGATTTCCTTTTTGTTGATTTTGTTTCGTTTAAAACGTTAACGCTTGCATTTTAGTTGCGTTAACATAGCATGTTAACAAACGGAAAAATATTTTGATAGTTTGTTGAGCATCCTTGATAATGAGGAAAGCAAGGATGCATCGTAACGTTAATATTATCGTTTACCGAAAAAAAGCAATCGTTTCCGTTGAAACTATTCAGGTTTTTGCCGTTTACACAATTATCAAAATAATTTATAGTCGCAAAATAACGATAATGAAATTATCTAAAATAATAATAAAAAAAAATAAATAAAAAAAAAATAAACAATATAATAAATAATACCATTTCGTTGATTAGCGAAAAGAAATTATCAAAATGATTTCATTTCGTTGATTAGCGTTATCATAACCAAATTTATATCGTTGAAATGCTTAGTACGCTCGTAATGCCGTCGCGAACAATCGGCCGAGTACTCGCATACATATATGTACATACATATATGCATATGCACACGAACTGCTACGATTTGAGTGACAGCTGTGTATGTATGCGCCTCGTCCAGGCAATCTTTTTGTTGATTTACTTCGTTTCAACGTTACCGGTTGGATTTTGATAATTTAGTTTTGTGAATTATCGAAACGAAATGGTTTTGATAATTTAGCGTTGCGAATTAACGAAACAAAACCATTTTGATAATTTAGCATTGTGAATTAACAAAACGAAATAGAATCCGTTCGTTCGTTAAGCATCTCTGGAGGTAAGTATTGATGATTTGTAGATCTTTGGGCCTACTGGGTTAAAATATATTTTCACCCAAGAATAATAATGCATTTTCTGAAGTTGATAATTACACTACCCGATAAAAAAAATATCCTCGACATTTGATACATGATTCCTATGTAGAATTTTCTGCTGATTCCAAATATGTAATCAGATGGTTAAAAAGTAGAACAGTTTTCGAGATATTTTGAAATTTCAGTTTTTGAGCTAAGAAAAAAAAGCACGATTACTCATATGTCAATATCTCCGCCATTACCGTCTCGATAAATTGACGGAGTTATGGCGAACAAACAATTTTTTTTATGAAAATTTTCAGGTTTTTTTTCGAAATTCATCTTCTTTTTTGTAAATTTTTTTAACGAAATATTAAATAACCTCCTGGTTTCACATTTTGAGTCAATAGCCTATTTCTTAGTGAACATTTTGGCACTTTCGGGATGTGGAAAAATGGCAAAGTTATAAGAGATTAAGTGAAGTAACCTATATTTATATTTTCATTGAACTTCCAAATCTGGCAAATGTAAACCACTATAACAATAACACTAGTTTACAGCAAAAAATACCAAGAAATCGGGGTATAGGGGAAAATTGGCATGGGCCCACTGAGCTCAAAACTATATAGTTTTATTTTTTGCACGGTTAGGTTTTTGAGATAACGGTCATTTTTCGCTAAAGTTATATGTGCGATAACAGCTAACAGTACCTCGTTCTAAAGGTAATTAAAATACGCTTTTAACGCTTGTGGTAGTTGAGTAAAAACTCACCGAGCCATAGCTGGTCAAAGTCAAAATTTTGTGGATTTTTTGCAATTTTTTTTAAATTTTGATTTTGAAATTAGGTTTTTTATAAGAAGTTGGGAAAATCAGAAAAATATTTATTTTTAAAAATTAGCCTATTAAATTGCAAACACTTTAAGCGTAATGTTACCAAGATCCCATTAGTACTTTATTTTTAGCGATTTTTTCCAGGTGAAACGAAAAGGATATTTTATAAACGAAAAACTTGGTTAGGTGACCCAACTATGTGAAAACGATTTCATAGCCCAAAAGGACATTAGAGCGATATATAGAGCTCCACCAGACTAAAATAATGGCATATCAATTTTACAAATCGGGTGTCAAATAAAAAAGTTATCCCGAAACCCTCTCAACATAATCTTCATATGTATATAAGTGATGACTTTTACAACGGTGATCGTTCTCACGGAGAAATAAAAAAAAAAACATGGGATTGCGATACCAAAGCCATTGGAATGTCAGGGACATTGAATGATGAGCCATTTTTGCTGGTTCCTTCTTCGAGAAGAGCAAAATGTACCAAAACGGCGAAAACTATCAACATTTAAACCAGTGTTGCCACACCTAGGGTTTTATCCCTACTTGTAGGTCTTTTTGGTTAAAAAATGTGCATATAGGGTAAAAGGTCCGCTTTTTCATGTAGGGTTTTTTTTACATGGAAATGTAGGGGTTTTTTTTACGCGGAAAATGTGCCCTGTGTTGACTAACAAAATGTTTCCCAACATGCGCCCTGTGTTGACCAACAAAATTTTTGCCAACTCTGTACATCATTGGCATTACATATCGATAAATGTGGTACACCTTATGTATGTATAAATCAGGGATTATCACACTAATACTTTCAAACATTGTGCATGTGTTAAAAGCACAAAAGCTTTTGGCTACACCCAAAAGAAACTCAATCACTGTCGAAATCTAAAATTTTTAAATTACAAATGGTTAGTATTTTTATTATTAACTTCACAAAAAACCACAAACAAACAAAAATAAAATAAAAAAATATGAGACGAAATGCAAAATCACGATTCCTAATAAAAATATTACGTAAAAAATCCAAATAAAAAAACCACCCCCAACACACAATCATTTACAAGCATTCAGAGACTGCTCGAGCAACACAACCTGCTAGCTCAACAGCTCAATGCTGACTGAATAGAAATTTGCAAAATTTCTGTGCGTGAACGAAGTGCTTTGACTCGTCGGTGTGAAAGCTATAAAAAGCTTCCGCACGCGTGCTTAGGAAAATCAAACTCTGGTATAAATACATCTCTATTATACATTGTGTTGACAGCTTTTTAAATTGAACTGATTTATAAAAGCTGTGTGTAAATTTAAGTAAGTAATAATTTTGTCTTTATATTCAAGAATTAACTTTTTTTTTTACTTTTTTTTTTATAAATGAGCATGTGCTCTTACGATTTATTTCTCCTTTTATATACATTTTTGTGTAAAATTGAATTAAAATTTAGATGCAGATATCTATACACATACGTATATGTATAAAAACCTCGTTAAAGTTTTGTAAAACTAATAAAAGTATCTGAAAAAATACCTATTTTTGATTATTTATGTATATGCATTGTCCTATTAAAAAATTTCAATAAATTATATGCGGGTTTCAATATTTCCGCAAGGAAAAAATGTAGGGATTTTTGTAGGTACTTTTTTTTAACGCGTAGGGTAATCTTGGGAGTTTTACCTCATTTGTAGGGATTTTGGAGGAAAAAAATGTGGCATCACTGATTTAAACACTTTTAATCAGAGACAAACTTTAACAGTTAACACTTATTTTCATTCCATTTCAGTCTGACGGAAACACAAAAACGCTGAGCGCAAAGTGTTTCCCACTGACTAAAACAGAAAACTCTCCCACTCAAAAGCCGTGTTTCACATACGGTGATCCTAACCCAGATAAAAATTTTTGCATGTAAATGCAACAACAAAGATTTCAGCTCGATTAAACCAGATAAATTGCTGGTTCAATTTCTGATCCACCCTGTTCGATTTGTTTTTTCCGTGCTGATTTGGCAGCACAGTGCTTTTTTGATTTGGCAGAACTGAAAAGTGACATTTGTGTATGTATACATATACCCTGCAGTAAATTTGTTTCACTGCTAAATGATCATTGATCATTCTTTGTTGAATATTCATCACTATCGTTGTGCGTTGGTGCAAGCGTGCAAGCTATATTGAAAAACCCAAACGAAATACCATCTAGGCGGTTAAGCCCATATGACACTACATTTTTTTTCTGGTATTCTACCAGGTTTTTTGTGTGAAGGAGATGGTCAAATACAGTTTTGCGTTGGTGCAAGCGAGTAAGCTATATTGAAAAAAACCAAAAAATACCATCTAGGCAATTAAAAACCAACGAGCCAGCTCGTATTTCGGTAGGTTTTTTTGGCATTCGGTCATTTTTTCTGACAATTGTTTCAATTTGACAACTAGAAAATAAATTATGTTTAAAATAAAAAAATATATGGAAATACAAATTTTAAATTTGCCTCTTGTAAGCTTCTGCTTTGGCCGTAAGGGTAAAGAAGAAGTCCGCAAGAAAAATTATATTGCGTACTGGCTTCCCTTTATAACATGGAATGCACAGCTATCCTGCCCTTTGGGTTTCATAACTTTTTTATTTCAGTAATTTAAATTAAAATTTCTGAAAAAATTAATTTTTGAAATAAATATTATTTTGATTTAGTTTGAAGTTTAATGTCAATCAAATTGTTTTTGAGGGAGTATTTGTCTCTTTTCAACCTACAGAAGAATTGTTTTTGTATTTTGACTTTCGGTGGGTTTTCCAAACCAAAAAAACCAAGAAAAAAATGTAGTGTCATATAGGCATTATAAACCCACGAGCCAGCTTGTATTTCGGTAGGTTTTTTGACATTCGGCAGCTTTTCTGACAAATTTTTCAATTTAACAACTATAAAACAAATTATATTTTAAATAAAAAATATATGGAAATACAAATTTCAAATTTGCCTCTTGTAAGCTTCTGCTTTGGACGTAAGGGGAAAGAAGAAGTCCGGAAGAAAAATTATACTACGCACTGGCTTCTCCTTATAACATGGAATACATAGCTATCCCGTCATTTGAGTTTCATAATTTATTTCGGTAATTTAAATTCAAATTTCCAAAAAAAATAATTTTTGAAATAGTTATTTTCATTTAGTTTGAAGTTTAAAGTCAATCAAATTGTTTTTGAGGGAGTATTTGTCTCTTTTCAACGTACAGAAGAATTGTTTTTGCGCTATTATAACTCTGACGAGTTTTATGGCCGAGCTTCTCTCCCAATTCGAGGTGTGCTCCTTTTGTTTTTCCTACCATTGGACAGTTTTATGCCGGCTCCGAACGGAGTCATATAGGCATTGGGAAAGCAAACCATTTATTTGAAAAAATTCAGCAGCCTTTATATGAAAGCATTCGCTGATGCCTCCTCATGATGAATTTCATCAGTGATTCATAAAGGATTCATTTCAGATTTTTACTGCTGGGTATATGTTGTATATGTTTCTTCTTCTTTTTAGTTCTTTTCAAGTGCAGCCAATTTTCATTATGAGCCGGATTGTTTCAGTAAAAATTTATCTTAACCCAGACCCAGATGTAATAACTGAAATGCCCCTAAAGTGTTTCTCACCGTGGGCAACCTCTCTCAACGATCTTCTTTCTGTTGCCATTTAAGAGTTATTTTTCAACACTCAAAAATATCCCTCAGCAAGTGACGGTTTCAATAGCCGTGTTTCACATACGGTGATCCTAACCCAGATAAAAATGTTTGCATGTAAATGCAACAACAAAGATTTCAGCTCGATTAAACCAGATAAATTGCTGGTTCAATTTCTGATCCGCCCTGTTCGATTTGTTTTTTCCGTGCTGATTTGGCAGCACAGTGCTTTTTTGATTTGGCAGAACTGAAAAGTGACATTTGTGTATGTATACATATATATACATATACCCTGCAGTAAATTTGTTTCACTGCTAAATGATCATTCTTTGTTGAATATTCATCACTATCGTTTTGCGTTGGTGCAAGCGTGCAAGTTATATTGAAAAAACCAAACGAAATATCATCTAGGCGGTTATAAACCCACGAGCCAGCTTGTATTTCGGTAGGTTTTTTGACATTCGGCAGCTTTTCTGAAAAATTTTTCAATTTGACAACTATAAAACAAATTATATTTAAAATAAAAAATATATGGAAATACAAATTTCAAATTTGCCTCTTGTAAGCTTCTACTTTGGCCGTAAGGGGAAAGAAGAAGTCCGGAAGAAAAATTATACTGCGCACTGGCTTCTCATTATAACATGGAATACATAGCTATCCCGCCATTTGAGTTTCATAATTTATTTCTGTAATTTAAATTCAAATTTCCAAAAAAATAATTTTTGAAATAGTTATTTTCATTTAGTTTGAAGTTTAAAGTCAATCAAATTGTTTTTGAGGGAGTATTTGTCTCTTTTCAACGTACAGAAGAATTGTTTTTGCGCTATTATAACTCTGACGAGTTTTATGGCCGAGCTTCTCTCCCAATTCGAGGTGTGCTCCTTTTGTTTTTCCTACCATTGGACAGTTTTATGCCGGCTCCGAACGGAGTCATATAGGCATGAGGAAAGCAAACCATTTATTTGAAAAAATTCAGCAGCCTTTATATGAAAGCATTCACTGATGCCTTCTCATGATGAATTTCATCAGTGATTCATAAAGGATTCATTTCAGATTTTTACTGCTGGGTATATGTTGTATATGTTTCTTCTTTTTAGTTCTTTTCAAGTGCAGCCAATTTTCATTATGAGCCCGATTGTTTCAGTAAAAATTTATCTTAACCCAGACCCAGATGTAATAACTGAAATGCCCCTAATGAGACTTTTATTTTTTTCCGTCCTTTGAAAACAGTTAAAAACGGAGGGATAAAGAAAAGTGTTGCTGAAAAATATGTTTGCATATGTAGATATGCATGTACGTTCGTGCGCATACGCATGTGTGCAAATGGAAGAAAATTTGTATTCGTAGTATGACTGTATTTAAAATAACCAATTTTGTAACTTAGCAGGTATGGACAGGAATTTTATTTTGAATTATTTAGTTAATACATAATATATGTATGTGTTAAAATATAATTTGATGTTAGATTCGTTACTTACATATTTATGTAGGTACATATTAATATAGGTATTTAATTATAAAGGCATGTGTCTGCACTTTTTTACATACTCTGCAGGGAAGTTAATAAGTAACTAGAGAACAGAATTTCTGGTTCAGAACTAGCGAAAATGTGTCAAAGAGGCACCAGTTCATTTGCCGTCGGCTTTGCATATTTCTGCAATTCTTATACATGCATACATACATATGTATGTACTTACATACATATTAACATATCATAGTTAAGCTTAGTAGTACGTAGGTGCATACCTGTGTACATAACTATTTTATATTATTATTTTTAATATTTAGAGTTCGGCTTTATTAAAAATAACGAATTTATTGTTTTGGTATTAAGATTGTACAGCCTCTCACTTAAAATTAAATAAAAGGCGACTACCTAATCTATAAAAAGAAGTCGTTACATGTGTACATACGTATATGCAAAAAAATGTTAAACAAAAGATTCAATAATGTATAATAAACATGGAAAATTGCAATACCTGCTTTCCATTCCACCAGATCGCAGGCATACCGGCGTACCATTTAGTAAAATTACTAACATACATACATATGTATGTAAATATGCATTTCATATGTTCATCCTCAACGGAGTGGCACATGTACGTGCGTACGACACATACATGCACAAAGGACTTTTATTTTTTCTCTGCCCGAAATATCCGTCCTTTCGCGACAGAAATTTTTCGCTGCTCAACGATAACCGTCGCTGTCCAACAGTGACGGAAAAAAATTGAAAATAAAGGTTTCCCACTGACGGAAACAGCTAGTCTGTAAACAATGGGTGAGTTTCTAAGACTGAGCTGTTGTGCAACTGTTGAGTGTTTGTCTTAGAAACGCACTGTTGAGTAATTCCGCTCAGCTCAACAGTTGGCAACTTTTCGCCATTTTTTGCATCACAAATTTTCTTCGCTACTTGAGCTCAACATGTTGTGTAAAGCTAAACAGCTGATAAATTCATCAAACCGTTTCTAAGACGTAGCTGTTTAACTCAACTGCTACACAACTGTTGGCAACTGTTCAGCTCAACAGTTGCGGAGCAGCTTTTTCTTAGAAACTCACCCAATGTGTTATCGGCGTTGCTCAACTGTTATGCTTTTGTGTTTACATGAAACTGTTATTTTAGGACACTTAGAAAAAACTTAACAGTTATGTTGGACTCTCTGCTTTTAATATATATTAGACCTCTGCACAATACCATTTGCTTCTGCTATATTTGCGAATACTCTATGCATTGTACAATTAGTCACAGCACAATTTCAATGCAGATACGAATATAACCCATACTTTTCATTTGGAATACAAATACCATTTCTATTTGCTCTGTTGGAGCGATTAGTGTACACTATTCGCCACGATAGAATAGAACATAATAATAACCATGTTATGAAGTATTCGCAAAACCTTGTTGCTTCTTTGGTTTGTTTGTTTATTTAATGTGCATATGGCATTAAGGTGGACCAAAAAATAAAAGCCCAATAAACATATCGTCGCTGCGCCAACAAAAAGAGCTATACGTTTTTCAGCAACTTTTCAGGAGAGCAAAAAACCGTTTTCTGGTGATCCTAGAGAATATTTTTTCTAGTTTGAATTGTTAACTAATGATACTACACATATGTATGTAATAGACTTGTGCAATTTTTTTTTACTTTTTTTGACCAACCACTTCGCATGAAGCATTTGCGCCGTTTTACAGCACATAGCTCTTTTTACAAATTGTTTAAATTTGCTAGTGGGGGTAAGAAATCGTGAAAGATGTGTATACAATTCTTCGCTAGGGTCCGATGCAATTAGCGATAGCTTGGAAATGCGTTATTTAATTGACCAGTGCCCCTCCTATTTTGAAAATTGGTCACATACGCTTATTTTAAACAATTTTTTTACACAAAAATAACCTGAAATCAAAAAACAATTATACGAAAATAGATGTATAACTGATTTTACAGAGCATTTCTACTACTGAGAGCATATAGCTGTGTTTGATAACTTCTAACCAAAGAAGGATATCAGAAAACGGGAAATGCAGAAATGTGGCTAGCGGATAAAGCTAAATAAATATGTAATAAAAAAAAATCGAAAAAAAACATATAACTGAATTTGTTGGCGCCGCGACGATATGTTCCATTTTTTAATGATAAGAAATGTTTTTCTTGTTCATTAAGGACTTTGAAAAAAATTATGTATCATCACTGATATAAAAGGAGAAAGAAATTTGGAGGCATTTGCACGACCTCTAAATTTTAATATATTAAGGAAAAATTGTAGGTATAGATTTCCGTATTATATTCCAAATCGGGTTGTTCCGCGAATTTCGGGAGAACTTTATTTCCTTCATAAAACCACCTTAATATGCCAATTAAGTTTCCTAACTAATGCCGAAAAAATCAAAAGAATCGAAGTATTGGTTACCGAGTTATTTTAAAATATATAGAACAGTTGGAAATATGTAGATCGTAAAAAGCTCTGGTTCGAAATTTATTTTAGACATATGGTTTCTTGGGCAAAAAAGCTTGAAATTACCCAAATTTTTATAATTGCGATGTGTCCCTGTTAATTTTTTTTTTGGCCCCTACCAATCGACCCGCCCTAGTGTGTATGCATATGCACATACACACACTCACACTAGCAGCGTAATTTTGCTGAACACAACGTCTGGATGTGTGTTTATGAAAATATGTATGTACATACATATATTTCGATTATATTCGAAGTATTCGCAAGTAGTGTACACTATTTGCAGAACCTTTTTAAGGTCATGTAATTGTCACTACGAATAAGTAATTGTATTGGTTCTGTTTATGGTTGTGCTCTACTTGCGTTTATTCTAAAACGACAGAAACAAGTAGGTACTGTAATTGGACGGCCGCGAATATTTTGTTGGCCGTTTCGAATCCATTCGTGCAGCCTTCTAATATATATATAAAAAAAAAAAAATGGAGGTTAACCAAATCACCAAACTAAAATTATAAGCATCCAATCAAATATTTACCTTTTTTTATACATGGGCAAATCCTAGAAAAGTGAGTTGAAATTTAGGAGAATCGACTTTGATTTAGAGTTTCCAAAGTACCGCGATTGGTAAGGTGGTGAACCAAGCTTCTCAGAAATATTTACTTTTTAATTGAAAAATTTTTTTATGTTATTTTTTTACTAGATTGAGTTTATTTTTTAGGGAGGCCCGTAAACGCGAACTGTCCCAGGGGCCCGATTCGACTCTCTGCGGGCCTGACCACGTATACAGACCGCTTAAATTTTTTAACAGGACTGGATTTTTTTTGTAAAAATAATGGATGTAAGTAATTCAGTTGCAAAAAAAAAATCATCTAAAGAACTAGGAGTTAAGTACCCGACTTTAAATTTAGTGATTGTGCACTAAGGTGGAGTGAAATCATATGGAGATTTTTTTGTTGTTCTTCTTTTGAACGTACCAGCAATGAAAAGTTGCCTTTATACGAGTTAATGAACCCCACAAAATTTTATCGCGATAGGATGACGTTTTGAACTGCCCCCAGCCCCGCAAAGTTGAAAGCAATAAGCACTATCTGGTACAAATATGAAATTTTGAAAATTATAAAATCAAAAAACTAAGTATGAGGATTGATAAAGATGGCTAAGCTGAGTATTAAAGTGAATTTTTTTATTTTTGAAACAACAACAACAAAAGTTATTAAAGGTCAAAGTTTATATTATGCATTTTTTAAATTGCAATTACCTAAAAAATACAGAACCGATTTCGAATATTTTTATACCATTCGATAGGTATTTTGATTCCTTTTAATTTGATATACATTTTATATATGAAAAGTAAGGGGTGTAAAAGGGGGGTTTACCCCCGCAGGGGGGTGTTATGGAACCCACATAAAATGTATATACTGAACCAGATATCGAAAATTTAAGTTTTTAAAATAGCAATTAGGTAATTGGAAACAAAAATCCAAACACCCATTGAAAAATTGATATTAAATTTTTTTTTCGACAGTGAATAATTTTAATTTTTTCCGTGTTATACTTAGTTTTATTTATAACAAAAAATTGGTGATAGAAAAAGATATTCAGTACCTATCAATTTTTGTTATTGAGTTCGGTTTATATGCAAGTGTGATTTAGACTAGCCACACATGACGGCAGAAAACGCCTTTTTTTACAAATCGAAATTCTTTGTCACCAAAAAGCAGAAATAAATGATTTCAAAAGCACCTTTTTATCACAGACATACAGTTTTATTTTTTGTCTGTGAAAAACCCAAAGGAATTTTAATGTTGAATCTCTGTGAAAAACACATTCATTCATATGTCCATACATATCGCACCCTAAATCATAAAGGGCACAACTCAAAATTTTTCGAAATCGAGTTTTTTTTTCATAAACGGGTATACGGAACATATCTCTGGAGATTGCCAAAAGAAACTTTTGAATAACTGTCTCTTTCGAGCGAAAAATAACCATTATACCTGGCCCTTTGCCATACGATTGCTTGTAATGAAAAAAAGTTTTTTGGCTCCTGAAAATTTTTGAATTTTGAGTTGTGCCCCTTTATGATTTAGGGTGCGATATGTGCATATGTATGTATGCCACTGCTTTTGTGCACGCAATGACGCCCGTCTAGTCATAGCAGTCGACAGAGTTAACAGTGTTAACTCATAAACTTCATTCACTCGCACACAAATTTGCCTGCACAGCATTCATTCACACAAAAACAATGAAGTTCATTTCAACACGTGTTCTGCTAAGACTGGATCGTTACTTGTGAGAGTGCTACGAGTTGAGCGGACACTGCTGTCGTGTTCACTCAGAGGCCTCGTATTTATTTTACTCAAACATTTGAGTGCATGGCCTATATTGTTGTGTGCGTTCAAGTTCAAAATTTTTTAGTGTAGCTCAGAGTTAACTTTTTTAGCACTTTTGCAGCCCTTTAGTACATATATGTATGACACCGTTACAATTATGTATGCTTGGTAGTGATCTAAGTGACTCTAATTTCAAGCATATTTTCACAAATATACGTAATAGAATGGTTCCAAATGATTATGAAAATTAAAATTAATTGTGCCCGCGTATATGTAAACAGTAACAAGCGAAAAATTGTTATTTATCGATTATTCCCTGACAATTGCGCTAAAGGTGTTATTGCGCCAAAAAAAATTGCGCCATTACCCATGGCTAATTTTTGTTCTTTTTAAATGTTTGTGTGTTTGCTTATTTTTGCGTTTTGTTTTGGTCGAACGCTAATTTATACAGGTTAATTTACTAATCAGCGTATTACTAACTTTTTTTCTACTTTTTTATTCATATTGTGGTGCATACAGTGGCGAGCATTAATGGATGAATGTTTCCCACTTCTGTGCTTATGTGTCCATAAAACCTAATCAAAACGACTAATTTCAACCAAATTTTTTTATTAGTTAGCATATATATTAGTGTCCGACCGAAGCTGGAATTTTAGGCCGAAGCCGAAGACGTATCCGAATATTCGGCATAATTCTTTATTCGGCCGAAAACCGAAGCCGAAACCGAATACCAAAATAAGAAAAATATATACTTAAGTATGAGATCTTTTTTATTTCATAATAATTCACTTTTTTTTTGTTTTTTGAATAAACAAAACACCTTCCAAAAATACATACATACATAGTTGTAAACAAAAATAAAATGAGTATAAAAATTCAGTTTTTATGTTAACATTTTAACAATGTAGCTAAATAAAATTCAATACCTAAAGTTCAAAAGCTTTATGTTGTACGCCAAAAAAGGAGTTTATCTGCATTTTCCCCCAAGAGATTTGACCAGACATTGAAAATAATTGTTAACAATTTCAAAGGTTTTGAAAATAACAAAAAATCTTAGACAAAAACTCTAACAATCTTTTAAAAACAAAAATCCAAAGACAAAAAAATAATTATTTTTGTCTGAGAGAAAACCTTATTTCTTGATTTTTTTTGTTATTCACTGATATTTATTTTCAACAGAAAAAATTTGAGCAAGAAACAAAAAAAATATATGCATATCTACATATATTCAATGAAAATTTTTCAAATAAGTTTCTTTTATATTTCTCAAAATAAATGAAAAATAAAATATTTTTGTTACCGAAAGACAAAAAAATCTGATTTTAAATTTTTTTTTATGAGACCGAAATTTTTATTTTTGTTTTTTTTTTGTTTTTTTGTCTGTGAAAAACAAAAATATTTTAAATGTTAAGAGTTAAATTCAATCTCTGGATTTGACCGTCTATCGGTGTATAGTTGACCAGCTGTACTAAATAATTGCTAGCTCGCCACACTCGTTGGAGGAGCAGTTGAGGAATGCCAATAATGGAATATATTAACACTACGAAGAACAAGTGGTTGATCTAAGTATTCGTAATTTCATTTCAAAACTTGTATTAGTTTTTGCTTTGCGTGTGCAATCTTTTGCAGATTTATCATCGGATGCCCAGAGGTCACTGGAATCCAAAGTAATTGATTCATCGAAAGATTCTTCACTATCACAAAAAAAACAACAAATGCCATTTTGTGATCCAGTGTAACTAGCGTAATACTAGTATTCTGTAAGCTGTCTCAAGTCACTAATAGAGACTTTTGGAGACTTTTTCGTGGTGATATTGATTTTGAGACAATTTGGTATTCTGTAAGCTAGCTCACGTCTCAAGTCTCAAAAAATACGTCACTAGTTAGTGACCTGGTGGCGAGGAGGTCACAAAATAAACAAAACATTGAGGCGTCAAAATTTATAAAACCTTACAATTTGTTTGGTCTTTGCTTGTTCGCTTGCTATTTTCTGTAATAAAACAAGTTTATTTGTATGAAATAAGCAAAATAATAAAATTTTGGTGGTTTTGCTAACTTACTTTTTTCCGCCATTTCGATCAAGTGTAAATAGTGATGAGATACAATAGTTATCGATATTTCAATGTTTTACGTTACATGATTTTTTTTGCGAATCGGTTCAGATAAAACACTCGTTAAACATTATATTCATAACTATTTTTATAAGTGATAAGTAGTAATGATACGCTTTATTTTTTTAATGCAATATATTGCTCATAAATTCATTTCCAAAACCTATTTTCGTATGTAATCGATTAGTGAGTATTCGTTAAATTATTTTGTTATCTCAAACAGTCTCAGTACATTTTCACCACAGTCTTTGGTGAAATTTTTAGTGACTTTCGGTTACTGAATACCAAAAATGGCTCAAGTCACTAAAAATGTCTCATGTCTCAAATCTCAAATTTAGTGACTTGAGATGAGACGGAGTTACAGAATTCGCCTATAAGTTATCGTTCGGAATTTTAGGCCTGTTCAATAACAAAAAAATATTATTGGAAGTTACGATTTTCTGTCGCTTATAAAAAATCAAAAATTCGTAAAATCCAGTCAATTTTTTTTGTTATTAAACAAATCTATTATTCGGCCTCGATTATTCGGCCTTTTCAGCCGAAGGCCGAAGCCGAAGCCGAATAAAAAATATCAGCCGAATAGGCCGAATACCGAAGCTTGGCCGAATATTCGGTCGGACACTAATATATATTGGTTTTTATAGAAAACATAAAAAAAATTTTATCCCATCTTGATAACCACGTTTTTTAGGGCGAAAAACTCAAACATCCCCAATTCATCCAATTTTGCACGTGGGGAAAAAATTATTTGGTTTGGAGTAATAATATTTCCTCCATAGCCCCTTATCTTTTGGGGCTGTTTTAATGCGCGTTGGCATGCTTTCCATTAGTTCTGCTATGGTTACCCTTGATTTTTTGGCCCATTCGTCGTCAACTCGGAGCCAAAGTTGATTCATATTTGTGGGAAATTTTCGTACACGGCCATCTTTTTTAAAGATGCCCATAGATTTTCGATGGGATTAGGATCTGGGCTTTGGGCAGCCCACTTTATCACACCAAATCATTAGCTAGATAACCAGTTTCGCATGATTTTCGCCTATTTTTGCGGCTACCGCCTTGCTGAAATATCACCTCGTCTTCGGGATGGGCGCTTATATCGGCGAACTCAGGCAAATCTATTCTTAAAATATGGAGATAATCTTCCTTTTCGATAGCTCCACCTATTTTTATTAATGGATCAAGTTTCCATCAGGTGAAACAGCCCCAACCACTATAATTTCCTCCACAGTTTTCTTTATTTGGTGCCTTTGGAGTGTTTCATGTGGCCAGTGCCAAAAGTATTGTTTGCCATCCGACTGGAAGCAATTTATTTTTGTTTCGTCTGACCATAACTCGTTTCCAGTCTGATAGCAAACAATACTTTTGGCACTGGCAACATGAAACACTCCAAAAACACTAATTGAAGAAAACTGTAAAGCATGGAGGGGGCACTTTTATGGTTTGGGGCTGTTTAATCTGATGGAAACTCGATCCATTAATAAAAATAGGTGGAGCTATGAAGAAGCACTCTTTATGCCTATAAAAACTGTAACTAAGAATTTCGATTCAGATATGGCAAGCTTAGCAGCGGACCATAGTGTAAGGATATTATCAGCTGTAAGTCTACTGCGACGAAAGCCTGATTGTGCAGGGTGCAGTTTATTTGATGATTCAAGAAAGTGCTCGATACGTGTTAATCATACGTTCGAACAGCTTTCTCAAACAGGGTATCAACGCAATGCGTCAAGTTTTAATGAAAAAAAAAAAAAAAATATTAATATTTTAATTTTATTAAGTAATTAAACACTTGAATAATTTTGAACGAAAGGGAATACGGTTCCAATTCCGTAACCTGTTGAGTATCCGTTTGTTATTAAAAATGGGCCTTGTGCTCATCCTGGCAACAGGAACGACCATAAAGAAGCCGTCGAGAGATATCGGAAGAGTTTTCTTTTCTGTTTTATAGTCGTACTACCATGGAAGTCTTTCGAAGAGAGATATGGTAGATGGACTAGAAGGCATGACATTTACTGTTGTGTCGATATTTTCTCCTCGGACCTTGAAAATTTATGGTGGGGTCACGCAAACTTCTCAACAGGCCGTACCGATATCCGCAGCTGGTCTCCAAGGTGAAGAGTCTCTAGTCGATAGAATAATGTAGGTAAGGGAAGTCGGCAAATTAGATCCGTAACTTCGGGATAAGGATTGGCTCTGAAGATTGAGATAGTCGGGCTTGATTGGGAAGCAATAACATGGTTTATGTGCTCGTTCTGGGTAAATAGAAGATTTCGATTTTTGTTCCCCGGATAGTAGTTACGTAGCCAATTGTGGAACTTTCTTGCTAAAATTTATTAAGTAATTATATTATAAAATATATATTATACTTTTTAAATTATAACGATTATCAATTAACAATCAATTCAGAACTGGCACGGACTTGGGGAATCCGACTGTCTAATTAAAACAAAGCATTGTGATGGCCCTAACGGGTGTTGACACAATGTGATTTCTGCCCAGTGCTCTGAATGTCAAAGTGAAGAAATTCAAGTAAGCGCGGGTAAACGGCGGGAGTAACTATGACTCTCTTAAGGTAGCCAAATGCCTCGTCATCTAATTAGTGACGCGCATGAATGGATTAACGAGATTCCTACTGTCCCTATCTGAAGAAAACCGTGTGTTTAGGCCTTTCGTGGCAGTTGCGCACGTTAAACTAAAAGACTTCGACTGTCCCTATCTACTTGGGTGTGGAAATATCGGTGGACAAAACGGTGACAATGTTGCTTAAGGGCAAATTGTCACCGGATAGGCCACCGGTTGTGCGTGTGAATGGTGTCAGCATCAGATATGCGACGCAAGTCAAGTATCTGGGGCTGACAATGGGTGAAAGAATGTGTTTTACCCCACATTTTGTACGACTGAAAGAGCGATTGGTGAGTGTTGTGGGCCAAGTTCGTCGAATAATCAGGTGTGAGTGGGGCCTCAGCCGTCGGGCTGTTCGGACTATATACCGTGGTCTCTTCGTGGCTTGCGCCACGTACGGGGCTGCGGTGTGGTACAGAGCAGCCGAGACGGTTGTTGGTAGGAAGCGACTGTTATCATGTCAGCGAGTGATGATGTTAGCGTGTTTGCCCGTGTGTCGCACCGTATCCACGGATGCGATGCAGGTG